>CM031237.1:86032370-86419870 GCA_018340775.1 Taxus wallichiana var. yunnanensis | reverse complement strand
AGGGTTGAAGTTCATGGTTTACTACAAAATTGTTATTTTGATTGCGTGAGTTATGATACGACACTTTATTATTTTGCAACAAGTTAATGTAAAACAATTAAATCTATGATAATCCCAAGATTTTAAAATTATATTTCGTTGTAAATGAAAAACTAAAGTATGATAATTTTGAATGATAAGGAGAGATGAACCATGCCTATAGGAGTGAAGCATGTCAAAATTGTTGGACTCGATTATGCATCTAAAATAGGCATTTCATCAAATAGTTTGCATGCATCTGTAATTCTTCCATTGCATTTTTTAATATTTTAAGTCATTACACACACGAGGATTTAAGTATTCACACCTTCTAATGCCTTCCTACCGAAACTCGGTTTCTGTAAGAGTTTGCCAAAGGAATTTCAACCCCATTGTTAGGGCTATGTACAAGAATCACATCGACTATCATGGGCTCAAAAAAAGCTTAATCTACATGGCTCTATTTTCTTGAAAATAACATGGCTATCTTCCATAACTAATGTAAACCATTTTTCCTTGGATTTAATAGCTGATAAAGAAGAAGACGAGAACAAAGATGCCCCATAAATAACCCCAATAGAACATATAGATGGAAACCTTGACCCCATTATAATGTGCAAGATCTTTCAAAAATATCAACTATGATCTTCTAATTTATGGTATGTTCAACTTGGGAATTAACAAATAATGCCATTGTTGATTTGGCATCAACCACAATTATTCACAATTTCAGATGAGATAGTTGAAGCAACTAACGACCGCATGTTGGAATTTAATTTGTATCGTATTACACTTTACAAAACAACAACATACATCAAAATTTATCCAACACTTCACATTCAAGTTTTAGCCACTCTCTTCACATACCAACTTGAGAATATCATAACAGGTATAGCAATATGCTTCTTTAACTTTACGTGTGAATTCCAAGGAATCTTCTCGCGGTTTATTTTCACCCCTTTCCCACATGAGTTTTTAACAAACAAAGTTAGGTCTCTTCCAACAATAGGAATTGACTTGATGCTACTTCTAATCACATACCCATCGGCTACAGGTACAACATGGGTAGTCCCATCTCTAGTATCCATGACCACTCCAGTTATTTCACACTTAGAAATAGTATACCCAGTAGCCAGGAAAGGAAATCCTGCATGGATATATCAAGGCCTAGAACATTAAATGTTTTGAACATTATTTATCCTATATATTCATAGTTTTCTAGACTAGTAAGAGTACTCTCAGTTAGGAGAAAATAGTGGTCCTCAGGATCACATTATAAATAATTGAATATACATTTCTACAAAAATATCTCCATGGTATCCCAGTTTTGTACCTGACTGTGACGTATAGGATAACTAATATTGTACGCACTGATAGAATGAGATCAGGACAAAGCCTCATCACCGATAAAGAAATCAAAATCTGCCATGACACCTACATTGTGCTATGCTAACCAACTTCCTTTTCTAGAGCCTCTCGATTGACTTAAAATTGATTCATTTACAACAAAAACTATAGGGATGATGAAGCATGGCTCCACATTACCACAAAAACCCATCTTTGTGTAACTGGTGCCATTGTCAATGAAAACTGGATGGCGTGATGTTGCATCCATGTTCTATGATATTCAAACTCAGGACCTATTCAAATATGTTCCGCTCTTCATTTTTCTTCTAGTTTCCCTACAGATCAGTATCAGCTCAAGACTTTGATGACTAAATTATATGCACAAAATGGGTTTGTTGAAAGTCCTTAGAGCTAAGAAAAATTATTGATAGGATAAAATAAAAATTCCACAAACCAGATTGACATAGGAGAAAAAAAAACAATTGAGAGCACTATGTTTTATCTACTGTTGTTTTTGGCCTGACAAGTTGACGCTTCCATGTTCATGGCCTGGGTGAAGTCTAGAAAATCTACTACTTTGGAATTTTCTACGCAATTGTTTTGGTTGAGATTGCACTAAGTCACCATTTTGGAAATCCTTAGCAAAAGGTGTATGGGGATAGGACCTGGCAACGTGCCCTCCAAAGCTTTGCAATCCATACATTCCAAACAAGGACACATTTAACCTAACATGCATGAGAGTTGAGAGGAAAAAGGTGAATGGCACTTTGTTTAATATAATATTTCTATCTATGACTTCCTACACTATCTGGCACTAGCTAGGTCAAGAACAAATGAAAAGTGTTTCACAAGCAAGGGAAAGACAAATAATATGGAGAGAGGACACAAAATCCAAAAAATATTACAATAACTCTGAAGTTCAAGATATCACACAACCCCAATTTATTTTATATTATTTAATTACCACTAGCCAAGGTGCATGAATCCATTAGGAAGCTATAACCACTCGCTTCTGCAAAATCCAACACCTCCACAGAGGTCTTGGGTGCCCATAGGCACTCAAGTTATTTACCATACACCTATGAATAAGAATTTTTACCTCATAAGCATGATTTTAAAGTTCATTGAGAAGGTCTATATTTATGTTTCATCTCAATCTTCAGCCTAGGCACACTTTGGGATAAGTGAAATCTAAAAAAGTTCCCTATCGCTTCCATATGCTTTCATTATTAAGACTCTATAAATTGCCTAGCTAAATAAACTAAAATGTAATATAACAACCTAATATAATGCAAGTTTGCAGTAAATAAATTAATGTTGAGATAATTAAATAATACCCAAGAAAGCTAAGGTAGAAAATAAGAAACCCTAATGTGCAAAGATGGTTAGAAGAGCCTTAGCTGATTCACAGAGGTTGTTGGATTGTGTCGCAGTGAATAACGAGATGAAGAAAGATGAAGAAATGTCACCCAAAAGCCTGGAAAAAGTAGATATGACAAATTTTATTGGATGAGGGTTCATGGAGAAGGATAGGATCACTGTGTGTGCCTAGTCTAGATTCTAGGTGTTCTAGGCTAAGAAGATGGTTAGAAAACATCCTCTTCGGTGTTGTAGGAGGTTTCGCTTGTTCTCATTTTATCATGTGTATGTCATTGTGAGATCGTCAAGGTCACTAAAAATTGCAATGAATGAATCACCTACAAAACCCCAAACAAAGAATCAAAACCCTAAAAAAATAAATATGAAAATAAAGGGGTCGTATTGTCGTTAAGCGTCAGAAAATGATAGACTTATAACTAAGCATTGTAATACATATTAGACACAATGTGGGCTTTTTTTGTGTGTCTATATATTATTTTCCCTCTATTTCTCTTACTTCTTTTGCATGTGGATAGCGAGCACATAGCTAGATGAATAATGTAAATAATGTGTGCATGGAAACAATAGACTCCCCTCTAATGAAGTATGAAATGGATGAAATGGCCTTTCTCCTTATGATTGATCTAGATGGATGCAAATCGATCTAAAGATGCCTTTGATGGATGTAACATTAGGTAGAGATAGTAGATGGTTAGTTTTTGGTCCCTTATTATTATCACATAACTTTACATTTATATTATTCCTATGGTTGAAGTTTTTAATTAACCCCAAAAAGGACAAATACCAAAAAGATAAGATGCTTTGAATTAGATAGAAAGGACCCGAAAAGTGTGACAAAAGTACAAATAGGATAAGTGGTCCCGGAGGATGGGGGCACTGCACCTTTGGTTTCCTGGTTGAGTCTTGGTGACTAGAATGAAAAATGCCAAAAGATGAAAATATAAACCGAGAAAGTACAAGTGTAATATCTTTTGAAAGTAGAAGCACAAAGTAAAGAAAGGTGGCCAAGGGCATATGTTAATTACTATTATTCTTACTTAACCATATCAATAGTAGTATGCAATCAAAACTAAATAATTATTGAAAGTTCATGATTTTATGTCCTTAATTTTAAACACTTTATGTTGGTGAGAAGAATGTTGTCTAACATAAATTAGATAGATATGTGTACCTTATATCCATGTATATTGATGTAGAAAGTGTTCCGAGGGACTAGACAAACTGTAGAGTGATAAAAATGTGGACCATGGAGACTAATGATTCCAAAATGTAAGAAGGTGATGAAAATGAACCTTACTAAGAAACACGTGTGTAAATTCCAATGTGTGTGATGTACATGTTATTGGTTTCAATGTTTGTGATTTTTTTACTACTTGTTTCCCATACACAAACATGCAAAAGAGAATAAAATAAAGTAGTCAAATATGCATGTATATGTATAAAAAGATATGAAAATGAAAATGTTAAAATGTGAAAAAGGAAGATGTGCACCTAATCCACGATGAGGAACGAATGTAGAAAGGCTCTAGTTGATGAAGTATGAGTTTTGGGAAATCTTATACCATTGTTTGAAAAATTATATGGAGGAAAGTCTTATTTATCCTCCAAACTTTAACCACTTCATGAAACTATAGAGATCATCTCTATATTATCATTTTTTTGTCGATCTGATCCCATGATAAAAGTAGTGTAGAGAGGAATGTCTTTGTTATCCTATAACATTTCTGCTCTCCAGAATAAAAACCACTACAAATAATGTCTATTAATGCATGTGTTAAGGAAAAGCTATCTGTAAAAACCACTTTGTGTATGAGTCCTATAGAATGTGTTGAACCTAATCATTGTGTAACTACACCTGGGTTATAGGTGCTCAAGGAAAGACAACGCTATACTAAGGACCCAAGTCTAATTTTGATCTATAAACTATGTTGTAGTGGTATTGTGATGTGTTGCATACTACATGTAGATTTTTTTATGGGGTAACCAATTCACCCAAATGACTCCCCCTCTTTGGGGGCGCATGTAATTTTGTTTTAGGAGTTTGTGGCCCAAAAGATGATCAACCACCTAAATTTTTCCTCGCAAGGGTAAGTGCATGTGCTCAGTAGAAACCAACGCACACACAAATAATTGGATAGGATACAAGTGTTAGTTCGATAAAATAAATACATGCATGTATAAGGTGAATTGTAAGCTAAGTAGACAATATGCAAGTAGATAACCTAAACACCAAAGAAGACAATATAGACCGGAAGAGTGGCTTGTAAACATTATACATCACTCATGATGTTGAAATAAAATCAATGCCAACAAATCCAAAATAATACAAGTGTGCACAAAAAACAAAGGGGGAACCACAGTAAACAATTCCCTATAATGATAAGAATGTACAAGCAATATAATAGATAAACATGGAAATAAATAGCCTTACATAAAAAATGATGCACATGAAGAACCCATTAACATGTTAGAAAGATAAAAATCATGTCAATGCATGTATAATATGATAAATTAATGTGTTATGAACTAGAACGAAACAATATCACTTGTAGTTTATGGAAGTGGATGCACCCAGGAGCATTTGTGGTACTAGTCCTAGGTACATCACTCAACATCCATTGTGTGTGTAATGGTCCTATATAATCTGCAATCAAAACTAGAAAGAAAGTGAACATGCATGTGTGTATGATAAATATAATGACATAAAATATATCTATCAAGTATATGTATTAAAGTGAACATGTACAAGTAAATGTAAGCAAGAGTAAATGCAACCAAGATATGAAGTATGATGTGGATCGATCAAATGGAATGTAGAGTTAATGATAGGAGCTGTGTGACCCCAATTGAATGGAATTGTATGCAGCAAGGTTCATTCTTTTATGCCCCCTCGGTAGTAAAAAATGAACCGTAAACGAGAGTTCATCATTGGGAAATGGTCAAACTATATGTTATTTTTTATGTTATGTGATGTGATGAATGTGTAACGATGATAAGAGACATAAAGATGAGGTGTGAAAATGTGTGATGATGTAGCCTAAAGTATATATCACAACAAGAAAAGGTAGTATGTGATGATTATACCCTAAAACATATATCACAAAAGGATTATAGAAGAAGTGATGATGTAGCCTATGGTGTATATCACTAATGGATGCTAGAAGAAGTGATGATGTATCATATAGCATATATCACTAATATAGGAATGTCACATGAGAGAAATATCTATTGATTGATTATGTGAGTGTGATGTGGTCCATTTGTGATGTATACCCTCAATAGTCTAGTATGGACCATGATACTAGAGTGCGTCATACGGTAGTGAGTGTAGTACGTATAACAAGAGGAATATGATGTGTAATGTGTGTAGTAGATGTGGTGATGATAAATCATCATGCCAAGGTGCTGGATCCATTAGGAAGTTGTAACCACTCAGGACATCAACACAATAACTACCCCTTATTAACTTAAATTATCTTTTTATCTATCCTTATTATTTTATCTTAGTTTTTTTTTGTATAAGGTAGTAACCATGTTTGTAAATGATGTGGTCAATAAAAAAGTTAGATTTGGGAATTACTTCTCCCTCCCCTCACGAGAGCATCATCCTCGTTGGGGCACAAAAGTGAGGATACAATGGTAGGCAAAGGGATAACTAATTAAGGATAGTTAATGATGAAAAGCTACTAATGTTTTGTGAAGATTGATAGTTTTCAATTTACATTATTACCTAATTATTGTTTTCCTTTAATAATTTTATTTATTTATTTTTTCCAATCTCAAGCTCTTAATATTTAATTGTTTTAAGATTTTAGTTTTCTTATTTTTGTGGGTGCCCAGTAGAAAATGACATCATACTACCACATTAGGGATAAACGCAACACTAATGATTCATAATACATCACGATATGTACTTTTATGACTATATCACATCACAAGAACTCAACCAAACCATTGAAAAAAACAAAAAAACGTAAATATCTCTCACAACATAGTAATTATCACACATGATTCTAACACAAAGGTACTCGTAACATAAGCAGACTACAACAACATGGAATTCCCAACATGTACACATATAGGAGATTCACGCAACTCAAAACCATTACTATAGCTATATATGGTCAAGATGGAAACAAAACCATACCAACAATGAGGAGAATCAATCCTCAACATCATAAAATACAATCAAACTCACAAGAGTACACATAACTCACTATACCAACTCCACACATCACAAGACATCAAAAAAATCTCCATATATCTCCCAAAGCATCACAAAACAAATACATATACCTCCCAAGAATCACAAAACAACTCCATATACCTCTCAAAGCATCAATCACACCCACAAAAATATCTTATGCCTCCCTCAAGTCTCTTATGCCTCCCTCAAGTGTCTCTTATGCCTCCCTCAAGTCTCTTATGCCTCCCTCAAATGTCTCTTATACATCCCTTAAGTCTCTTATGCCTCCCTCAAGTGTTTCTTATGCCCCCTCAAGCAATAAAATAAAGATAAATTTTCTTTTCGCTCCCCAAAATAGGTCGGTCACCCTATGGCCCTAGGTGCATAGGGTCCAGATACCTCTAACCCAAGTGACATAATAAATCATGGTTCAACAACCTACTAGTTATCTGTAACTCCTTGGGGTGTACCCCCATACAATGAAGTAGGTCCATAGGTCCCATCACTCCATGGTGAATCCCATGAACCTATTCCAACACATTACGACATTAGAACCAGCATAACAATCCATATCAAATGCCAAGTGGCAACAATCCCAAGCCTTGGGCTAGGCTATAAATTTTAAAACTTGATACACAATTTAAAACTAAGAAAATAAAATGGCTAATTAGCCATGGTTAGTGAAAAATACTAATGTTGGCACGAAAACCAAATAAATTCCCAAAATATAAGAACATGTCAGTCAAGAAAACTACTGGTTCTAGCAAGAAAAGGGAAAGTGTTCAATTTACAAATAAAATATATGTATATGAATAGCACATTACGATAACTATATGGCCTTTTACAGACTGGGGGGTACTCAATGAATTCTTTGGAACTCGAAAAAATCGAGCATTAGATCATAAAATATCATATCAATAATACAACTGTCATCATCTCTATCTGAATCACCTTGTCACCACTTCGATAAGGCTTAACATAGTCAAAATCACAAAAGTTGAATCCATATGATAACCATATTGAGAGAGAGAAAGGAGTACAAGTCTCCATCTACTAAGCCTAAGGTGTCCATGAAACACAATATGTATGACACCCGTTGAGCAAGTGCCACACATACCAAACGAACAAAAGTGGGTTTTTAGCTTATGTAAGGCTCCACTTCTGTCTCGTACTCAACTTGAGTGATTGCTCACCTTTTTAATTTTCCTTGCTCTAAACATACAGATTTTACCAATTTCCCTTAGGTTTGGTTAGTGTAGAGTCCATAACATAACACATAACTACATCACTACCACAATGGTGATTCACACAAATTAATCATATCGTCTTACACATAGTATATATACGGGGTAAAATGAAATCTTTACTTTCATGGGTTACGATACATCACATTACTACATTTTTCACCCAAAGTGCATTCACTATACAATAGGGACCATACGCTCACCATATTCCCTAAATCACGATATGAACAATCGTATATTACATGAATTATATGTATGAGGAACACAATGTCTAACTTTACAACATATAGTCAATAAAAATACAACATGGTGATACACAAGATTCATCACAATACCCTGATGACATTATGATACAATATAATTCACTTTACACCAATTTTTTCATGTAATACATCAATACACCTTCATATCACATAATTCAAAAATGATCCAACACTTCGCAAACCACAATAACATTCTTTTTCACACAAAATAATGTGGTACATCACACATGAACTCTTTATAGAATCCATGAAAAGGATAGATAATAATCTCATCAAAATAACATAAACATTATAAAAATAAATATGCACTAAGTGCCATACACAACATGTGCATTCACAATATCACAATTATGGCATAGCTCACATCACGCTTATATCACATTACTCTTCCCATATCTACCACAACCATGTGAAAACCACAACAACTCCAATCTTCCCGGAGGTTTGAGAGCATGAACCTCCACTATGATACCAAATGTAACGCCCACATTTTACACACGAAAACGTGATAAAAAAATACTAGAATTTTCTTTTGACTTACATTGCTCACTACACAACACCACAAGGGCTTTAAGAAGAAAACTCAATGAAGCACAAGACACTTACATAAGCCATCGAATCACATAGACACACGACAACACCATATACATGTTGATGACACACTTTCTCCAATGAATCAAATGCTAGCAATAACTCATGCACAAGAAAAGGGACTTAAGGATGGAAAAACCCACAACACGTCATTACCATTGTTACATCAGGCTTACGATTAACATTTTGATAACATTATTATGTAAGTATAATTTTCTCCCTTTTCCACCTACAGATTCAGAAATTCATTTCACATTCCACTTATTGTTTGACCATTTAATTTTGCTCTTTATCCCTTATGACAATCTCCATAAATTTCATAAGTATTTTCCATAATTCAAATTATATATAAGGATCCTAATTCCCTCATTCTTATGTTAAGATTTATGTTTCCCAAATGCTTATTCAAAGTTTAAAATTTACCCTTGCTACACAAGTAAATCTGAAGTGATGTCTAGATGAAAACTCGGGATTAAGGGAGACTTAGATTCAAGATCACTTTTTTTTCCAAACAAATTCTTCAATCACAGTAAAGTTATTTCCTACCATATATTTATTATAGTTCAATAACTTGTTAAATTCTTTTTTTTTTTTCAATGTTTGATCACACCAAGGAAATTCATATTCTTTGTAACACATGAAAATGTGTAATTAAGTTATAAGGACTCAAAGAGTTACATTATTACTAACATCAAATCTTGTTTTACTCTTATATGATTTACTCTTACATCACACTAGGGTCTCATTATTAGCATAGTTTTATAATAGGAGTTACGGAAGTATTTGTTTAAAATCTTGAAGAGGTACATGATTTGAAGAATTATAAACTATACATGAACCACAAGTGATTTGTGTTCAAAGAAAGATCACATGTTTCTACTTACTCCATAAACAAAGTAAGATTACACCACATAAATGTTTCTTTGAAAATGAACTCTTAACATGACTTCCAAGGTAGTCTTCACCACTCAACAATGTGTCGGACCTAAAGAGATGACATTCTCCTCTCTATTATAAAATATAGAAGGGAACACATACTCCGGTAAATTTGGACCAAGTCATTCCTAAAGATGGGTTCATGACAATGTCGCTAAATATAATGACTATGATGGTAAACTCAAACTACGGGTTTTATTTAGCTAAACTAGGAGGTTCCATTGAGTGTAAATTTTAAGTTCATTCTACGGTTTCAGTCTCTTCTATGGTAAGAAGGATCACTCCCGAAGACATGTTATGCACATATATTATATTAGGGGTGAGTGTTTTGATTAAATCTCTTTATTACGTTTACAAGGAAAGAATACAACACAATAATTAATTAATAATTTATTGAACACTTAAAATGTAGTAGAATATATCAACTTTTAATTCATTTAATATATGTATAACAAACCCTTTTACCATACGGACTATGAATAAAAATGAACTTTTGTGATTATATTTACATTTCCTAAGATTTCCTTAAAACTAGCATCCCATACATATTAGGAAATTTCAAATGTATCATTTCTATAACATGACATTACATTATACATATATTCATTTTACAATGACCTATATAAGTTACAATAATAAATAATTTCAAATGTATCATTTATACATCTTACATTATACATATATTCATTTCGCCTATATAAGTTACATCTTCACATCTCCTTTCATCTTCCTTGCATATTGCAATACCATGTGAGCATGAAATCAGCGATAGATCACCTGGAATGTCCTCCACCCTAATCTAACATAATTAACGTATTTAGAATCCAAATTTACATAATAATAATAATTATAATTCATTCAAAAGGAAATGTTTAGAAACATGTATTCATTTCAATTCATTTCAGTAACAAATGAGTGGAAAAGAAAGGAAGAGAGAGAAACACCATTTTGTCAAAAGTTTTATTTCACGCAACAAGTTACACTATAGAGCTTAAAACAGTTATTTACATTTGTCAAAAATTTCATGGTGGTTTGGAAACCCGAAAGAGGCCCTACAACATTTTTTTACATTTTCCTCCTAGTTGGAAAGATGTTCAATTTAGATTTGGAGGCTAAGAAACCACTTTCAAATGTTGTCTTCTAGTGAGCAAACACACCACGGTTAAAATTCTACGTGTCTACTTATATACCAAGAGTTCATAGGAATTGACAAAATTTAGAACTAGTTTACGATTGATGGCTAGTTTTCTTGGGCCATCTGTCATAATTGGCCTAGTTACAAAATGGTCAAAAAGTTAGCTTGAGGGCTCAAAAAAACCACGTCCAAAACTAATGTTCGATGGATGAACGTGCAACAATAAATTTCCTATGAGTTCCACCATATATGGAGAATTCATTAGAGTCTACGAAACTGAAAACTAGAACATGGTTTTCAAATGGAAACATGATTTCAAAAAGCCCTTGGTCTGATTAGTCCAGTTTAACCTAGTCAAATGCATTAGAGGTCTAAAACATGGCTTTTCCAAACTATACAGAAAAGTGTTTTTTCCTAAACTAAATGTTCCATGCTATTGTCTAGTAAAAACACTAGAGGTTTGCGAAGATGGATAATAAAATATCTATCAAGGTTTCATATGGTGGTACAAAATGAAAGCCAACTTCTTAGATTTAGTAGCTTCCTACCACTGCAAAACAGTAACAGGGCTCCTATAAGGGTGTCAAAAAAATCACAAATTTTCATTCGGGGTCAATCAAAGGATTGAAGTGACACCTCGCATAACAAGGTACATGAAGGAAGATTAACACCCCCTTTCCAGAGTTACGAAGGTTACTTTGCGAGTCCCCAGAAATTGCAATTTATCTATTTAAACCAGGAGATGGTCAACATATTTACTGGGAAGTCAACTTCAACTTTTCAATAAAACAATATTGTAGTGATCTAGTTTGGTCAGGAAGTTTTCTAAATCACCTCAAAATGAGGGTTGAAGTTCATGGTTTACTACAAAATGGTTATTTTGATTGTGTGAGTTACGATACGACACTTTATTATTTTGCAACAAGTTAATGTAAAACAATTAAATCTATGATAATCCCAAGCTTTTAAAATTATATTTCATTGCAAATGAAAAACTAAAGTACGAGAATTATGAAAGATAAGGAGAGATGAACCATGCTTGGAGGAACAAAGCATGTCGAAATTGTTGGACTCAAGTCGCATCTCGAAATAGGAATTTTGTCAAACAATTTACACGCATCTCGCAATTTCTGCATTGCAAATTTTTTTAATTTTTGAACCCATTACACCAACATGATTTGAGTATTAACACTTTTTGATGCCTTCCTACTAGAACTCGGTTTCCTTGAAGAGTCTACCAAAGGCATGTCAACCCCATTGTTGGGGTTGCGTACAAGAATCACATCAACTATCATGGGCTCATACAAGCTTAACCTCCATGGCTCTATTTTCTCGAGAACAACATGGCGCTCTCCCATAACTAAACTAAACCATTTCTCCTTGGATTTTAGACCTGACGAAGAAGAAGATGAGAAGGAAGATGCCCCGAAATATCCCCAGGAAAACATACAGACGGAAACCTTGACCCCACTATAATGTCCAAGATCTTTCAAAAAAATAAACTATGATCTTCTCAATTTTGGCATGTTCAGCTTGGGAATTACCAAATAATGCCATTTTCAATTTGGCATCAACCATAATTATTTACAATTTAAGCTGAGATAGTTGAAGCAACTAATGACCACATGTTGGCGATTTATTTGTATCATGTTACACTTTACAGAAAAACAACATACATCAACAGTTCTCCAACTCTTCACATGCAAGTTTTAGCCACTCTCTTCACATACCAACTTGACAATATCATAACAGGTGTAGCAATATGCTTCTTTCACTTTACGTGCCACTTCTGAGGAATCTTCTGGCGGTATATTTTCACCCCTTTCCTGCATGAGTTGTTGAAGAAACAAAGTTAGGTCTCTTCCAGGAATTGACTTGATGCTGCTTCAAATCACATACCCATCGGCTATAGGTACAACATGGCTATCCCCATCTCCAGTATCCATGACCACTCCAGTCATTCACACTTAGAAATTGTATTCCCAACAGCCAGGTTAAGGACAGCCTGCAGGGCTATATAATGGTCTGGAACATTAAATGTTTTGAACATTATTTCTCCTGTATATTCACTATTTTCTGGAGCAATAAGAGGACTCTCAGTTAGGAGGAAATAGTGGTCCTCAGGATCAGATCGTAAATAATTGAATATACATTGCTACCAAAATCTCTCCATCGTATCCCAGTTTTCTACCTGACCATGGCATATAGGATAACTTAGATTGTATGCATTGCTATAATGAGATTGGGAAAGCCTCTTCACTAATAAAGAAATCAAGATCTGCCATGACACCTGCATTTTCTTGTTCTAACCATCTTCCTTTTCCAGAGCTTCTCGATTGACTTAAAAACAGTTTATTCACAGCAACAACTGCAGGGATGATGAATCATGGCTCCACATTACCAGAAAAACCCATCTTTGTGTAACCGGTGCGATTGTCAATGACAACTGCATGGCGTGATGTTGCGTCCATGTTCTACGAGATTCAAACTCGCGACCTGCTCAGATCTGTTCCGCACTCCGTTTTTCTTCTAGTTGCCCTACGGATCAGTATTAGCTCAAGACTGTAATGAATAAAGTATATACACAAAATTGGTTTGCTGAAAGTCCTTAGAGATTCAAAAAATGATTGATAGGAGAAAACAAATATTCCAGAACCTAAATTCACAGAGCAGAAAATAATAATTGAGAGCACTCTCTTCTATCTACTATTGGATGTGTCCTAACAGAGTTGACGCTTTTGCGAAGTCTAGAAACATCTACTACGTTTGCATTCTGTATGCAATTGTTTTGACTGAGATTGCACTAAGGCACCATTTTGGCAATCACTGGAAAAAGGGGTATGGGGATAGGAATTGGCAACGTGCCCTCCAACGCTCTGTAAACCATACATTCCAAACAAGGATGCATTTGACCTAGCATGCGTGAGACTTGATCGGAAAAAGGTGAATGGCCCTTTCTTTAATGTTATATTTATATCTGTGATTTCCCCACACCAACCGCTACGAGCTAGTTCAAGAATAAATTAAGAGTGTTTCACAAGAAAGGGAAAGACAAATAATATGGAGAGAGGAGGCAAAATCCAAACAAGATTACAGTATCTCCCAAATCCAAAATATCACGCAGCCCCAAATGTTTTAATATTATTTAATTACCACTAGCCAAGGTCCATGAATCCCTTAGGAAGCTATAACCACTCACGACATCAACACAATAACTACCCGGTACCCCCATTAAAGTAAATTATCTTTTTCTAACCTTATTATTTTATCTTAGTGTTTTTTTAATAAGGTAGTAACCATTTTGGCAAAGGACGTGGTCAATAAAAAAAGTGAGAGTTGGGAATTACACATTGCTTTTTGTTTTTTAGCATATTTGAATGTTTTCTAATTTTAGTCCCCCATGAGGGAATAGATAAAACCCTATAATCTAAAAATAAGTAATGCTGATCTAAACATGTTCTTAAAAAAGGGAATATATATGTATGGTTCTTTTGATGAATTATAGGGTGTGTAGGTGGATGGGGGAAGAAAAGGTTGCACCCCAATGTTTGTGTGTTTGCAAGGTGAGGTTAGGTTGTGTAAACACTCAATCAATGATCACATTGAACCTATAATTTATAAAAAAACCGATTAATTATAAATCTAGGGGAAAATGGATGTGCCACTATGTGATTAGTGTATGCAGTATCCAATGATTAACTCTTGCGAAGGTAGAGAGGTTTCTAGAGGAGATGGATGTTTGAGTCTTAGATGTGTTAAATAATTTTATACATTTACATATGTGATACAAATTATGGGAGAAGTCCAAGTCAGAATCGATCCACAATAAGCTATGTGTGACATACATGACTGGTGATTAGGAGTATGAGGGGAAAAACCTATAGCAAATAAAGGTTGAACCATGTATGAATTAAGTACTAGTGTATTATTAGGAGGATTGTGAGGACAGAATAAATATACAAGAGACACATATAATGAGGGTAGCGTGTATCAACTTCAGCAATAGGGAGAGAAACAAGGCTAACTCTAAGTATAGGAGGTGATATTGAAGCGTTCGAATAATAAAAATACCAAGGTGTGAACAAAGTAGCATATGTAAAATTATCATGAGTGGCATCTTGTATGCAAAGTGATTGGTCAACATGGGATACAAAAGTCCATCAATTGTAGTGGGAAGGAAGATTTAGAACTGAATTTTTAATCACTTACAACATGCATTAGAGAAAGTTATTCCTATGGAGGAATAATATAAGTAGTAAATGGCTCATCAAGTGGTTGCATATTTCCATTATATATAGCCATGGGGATGTTATTTAGTGGAATAAGAGCTTGGAGTTAGCCAATGAAGAAATTTCATTGGAACTAGGAGGAATATGGGAAGGTCTAGAAGAATGGAAGATTGGACACCCTTATCTAAAATTTCTTAGTATGGGAAGAAAAATTAAAAAGCACAAGAATCAATATGTAAAATATAATTTTGAAAATAAATAGTAGAAACACATACATCACTTGTAACAACTTTTTGTTCACAAGTAGTTAAGACATCATGTTCCAAAGAGAGAGAAGAAAGAAAAACATCATTTAGAATAACATTTTATGCATGAGTAGACACATTATAATGTTGAGAAGAAAGGGAGGAACACATGGATCATTTGTAATCATATTCTCCACATAAATATTAGGTACATCATGCATGACATGTAACCAAGTATGACCTAGCAAAATAATATAATTGAGGTAATGAGGAACATACCTAGCATATGTCATTAAGAGTACAAAATTCCTACTATAATTTTAAAAGTGATCTCCCTAGTATCCAGAGTTAATTATCTTGTCAAACCCAAAAATATATAGGGTAGAGATAGTTAGGTCATTAGCGAAAGCTATATTTGATGTAAAATAGAAATGTTACATATGTTAAGACTAGATCCATTATCGATAAGAACATGTTTGACCAATGCATTAAGAATTTGATTTTTGTATACAATGGAGGAACCTCATCCATGATGTTAAATAATGAGTTAGTGTTAGAAAGCGTAGGGATTGAAAAATTTGTAGAATAATTCAAGCAAGTAGAAGAAGATAGATCGATGCACAACATACAATACTCAAGTTCACCAATCGATTTAAACTAAATGGTAAATAATTTATATTGGGGTAGTATCCAATGGTAGATTATCCTAATCAACTATATTCCAAATACAATTTCAATAATATTAGGATTAACCATATAAAAAAAATAAACAATGATGAACATAAAATAGCTGATAAAGCACTTGTATTGTGAGAGAGAAGATGACTTAGCTGATATCCTATAATGTGTGATGATCTGGGTTGGTTTGATGACTAAAATGGACTAGAAATGACCTGACATAGCCTCATTATTGAAACTGTCATTAAATGTTGTATGAATCAAATTAGATATCATGAGCCAAAACATAACCATACTAGGGCCCCTTTTCATATGATTTTGCCCCTTCAAATCCTCATCTCCTAATACTTTATAGGTATATGCATTATCTTCTAATCTAATCCTATTTAGAATATAGAACTCTAATACTACATGATTATCATTATGAAAGTGATTTATCCTTTAAATCCCTAGATATCCAAGAACTCCTATAAAATAAACATTATGTGGGTTTTGGAAACCCTTGTGCACTACAAATTTCACCAATACTATAAGGAGGTCTCATAGATCACATCATTCATTCCTGGTATTTGATCTCTAGAATGTATTCAACCAAATAAAAATCCATGATCTTGCATCAATATGATTTTCCTTGCACTTTTTCCCTATCTTGACTTTAAATGATAATATTTTCCTTGTATTGGTAAATTTGAGTTGATGAATATCCTAGAATCGGTATGCATAGTATGTTGATATGAAGGGAGTATTTGAGTGACCTTAATTATTATTTATCTTATTGTATTCTCGTTAGGATCTTTAGGTGTCAAGTGTCCACAATATCCTCCTTGATAAAGGATGAATAACAAGCTTATATATGTGTTTTGGATATGGAACAATCGGATAAGTTTTACTAGAAGTGTACAAAATGGATTTGATTTAAGAAAACTACTATTGGAGAAAAATGGAACAAATTAGATGGGAAGTTCCATTTAGTATGAATTTTATTGCACTCTCTGGGTGCTTTAGTCCAGGATGCATGCACAAATGCTTTGAAAGTAGGATTATAGTGTGCAAGGATTTAGCTTGATTTTATGGACTAATATGAACATTGTGTGAAGAAAAAAGTGTTTTTTGCTAGAAATAGTGAATCACATATAGATTGGGACAGCAAGATTGACCAAGTTTAAAAGTGTGGACTAGTGCAAATGCATTGTGAAATTTGAGTTGTTGCACGACACGAATTACTAAAGTGAGTGTCTACATTATGCAATAATTGAAAGATGTGTTGAGTTAAATAGAATGTAATTGAGTGATGTCCTAATGATATATTTTCTTAAGGATGGTCTAATTCATTTGTGATATCTACACATTATCTTATAACTATATCTAATGTTAAGAGAAATCCCATAATATGTGTGTCTAAGGGTATGACACTAATGAGCTCATAAAACTACATCACACTCATCAATAAATAAGACATTCATGTTTGAATGGAGGTTATAGTTCCATTGAAATAGAAAACATTATGATATTGTACTTTATAGGGAAATGGTTGTCATTATTAATCATAATATAGAAATTGTAGAGAGAAATTTCCTTTACTATCTCTACAAAATATTGGACCCCATTGTTTGTGATATAGGATCGTAGTATGATATATATTGTATCTATAGTCCAAGTCATTTTCCTTTTCTTTAAGTTATTTTTACCAACACCATACCATCGTACCATCGTAGAAATTCTTTTTCAATCGAATATTGTTTGATGTATCACCTAGAAAAAATCTCCCGAGTATAATTTCGATAGGCGACAGAGAAGATTTCATATATTGCTATTATCAAAGATACAAAATGACGCCTTTATATAGGCCGATAGGGAGACTGTGCGTGAGGGAGACGGTTATACAACCGATCACTAACAAATACTAACACAAATGTATTAGTTATCTAACATTCCCCCCCTTAATACATTGCTCTTACAAATGTACCCCCTAAATAAATCAAACTTCACCTTGCCGAGAGGCTTGGTGAGAATATCTGCAATCTGAGAATCAGTAGGGCAGTACTGGAGCTGAATTTGGTGGTTCAAGACCTGTTCACGAATGTAGTGACATTCGACCTCAATATGCTTTGTTCGTTCATGGAAAATAGGATTCTTCACAAGCTTTAACACACCTTGATTGTCGCAGTGAATGATGGGAGGTTTCTCTTCAGGAATCCCTATATCTGCAAGAATGCGACGTAACCAAATTGCTTCGCACACGACTCCTCATATTCACCTCGGTGGATGAGAGAGCAACAACAGTTTGCTTCTTGCTAATCCACGAGATAGGTCCGATCCGAGATGAAAAACATATCCTGAGTGGATTTCTGTCATCAATGGATCTGCATAGTCCAGTCTGTATATCCTGTAAGAAGAATTGAGTGTTCTTCTGATACTCAGGACCAAAGTCAACTATATTGTCGGACATATCTCAACACATGCTTTCTGCTATCCAATGACATTTCTTTGGCTCTGCATAAATCTTGCGAGATAGCTCACTACAAAGCAAAGATCAGTCTCAGTATAAGTCAAGTAAATGAGACTCCCCATAAGTGCTGTGTAGAGTGCCATCTACTGTGGTGAATCCTGGAATCTAGATAATTACAAACCTTTTTCCATAGGTGTGGACATTGGTTTACAATCTGACATCCCATATTTTCCCAGACATCCCATATTTCATCCATATTTCATCACGGGAGACAAGATATGATTCTTCTTCTTCCATATCTCTAAGCCAAGACAATAGTGAAGTAGCCCCAAATCCATCATGTCGAAGGATTTCTTGAGATCATTCTTTACATCATCTACAAGATTGTCAGAACTTCCTCTGATCACAAGATCATCTATGTACAAAACCAGAATGACAATCTCTGTTCCTACCTTCTTGATATACAAATTTGTATTTGAGGGGCTACGAGTGAATCCATGTTGTAATAGGTGATCATCAATTTTTATATACCATGCCCTAGGTGCTTGTTTAAGTCCATAAAGAGACTTTATCAGATGACATACCTTGTGTGGTTGATGCTCGTCTACAAACCCTTCAGGTTGGGCCATGTACACTTCTTCTTGTAGATCACCATTTAGAAAAGCACTCTTAACATCCATCTGCTGAAGTTTCCATCCATTTTGTGCTGCCAGTGCACATACAACTCTGATGGTTTTGATCTTCGCAGTGGGTGCAAAGGTCTCGTCATAGTCAATTCCTTCTTGCTGAGCATAACCCTTTGCAACAAGTCGTGCTTTGTGTTTGTCGATTGAACCATCTGCCTTATATTTTGTTTTGAAAATCCATTTGCAGCCAATGGATTTCTTACCTGGAGGTAGATCGACAAGTTCCCACGTCTGATTCTGAATCAGGGAATCATATTCAGCATCCATAGCCTGTTTCCACTGTGGTTGGTCTAATGCCTCACGAACAGTGTCAGGTTCGGTGCTCTCAACAACTGAACTCATGAGTGCAAAATTTACCTCATGTCTAGCTTGACTTCGTGTTCTAACTCCCGTAGAAGTACCAGGAAGTGAGTTCAGGTGTGCATCCCTGATAGTACTCTGGACCCATTTCGACGTTGGCGCTGCTGATGTGAAGATGTGTTTTCCAATGTGCCAAGATCAACAAACAAATCTCCACTCAGCTCTTCTTCTCTCTGAGAAGAATCATCTTGCTCATCATCTGGATGTGTGAGCAATCTATGTGACGAGGTCGGTACTAGATCTCCATTGTGTGGCAGGGAGTCAAAGGACGACTCATCACATACCACATCTTGACTCTCGTATATCTTCTTCGTCTCAGGATCCATGAGACGATATGCCTTTGAGGTAGTACTATACCCCAAGAAAAGACATGGCAGTGTCTTTGGATCGATCTTCTTCCTTGTTTTATCTGGAACATGCATATATGCGATCAACCAAAAACTCTTAAATGATGAATAAAGGTTTACGACCCATATACCTCTTAGGTGTCTTGTTACATTGCAAGATCTTCGTGGGTGCCCAGTTGAGTAGAGTAAATACACTATTGTCTGGACTACTTCTGCCCAAAACTATCCTCCAACTTGGCGGTCGAGCATCTGATGATTCATCTCCATGTGATCTGTTGTGGCGCTCAAAATCCCATTACTGTTGGGCGTATAGTGCGATCAAATGTTGTTGAATGCCATGCTGCTTCAGGTATGCTAAGAACTTCTTTGACACAAATTCCCCCCCTCGATCTGAGTGGAGGAGAAGAAGAGGCTTCCCAAACTGCCTGGTGGCTTGCTGGTAGAAGGTTTGAAAATTTGCAAATGCCTCACTCTTCTTCCAGAGGAAATATACCCACATTTTCCGTGAGTAATCATCAATGATGAAGCTGAAAGTACTCAAAACCTTGGAAGCTAGCTGGCGGGGTCCGCATAGATCGATGTGAATGACCTGAAGATGCTCTGTAGAATGATAAGAGCTTGTTTGAATGGACCTCTATGTTGTTTTCCCACAAGACATCTGAGCAAACGAGCGGTAAGGAATGGGAGAGTGGAGGAAGCCCTCTTACCATTTCCTTGCAGTTGAGTTGATGCGAGCCCCGGCGAAAAGATGACCATATCGAAAGTGCCAAAGTGCAGTGGACTCTGCCATTGATGTAGAGAGAGCAACGCTAGATGAAGTGACCGCATCCAGTGCAAATAGATGGCCCTTCAAAAATGCTTGAGCAATGACTGAACTCTCCCTGAGGAAATGATGCAGGACTTGACCCCTTTCTCAACAAAGAATTCAACCTGCATTTGATGGTTAAGAAGTTGACTTATAGACAAAAGATTTGAAGTCAAACCTGGAACATATAGCACCTTTGTGAGTGTACATCTTCGTGTTCCAAGAGGAATGATGACATCACCAATCCCTACCGCAATATACTCTTGATTGTCATAATGGTGATCCGATCTCCAATGGGCCGGTCACTTAGAGTATGGAACAACTTCTTATTGCCAGTCATGTGTTTTCTAGTTTGAATCAATCAACTAGACATCTTCGATGGTCAGTTTGTGAAGTCTGTGAGACTAGAACAATGTCAAAATGAGTCATATCTGGTACCTCTTCATCGAGGTGGCATCCTGCTTGAGCAGCAATGTGGCCCTTCTGCCTCTGATTACGAGCATGCCATCGGGATTTCTTGGAATATCCTCGGCCAGAAGTGCTCTCTTCGCCAGAATTTCCATACTTGCGACCGTTGTAATAATAGTTCGCAGTCGTGTGCGTATCCATGGAGCAAATGTGGCACCACCGATCCGCCTTGTGATTATGCTGCTTCTGGGGTGGCCGCTGTGGTGGCCGCTGTGAAGATGGCTGCTGAGGATGCTGCTTCTGATTCTGGGGGGCAGATTGCCCTTTCCGAGGCTTATGTTTTTGCCTCGTGATGAGAGCCTTGTCTTCGAAGGCTTCTTGTACATTTACATGGCTTCTTCCTGCTGGAGATAATTCACCAGGGTTGCAAAACTCACCTCCTGTTGAGTAATTGTCAACGTGGTGATCAGTGTCCAAAACGTGATGGAAGAGCTCGCGAGGTGAGCGGGACAAGCAACTTTTCATCCATTGGTTCACCGAGTCAGAGAGTTTTGCGCACGTAACTCAGTACACGCCGCAAGAAGGCCTCTACTGATTTTCCTTCATGCATACTCATTGTATGAAGCTTTTATGAAGTTAACTTTGACGTCAGATTCTTAGCTTCGTAGATGGTACACAATGATGTCTCCATGCCATGCACGAGAAGAAGCGGTTGCTTCTCGAATGTATGGCTGCACCTCATCGGAAAAGGCTCGAGGGTGATGAGCATGAGTGCTTTTGCATCAGCCTTTTCATATTTTTCCAACAGATCATCGTCTGTGGGAGGGGGCATCTTTGCAAGAGACAATCCCCCAAAGATCTTTGAATTGAAGAATCGTCCACATTTTGGTTTTCCATGTGGTGAAATTTGGCCCTTTCAAGAGTTGGGCATCGGATAGCAATATTTTTGGAGTAGACATTTTTCAAAAAACTCAAAAATGTATCTTTATTTATTTATTTATTTTTCAAAATGGCTACAATGCTTACTGAAGGAATCTGTCCCAAAGATGGGCTCTATAGGCTCGTGCAGTGAGATGCCGATGCTCCTGTGGGCATTCTATTTCACGTTCATCATCTACATCATAACCATGTTCAAGTTCTACATGAATCCACCGTGCTTGACATCGAACGTCTCAAACCAAAAATATTCCAACAATCCTTGGCGCAATCTCGTCAAAGAGAATGTTCCCAGTGTTGTGTAGCTTGTTGACCAAGGCAAAGAACAGCCCAGTGGTGTCTTCGTTGTCATTCAATGCCCAAATATTTGGTGCATTGCTTGCGGTGCTTTGTGCATCGGAAATTTGACATACACCCACACACATGGTTTCTCAAGAAAAAAATTTCTTTCAATCTTGCTCATTCTTCTTCTCCTTCTGCAGGCCTTCCACACGTGGATAGGCTCGGTCTTTCTCGAAAAGAAAAAGAAAAGGCAACTCTTAACACCCTCTCCTTGTACGCAGGACAGGCTCGAGTCTCCTCTTCTTCTCCATGGCAATTCTTCCTTTCACATGCACTTCAACAAAGAAACGCAAAGGAGGTCAATGAATCTTCTATCAAGCACGCGGGGCTTACCACAGTTTCCTCGCCTCCTCCACGGCTACTTTCCAAACAAATGGCCACGGGACAGAAAGCATCTCCACGCCTCGCCTCTCCTTCTTGCGCTTTCAACGTCTGGCTTCACGCACCTTGCAAATGGGAACTCACGCACCTCCAGCGCCACGCACAGCACAAACGGACAGTCCTCTCTCCTCTTCACGCATTCACGTCCGAGAAATGGCGAAGCAAAATAAATTGCTATATAATATAGAGAACAGCACTCCTTGCTCCCTCCTCACGCGGCAGGATCTCTCCACGCGGGAGGAGCAGAGAAATGGCGGATGCATTTGCTTAGTCTCCTCGCACAACTACGCACGCATGTATTCCTCTCTTCCTTTTCTCTTCTCACGATTGTTCTGATACCAATGATAGGCGGACATTGAGAGATTTCATATATTCTTTATTATCAAAAGATACAAAATGATGTTTATATAGGCCGATGAAGATTTTTTGTAAGATTTGGAGAATGTCGGTTATAAAAAATTGTAACAAATACTAAACAAATGTATAGTTATCAAAAATTTCAAAACAGTAGTTTTACTTTCTTGTTGAATTCATTATATATAATTGTAAGATTTTTATAAATGATCAATTATTTCATTTGAAACATCAATTTAGAACTCAAAAACTCCTATAAAATAAACATTATATGGGATGAGGGTAAACCCTTTAGTGGAGAGGTTAGATGTGGTTAATTTCACCAATACCATAAGGAGGTCTGATAGATCAATAATGGCTCATTCCTTTAGGGAGTATTTGATCTCTAGAATTATATGGTTTCAACCAAATAAAAATCCATGATCTTCCATCAACGATTGTCCCCGCACTTTTTCCCTATCTTGACTTTGTAAAAATGATAATATTTTCCTTGTATTTGTAAATAAAGTGTTTGAGTTGATGACTACCCTAGAATCGAGTATGCATAACATGATGTCAATATAGAAGGTATTCTTTGAGTGACCTTAATTGTTATTTATCTTATTGTATTAACAAGGATATTTAGGTGTCAATGTCCATGAAATCCTCCTTTTTATAATGGATGAATAACAAAGCATATATATGTGTTTTTCTTGATATGGAACAATCGGATAAGTTTTACTAGAAGTGTACTAAAATGGATTTGATTTAAGAAAACTACTATTGGAGAAAAATGGAACAAATTATTGGGAAGTTCCATTTAGTATGAATTTTATTGCAAGTCTTGGGTGCTTTACTCCAACTGTATGCACAAATGCTTTGAAAAGAGGTTATTTACTGTAGATGGATTTAGCATGATTTTATGGACTAATATGAACATTTCCTATCAGAAAAAGTGTTTTTGTCAAGAAATAGTAATCATTAGAACATTTTTATAGCAAGATTTTACAATACCAATTGAAAAGTGTGGACTAGTGTAAATGCATTGTGAAATTTGAGTTGTTACACGACATGAATTACTAAAGTGAGTGTCTACATTTGTAGTTGAAAGATGTGTTGAGTTAAATAGAATGTTCATTGAAATCGATGTCCCAATGATTTTTTCTTAAGGATGGTTTAGGTTTATCTATACAAATATCTTATAACTATATCTAATGTTAAGATAAATCCCATAATATGTGTGATCTAAGGGTATGACACTAATGAGCTCATAAAACTACATAACACTTTCAAAGCAATAAGTAAGATATTCATGTTTGAATGGAGGTTATAGTTCCATTGAAATAGAAAACATTATGATATTGTACTTTATAGGAAATGGTTGTCATTATTAATCATAATATAGAAATTGTAGAGAGAAACTTTCCTTTACTATCTCTACAAAGTATTTTTGGAACCCCATGTGTTTGTGATATAGGATCGTAGTATGATATATGTTGTATCTATAGTCCAAGTCATTGTGCTTTTCTTTAAGTTATTTTTACCAACACATACCATCATACCATCGTTCTAAAATGTTCAAATACCATTGTAGAAAATCTCTTTTCAATAGAATATTGTTTGATGTATCACCTATTTAAAACTCTCCCATTATAATTTCAAAAGATTAGTTTTACTTTATTGTTGAATTCAAGTATATAGTAAGATTGTTATAAATGTCAATTATTTCATTTGAAACATCAATTTAGAAAATAAATGTGCAACAAAACAATTCCCTAATATTGATTTGACCATCTTTGAAACTAAAATATAAATGGTGAATGATTTGTATTTCTATCTCACTTGGCATACTAGTGGTCCTTGCTCTTGAGGTTCAAATTCAGATTCCTTTATTTTGAATAAAAACACATCTTTCTCATTTTTATGATGTAATGCATACATTTATATGTATTTCATTTAGATATTAAATAGATAAATTAATTATAAAACTTTAAATGTATCATCTAGTTAAGTTGCGATCCTCCTTTTCGTTTCTACATTTTTAAAACATTCGATACATTATATGGAGTTTTGTCTTCACAATTCACAAAGACTTGAATCATTTTTACTCAAGCAGTATATGTATGTAAAAAGCGATGTAAATAATTGACTACAAATATAAAAAGTAACTCAAACAACTTGGACAATGAAAATAGAAACCCTAATATGCAAAGAAGTTTTATTTTCAATTGTTTCCATTATATGTTTATATTCATTTTTAATTCAAGATCTTATCAAATTTTAATTATCTTAAAATTGTTAGGGCTCTTGGTTTTAGATACAAAAATCATCCCAACTTATAATTCATTTAGTTAATCATGGGTACATAGTTACAAATTTTTGTTTTATCATACTATGTATTGCTTAGATACATATAATGAAGTAATATTGAATATTCTATGACTAACTCTTTTTCTATTTGTGATTATTGAGGTTCAACAACAAAATATTGAATAAATCATAAAAATAGTTAAATTCTCCGTGTTTGAGCTCTTCATGATGTTTAGTGGATAAGTAATTTTTCCATGGATTTTATCTCCTACATCAATTCTATTATTTATATTTTCTTTTTAAAGCATTTAACTTGTTGTGCCCTCCTCCGAAAATAAAATTCCAAATGGCTCCAACCAATTAAATGATCTTATCCTCTCAATATCTTCCACACTCCTTTAAAACTATATTGGTTAAGTTCTGAAATCTTTATTCAACGACTACAATTTTTGAATAACGTAAAATCTAAAATAGACTTTCTTGTACAAGATTTGCCATTTCATACCATGGTTTCAGATGCAGATGAAGGAATTTTATATAATTTTTATTTATTTGGAATATTTGAGACATCAACATAAAAATCATGGAATTTCAAGGTTATTTCTTTTTAGTAGAAGTTCGTGAAATTGATTTGCAAATTTGATTAATATAATAAGTGAAGTACAAATAAGCATAATTCCATGAAATTTTGTCATGTAAGGTTAGTATTTCTGCACAAAACTACGAACTTACAAATGTTATGAAAATTTTAAGTCAGGAAGATAAACATAGGAACCACATTAAACTAAGACAGTAGCAAATAATACATTGTGCGGAATGCAATCTTAGTTTCAAATAAAAGCAAATCAGTGAGACCTTTCTATTGAATATATTATACATATAAAAATTTGATATAAATTTATTTATATCGATTCTAATTTGAGCGCATCAAACCCTCTCACTTAACTTTTTAAAAAGAATTATTAAACAAAAATCCACATTCCGGGACTTACATGCCAATTGGTAGAACGAGTGTTGGATTTTGCAAGGCATTAGACTTTTTTTAGTCATTTTAAATGTCAAAATACAGCCACTTTTAAGCTATGACTGTCATGATTGACAGGTAAATGTATAATTTAAACCTCAAAATGATGTGTATCTTCAAAATTTGACTGCCATTAATTATATATATAAAAGAATGTAAGAAAATTAATAAATTAAATATTAAATAGACACTATATACTGTAAATTTGTCAGATTCATGAAAAATGTAGCATAAATCAAAATGCTATGTTTAAAACGTAACTAAAATTAAAAAAAAGAATTATCTTAATATGTTATTAATGAAATATAAATATATGGATATCTTATTGATAAAATAGAAACATTCATTAATTTTAATTTTTAATTAGTTTTGTTTTATTTCTTTTTAGCTCTATTTTATTGATTTTTATTTGTAATTTTTTTTTAATTTTTTTTTGTTTGATTTCTTACAAATAAAGATTGGATAATAGACTAGATGTATTGGATCGGGATTTCACAAGAAAGCTGAAATTAGAAGATTTGCCTTACAAGCTTGGAAGTTGGAAGTTGGAAATGGAACTTATTTTCTACATAATTGCAAGTTTGCATTGAGTGAGTCATTTCTATCATTTTCTTCAAATTTGTTTTAAAATTGTAATTTAAAATTTTGTTTTAATATTATCATAAACTTTAATAATGTTTATGGATCTTCAAATTGATTAGTTCAACATTAATTTTTTTGGGAAAAAAATAAATATGTGAAAAACTATGAAATTGATTAGTCCAATCTATTATCCATAATTAAATAAAAGTCACATAATTATGAGAGAATATTACAAAGAACACCAACATCCATATAAAATTTAACTCAATTTATGTATTTTGTAATAATTATTATAAAAACAAATTTGACATACATATTAAATTTTAAACGTCAAATGACATCCATATAATTTTCTAGACCACCAAACAATTTTACTATGACATGTAACATTGAAAGTCAAAATCCCACGCTGATAGATCATAAACTATATCGACGAATGGTATATGATAATGAAAGAAAATTTACCAAACCCCTGCATTTTTTGCCTCAAGTTATCGTGACGACAAAATTGCATGACCTGCATCCATATCAGATGGTCATCGTGCACATATCCATTCATATTCATATTACTTTTCCAAACAAGAGCATGCCATCGTGGCACGATACATGCTAGAATAATTTTATCAGCAACCATATTATTTGAATGGGAAATAGACAACTAGCACCTTGGGATAGAGATCTAAGTGAAAAGACACCGCCACCTTCTCGTGTCTTTTCAGACTTAATGTGTGCATCCCTCTCCCCATTCCGTCCACCTTCCCTATTTCCCGTTGCAATCTCTAGAAGCTTTAATTCGAGTATCGCTCTTACATGTAGCGGTATTTTTGCTTCTGTCTGCAACTTCGGGTATTTTTTCCACTTTCTTGCATTTCATTCAAGGTTTCATTTTCATGGCTTTACGATTTAGGGTATTAGATAAAACATAGAATAGAAATTATTGTTGTGTCGTCGACTATGAGAATCCCGTCGAGCTGCTTTGAATACAGTTGCAGAGTTCCCAGTTTTGGCACCATCTATGGTGAATCCCAAAAGCTAAAAAAATTAGAACAAATAAAACCCATGAACATATGTCACAGATAGACTATTACTAGCTGACGATACCCGATGAAATTTTATGGGAAAAAACAGAGCATTGACGATACTAGCTGAAATATTAAATGTCTATTTGTGACACGAAGGCTATTACTCTAAATCCATCTAATATCTCACATAATGATGATATGATTCGATGTCCACCCTTATTCATCACCGCATGCATTCAAGGATTATTTCTTAAAAGGGTTATAATAGACAACATTTCTGGTGTCAACATATGTCATAAATCATTGCTTACAAAGATGGGTATTTCTCCTCTTGCAATCAATCAGTCTCCTACTATTGTACATGGATTTACTGACATAACGTTCTCTACACTTGGCTCTATCACTTTTGACCTACTTGTTGGTCCTAAGACATCATCCACTACATTTCACATTATGGAAACCTATTTACAATATAGTTTACTCTTCGGACATCTTTGGAACCATGATATGCAAGATATCTCTTCTACTTTCCATTATTGCATCAAATTTTGACATAATGGAATTGAGTATATTTTCCATGTTGATGTTGATTGTTATTTATATTGTAAAGTAGATATGGATAATCCATAATAACTTTTGGTCACTCCCCATCACAGCCTATTCCTATAGACACCCTAGATACATATGTTGTTGGTGAGACTAGTACTCCTACTGAGCATTCATTGTATATACCTCTACCTAATGAGTTACTAGTTGACATATTAAAATTCTATATGTGAACAATCTTAAAATCTAAAAATTGCATAGCCTCAGGTAGTTTCATTCACCTGAATATTTATTTTAGATTCGCGGGGTTTCAAAAATATGACTTGGGCGTTTTGGTTTCTTGATTTTTCTGGTAGTTAACAAATGTGTTGTAATACCTCTCGAATGCACACACACACACACACACACACACACACACACACACACACACACACACACACACACACACACACACACACACATTTGTATGTTTAAGTAATTACATATATATGATTATACTTCCATATGCATATCCATGTACATGCATGTACGAGTATACATATATATATGTAAATTTATATGTCTCACAAACTCAAACATTTGTATTATCATATGATAGTGTTCTATGTGGTATACACACTTTGTATATATATCACATAAGGGAGGATAAAAACCGTCTATACTCTTGACATTGTTGGCTAACGAATGAATGTGTTGTGATACCTACTTGAATACATATACATACCTATACATGCATATGCATATGCATGTATATACATGTACATATAAATATATATTTTTGTAATTTCATATGTATGTTTATACATGCATATGAATATCTATATACATGTATATGCACATGTATGTACAAATATACATATACATATGTACATGTTTATGTCTCACATACAAAGACCTGTGTATTATCATATGGTAGTGTTGTATGTGGTATGCACACTATTTGTATACCATAGTAGGGAGATAAAAACTCTCTATACACATGACTTTGCTAGCTAGTGAGTGAATGTTTTATGATATCTATACATATATATATGCGCATACATACATAGAAGAACAAATATATATATATATATATATATATATATATATATATATATATATATATATATATATATATATATATATATATATGCACACATCTGTAGATGTATGCATAAACATATGTACATGTATATGTCTCACATACTTCATTTTATCATATGGCGGTGTTGTATGTGGTGTACACATTGTGTGTATAACACGAAAGGAGATTAAAAAAATTGTCCATACTCTTGAGTTTGTTGGCTAGTGTATACATGTGATGTGATACCTACTTGAATAACATATACATACCTATACATACATATTCATATGCATGTATATACATGTACATATACATATATATTTTCTAATTTCATATGTATGTTTATACATGCATATGCATATCCATATACATGTATATGCACATGTATGTACGAGTATACATATACATATGTACATGTATATGTCTCACATACCCAGACCTTTGTATTATCATATGGTAGTGTTGTATGTGGTATACACACTATGTGTATACCACAGAAGGGAGATAAAAAAACTCTCTATAGACATGACTTTGCTAGCTAGTGAGTGAATGTTTTGTGATACCTATTTGAAATACATATACATACATACATACATACATACATACATACATACATACATACATACATACATATATATATATATATATATATATATATATATATATATGCACACATCTGTAGATGTATGCATAAACATATGTACATGTATATGTCTCACATACTTCATTTTATTGTATGGCGGTGTTGTATGTGGTGTACACATTGTCTGTATAACATAGAAAGAAGATTAAAAACATTGTCCATACTCTTGACTTTGTTGGCTAGTGAATGAATGTGTTGTGATACCTACTCAAATACATACACATACCTATACATACATATACATATGCACGTACATACATGTACATAAACATATATATGTGTAATTGCATATTTATGTTTATACATGCATATGCATATCCATATACATGTATATGAACACATATGTATGAGTGTGCATATACATGTGTATATTTTTATGTGGTATACACATTGTGTGTATACGAAGAAGGAGATTAAAAATCTTTCCATACTCTTGACATTGTTGGTTGTGAATGAATGTGTTGTTATACCTACTCGAATACATACTTATACATATACACATACACACATGCGCGTGCACACACACACACACACATTGGATGAATATCCATATACATCTATATGCACACGTATGTAGGAGTATACATATACATATGTACATGTTTATGTCTCACATACTTTTTTTTTTTATCCTAAGATAGTGTTGTATGTGGTATAGACACTTTGTGTATACCAAAGAAGGGAGATAAAAAAATTCCATACTCTTGACTTTGTTGATTAGTGAATGAACATGATGTGATACCTACTTGAATACATACACATAACTATAGAAATGCATGTACATACATGTACATATACATATATATGTGTGTAATTGAATATGTATGATTATACAAGCATATGCATATGTAGAGTTATTGTGCTTAAAGTTTTTGTTTCGTGTTTATTCGATGGAATCATTTACTTAAAACCAAAGCGATGCATTAAATGCTTACCACCTTCTCATGTCCTTTCCTCCTCTAATTTATCTTCCTTCGTATGGATATTATTTGCCTTGGGATCAGCCTCGGGAATCGACATTGGTTACCATTTGGATGGTGTATAGGTTTTGATGACTAGACACCACGGAGTAGGATGTGGGTTCCATGGATGGGCATTGCAAGTATGCCATTCAATATGGCATCTTATGGTGATTATTATGGGGTACGTGTGATCATGCCTCCATGATAGATGGCTCAAAATGGGATGTGAAACCAATATATATAAACACATACTTATACATACATATAATATAGGCATGTATATGTGTACACACATGTGCGCACGTGTGCACACACACACACACAGATATGTATTTGTAGATGTATGTTTATACATGTGTATGCACATGCATAAACATATATATGTACATTTATGTATGAGTATAAATATACATATGTATATGTAATTACATATGTAATGGTCCCACATACCTAGACCATTATATTATCATATGGTAATGTTGTAGGTGGTATATGCACTGTGTGTATACCATAGAAGAGAGATTCAAAAATTGTCCATACTATTGACTTTGTTGGCTAGTGAATGAATGCACTATGATACCTACTCGAATACATACATATACCTATACATATGTCTATATATGCACATACATACACGTACATATGTGTGTGTGTGTGTGTGTGTGTGTACTGTGTGTGTACATACGTATGTCTATGCATTTTCATATCCATAGACATGTATGTGCACATGTATGTATGTGTATACATATACAAATGTATATGTATATATCTCAAATATCCTGTTTTATCGTATGGTAGTGGTGTATGTATTATACACACTATGTGTATACCACATAAGGGAGATAAAAAAATGGTTTATACTCTTGAATTTGTTGGCTAGTAAATTAATATGTTGTAATACCTACATGAACACATATACATACCTATACATACGTATACATATACACATACATACATGTACATGCACGTATATATATGTGTATTTATGTACATACATACATATATATGTCTCACATACCCAGGACCTTTGTAGTATCATATGGTAGTGTTGTTTTTGTATACACATTGTATGTATACCATATAAGGGAGATTAAAAAATTGTCTATAACACCGACCAAACAACCACTCAAGATCCAAGAACAACCTAGGTTTAGATAGGAAAATTATGGAATAATTTTTTTTTAAAAAGTGTGACCACTACTGGGCTTCAAGCAACAGTTGTCACAAAAAATATTTCAAAGGAAATCATATTCAATAGATCAATTTTCTTGTTAAATAAATATTAAGTCCATGTTAAAAATTACTAAGAGGTAATTAATCCCAAACATAGTTATGTTTCTCTTAGGTGTTAATTTAATAACAATTAAATTTACACTATAGTTAAATATTTCTTAATTAATTTTAGGGGTAAAAGTCACAAAGGAGTTAAATACCTTGGGTATTTAAATCCACAGTCTAAACAATAAGCAAGGTTCTTATATACATAGGTTAGAAAAACATTCTCTTATCCCCTAATGTGACCCTTGAAAAGGTAAACCCATGCTCTAGAGTTAAACATTTAAGTTAAAAAGGGGTAAATTTGCACTTACCCACTCTCGGACTCATCTTTCACTTCAAAAGATTTTTCACATATTTAACGCAATTAAGGTTTCTGAAAAATTTCCATGAGATAGGAAGTTTCTTCCTCTTTCCAATGATATAGAGAAGTCTTCTTAACTCATATTTTTTAAGTTACTGAGTCGACAAGTGCCCGACGAAGAAAAAATTTTCCCAAAGCCGGGCCTGGCCAGAAACTTTTCCCAAGCCGCAAGGGACACGTGGCACATTTTTAAGCCAACACGAGAAGGAGGGTCATCAGAGGTAATTTTGATTTTAACTCTTTTTGTTTGAAAGGGAAAAAAGGTTCAAAACCCTCACGCATCTGCCGACGCCTAGGGACACCACGTGTCCTGCCCAAAATTTCAAGTGGGGAGCAGACCGTCCGAGAAAAAATAGAAATATTAGCATTTGTGTTTAAAAGCATTAAATTTAAAAATAACTTGCAACTCTTCCGATGCCAATCGAATCCACATGTCATTCCAAGAGTGACTTTGTGGGAAGGCGGCGAATCTTACGAATTCTTGCCAATCTTTTCCCATGAGCGGTAAGGTCTAAAATAGTTCGCACTTCCTTCAATTCCTAAAGAATCCATGTGTTAGACCCACAATGATAGACAGGGAAGTGGGTGGCCGGGGACTTAAGATTTTTCACCCTTTTCAAAAGGTAAAGTTTGAAGTTGTGGGCCCACGAAGGATTTTTTTCCCAAAAGTAAATTGGTGGGGCTGTGAGGCCGTAGAGGAATTGGTGAATTTTTTTTTTTATGCAAAAAGTTCCCAAACTTATTTTCGGGCCAGCGAGTTCGATTTAGAAAAATTTACCTCTTTTTTTTAAACTAAGCGAAGTACGAACTTGAAAAGGCCATAAATTTTGAGTGAAATCTCGGATTTGAGCAAATGATGACTTTTGGAAAGGAATCGAACTCCTCTTTGCATAAGAAACATCAAACATAATTTTTGAAAAAATTAGTTGGGTGAATTTGATAAAAACATATTTCCTTCCATTAAAACATGAATTAAACATTTTGACTTTCATAATTGGTCCAATCCACCATTCCTTCTTCCTCAACATGTCAAACAAACATGGAGAATCACACTTGGAAATATTTAGAATGGATTGCAAGGATTAATTGTTAAAGTTTGAGTTTTCAATATGAATTTCTTTTCTCCTTTTTTGTAACTGCATTATTTTGTCCCTTGCCCGATTAATAAAGTTTTGCATAAATTTCTTAAACAATAAAAACTATATTAACATTTGTTTGTTTCCTCCTTCACTTGTTTTAATGTTTTATCTTGTATTTCATCTATACATATTTTTCTATTTATTTTTCTGATATTCATTTTATAGGTTTATAGTGAATCAAAAATAGAAATCATACTTAAACTCGAATGGATCAACTTTTCATTATCATCCTTTAAATATTTAAATTCATTCAAATCTAATTTAAAAAATTTAACTTTACTTAAATCAATGTGTGAAGACCCAAAATGTAGTTCTACTTTCAAATCATGCATTTATAATTAAACAAAGAAATGTAATATTTGTTCATATATATTTCTTTTTCAATTTTCAAATAGACATTTCACAATATATTTCAAATGAAAACCATACCATTTGTGGTAATTAAAACTTCTATTGAACTCCAATAATTCTTTTACAACTTCCTTTTTCATTCATCAAATACAACTTACAGAATATACATCTTTCACATTTGAATGTAGATTCCATTTCCAAAACAGAGAAAATTTCCACCAAAATAATATTACAATGCCATCCACTTGAAGTGGGAAATTTTTACAACAAGGAAACCCCAAGGGGACTACGAAATTTGTCTTCATCCTCAGCTCCAGAATAACAACAAGAAGATCCACCATATATCTTTTGATCACAACACAAAAAAAGGAGGAGAGGCAACGCTCTCCATCGAACCAAAAATTCCAATGAAGATGAGAATCCCTCCTCCTCATTGGCCCACGAGACCCAACTGCAAAGCACTAAGAAATGTATTTCAACTCATGGCAACAAAAAGGCTTCCACAATAAAAAATAAATAAATTCACAAATAGAAAACAATGCAAATACATAATGCATTTTACAACCATAGGAAGAACAATAAACAATAATTAGGATTCATCATGCACAAGCCAAAGGAGCAATACCTATGAGGGAAGATTCTTATACCTCCCAGGTAGGGAAATGGGTGTCCACCTTAAGGTAAACCCGCCAATATATGTATATATATTGGAAATCATAACAGTAAAGAAATGGAAATCTGTTTCTTTTACAAGGTGGAACCCAATACCAAACTCCCTCCACAATAACACTTATACCTCCCTAGAACTCTAATGCCTCCCACAAGAGATCCCCATAGTATTCTCCTACACCATACCTAGGCATTCTACCCAACTAGCTAACAACATACCAAAATATTCACATCATTCACATATGCATAAATAAAAGAAAACAGTTTAAAGATCCAAACTCCTACCTCTCCATGGTAGAGTTTGCTCCAAAATCTCAACAACAATATTTTTTTCAATCCAAATAGTCTAAAAGTTCCAGCAATCCACAAGCATTCAAAAAAATCTCCAACTCTCTCAAAAATTACCAAAGCTCAAAACCAATAGAAGTAACCAAAAAATGAAATCACCAAAATGAAGTAACGCCAAAACAAGGCGAGGAATTCGAATAAATAGAAAAGGGAGAGAGGAGAATGACATGGGTCCATGTAGGATGCCACATCACACATCCTTAACTCCACCTCACAAGTCAACTTCAAACTCCAAAGCACAATTAAAAATGTGAGTGAATAAATGACCTTTTACTTACACATTCAAATCAAGTTCACACCCCAACGACCAAAATTAATTTCATTTAAGAAGGTGTAATAAAAACATATAACTATCCTTCCCAAAATACATAATAAGGCCTAATTTTTACTCCCCAACCCATAGGTAGGGTTGGTGTGACAATTTAAGAGGTGTGGGACAAGTTTAACTTGTCCTACAAGCCTCCAAAATCAGCCCCTAAGGACAGATCCGAATTTCAAAAGGAAGGTGGAGTGTTTCACACTCCAAGTTACTTACACATTACTTACAACACATAATATAAGAGCCATCAGCTCTAATAAATGCATTCTTTTGACCAATTTTAATTTATTTAACAACATGATTACTCACTAATCTAGACACAATTAGAATAAATAATAAACGGAAAAATACATCACTAAAAACACAAAATAAACTTTAAACAAAAGAAACTAAATAAAAGTATACACATAGCCCCTTGGTCACATTTAAAGTTGATCCCCACCATGGTATCCCTATCAACAATACAACATACAAAAATAACAAATACATGTTTCCATGGTGGTATTTGTACGTAATCAAAATTATAGTACCGTACTTTCATAAAGAGGTTACGGAAAACCCCAATGATGATTCGAATCTCTTCACAAGGTGATCAGAATCTACAAAGCTTTACGAGTATACATTTGCATCCTAAAATGCCTTATCCAACCTTTGCATGATTTATTCTAACCCCTACCCCCTTTTTCCTTGCATTTTGGTCTTTAGTAAAGGACCGCCACCCTGCGTGGGTGGAGGTCCCGAGATTGCCACCCTACACAGAGTGGTAGTCCTGTCCACACTTTCTAGATCCTTTCGACACACTCAATAATGTAAAAAATCAAGTTGCACTTGTAACTCTCAACCGCTTCGGCTTTGTTTAGAGTTTCTAGCCACTTTCTAATAGTAGTCCTCCATTTTTAATGATAAATCATAGCAATTTGGAATTTCCTTCTGGTGAGTAAGAAAGCTATAAATATTGATCTCATTTACAAGAAAATGGACCCTCTCCCTTTATCATTTATTATTCAATGTGTTAGAAATTTTCTCAATAAGTCTCAACAGTCTAGATTTTGCACAAGTTCTCGACCTCTCGATTCAAGGCTCATCATTTCTAATTTATATATAACTTGATCTCTCTAGTTTCAATTTATTCCATTGTTGTTCTCAAAAACTGGCTTAACATAATACAATATTGGTCCTAGATTAAGTTCATTTGAATCTTGATTCTACTTAGAGTTATAGGTTGTTGTTTCATCACAAGAAGTGTAGATTTTAGAAGTTTAGGTGTGTTTTTTCGTATCCCTGCAACAATTATGCTAGGAATCACATAGCCAAGCTCTATTCTCTTGCACTATCTCTCTCCTACTTGCATTCCGTTTGATTTACCTCCAAGCTACAACTTTTCAAAATCTTCTCTGTTGTCCATTTGTCAATTCTCACCTTTCTCGGATTCACAAGAACATGTAGGAATGAATAGATCACACCGATGGGACAAGCTACGATACAACCGTATTTTCTGTTAGGAATTAGTATTTACATTGTGCAAGATAATAATTACGTTGGTAATTATTATTATATAGTTTAATATGTTATTAATATATTATTGTTATATAAACAATAATATATTATTGGTGTTGAGTTGTGTATTGTTACGGGAGTAACAATCACAACTAAATAGGTTTATTTGTTGTAACACCTTCCTATTTTGTAGGAGGTTATTTTGGCTATGTATATGGCTATATAATAGCCTGTGAATGTAATTCAACTATGTTGAATAGAATATCTTTCTGTGTTGATTTAATTAAATATGGTGTTGTGCTTTCATTTGGTATCAGAGCGATGTTACGGTCCCTACTATAGAGCTAAAGGCATATGCGTACAGGCCATTGTTGATCCGTGCATCGTGGACTTGAAAATCTGAGTAACCCATATATCAATAAATGCAGTTCTAGCACCTAATCATTCTTCAAAATTTGTGCATCGGCTGTCACTTCATGCGCTGCCTGTATATTCTTCTTTTAATTACTTTTCCTCATGGTTCTATAGCTTCATACATGGAATTCACTGATTGGTGAACAGTTTTTGAGATCCACATCCACCTACTCCACTTGGCACTCTACTGCTGACTAGCTGCCACAAACAAAAGAGGTTTTTGTGCTCATGTTACATGCAACGGCTTTAAAAAATGCCATATTAAAGGCGGTTTGATCCTGTAGAGAGATAAAGCCGCATTAGAAGCCTGTGCGTTCCAGTAGAAGACGTCCATGTTTTGATACAGAGATTACTCAATCCTCTCAAATCTCATCCAACGTGGCTCTCTACAGCAATGCGACCCCTGTCCACCGCATACACAGTTTGTAAATTAAAATCCGTGGTATTTAGTTCCCGGTTTTGGAGGATACGGTTTGTCTCTGCATGTGATGAAAAGCGTGTATAGAATCACTCACTCCACGTAACCCGGCTAGTTTGAATGGTTTTGTTGAATCATTCCTCCTTTTTGCTTTTGATCTAATGTTGTGTGTGGTTTGGGGACTTTTGGAGAATATGCCCTCGGAATGGTTCCTTTGAAAGTAAAATGCATGGTTCATGATTTAAGGTTGTCCATTAAATGATTTTTTTTTTGATAGTTATTATCAATCAATAATAAGTCATTACGGTAGTCTTATTTTATATAGTCTAGATTATATTGTCTTTGTACCACGGTGAAGTTTTACTATATGGTGGACCATTATTCGTCAATAGAATATTTATTGTTAAGTGTTTTGTGTGTCAAGTTAAAAATTCATAGTCAAATTTATTGTCGATTTTACATATTGCATTTCCAGTCAAGTCCTCTAGTCTTAGTCAAAAGTATGTCCGTCAAGTCAATTATCAAAGTCGATGTCAAGTCTTCCTGGTCCATAGTCAAAAAGTTGTATTGTCAACATTGTTATATTGTGTTTAGGTGAATATATGTAGTCAATGTTAAATAGGTGATTTTAGGATTATTGTCTTGTCACGTGTTAAAGTCATGTCATTGTATTAAGTCTAAAAATAAAAATAAATTTGCCTTACGAACGCATTTTCGGTGGAATCCGACGTTTGGGTAAGGTGTGTAATTTTTGAGCCTCAAATTCCAAATCTGCTAAGTTAAGTAGCATATTGATGGAGGAAGGAGGCATCGGAGGAAGGAGGTCGAACAACGACCTCTCGTCGATCCAACGACAAGGCCGCATGAAGGCGTGTGTTGGCATATGTATGGTGTGAGTATATGATTTTCAGTGTGGTTTCCATTTTCTCAATATGATTCTTTTTCAGAGTTCCTGTTTTGTGTGGTATTTGATGGATGTTGGAAAGAAAGTTGTGTTGGAGCGCAGATGACCCGATTAATCCTCTGACTAACTTGGTCCTCTGACTGCCATACTTCATTGGAAGATGGTCAGCTAGAAGAATACGTTCACTAGCATTAGTGACCATGTGCAGCAAGACCTAACTAGTAAGATCCATTCAGGAGTATGTTCTTCGATGCATTTTTCTTCTCAATATCTATATGAGTGGAATTTCACATTGTGGGGGGGAATACATACCAATGTTCCATTCCCATTTTGCACCCAAAATGACTTAGTCAAGGAAAGCTTCTAGTGGCAGTGGCAGTTTTCTATGTTGTTCGAGATCGAGTGGCAGTGATCAATGACAGAGACTACGATTAAGAACATTACGATTCTTATAGGAAGTAATGTGAAATTTTTCATATATCTTCTATTGTGTAGTTTTGTGATATGCAAGTTGTGTTTCCTACATAATTCCCTGATGTATAAGCATAGTGATGAACAATAGCACCAGAGTAAGTCAGTTCATGGATCTTGAAAGGGTTTGTGGGAGGATCTAGAAAACCACACGAGGTGGACAGTTGATGAGGTTCCTATCATGTCAAGGTTTGTGGTAAGCTTGTTTAAAACCATGGAAGGAGTGAGCCTTTCTTTTGGATCAAGGTCATGAGTCATAGAGTTGGACATGCCACAGGGGTGAGCATACTGCAGTTGAGAGTGTGGATGTTTTTCTACCATGTAAACACTAAGGGGGGGAATGTTAGGAATTAGTATTTACATTGTGCAAGATAATAATTACATTGGTAATTATTATTATATAGTTTAATATGTTATTAATATATTATTGTTATATAAACAATAATATATTATTGGTGTTGAGTTGTGTATTGTTATGGGAGTAACAATCACAACTAAATAGGTTTAATTGTTGTAACACCTCCCTATTTTGTAGGAGGTTGTTTTGGCTATGTATATGGCTATATAATAGCCTGTGAATGTAATTCAACTATGCTGAATAGAATATCTTTCTGTGTTGATTTAATTAAATCTGGTGTTGTGCTTTCATTTTCCTCTATTATGTAGATTCTAAGTTTGAATTGTCAAATTTGTAGTTACAATATATCAAATAGAGTAGTAAATCATTTCATTTCAGTTAAGCTCGCTTTCAATATTGCTAGGGAAGCTGTGGGGAATGATAGCTTCTGAGAAGCTATGATTTATTCCTCACTTCTGAGGTAAGATTGGAGGTCTTTCAATTAAATTAGCTAGATATTTATATTCAGGATCAACTCACAAGTGCACAGGAAAATAGCTACATCTGGCTACCTTGCTTGTTTTAGTTTCATTCTTAGATTAATTACTCGTTATCTGAATTTATTAGATTAATTTCTTTTAATTTCATTCAAGTTTATATCTTTGAAAATACAAAAAGAACAAGCATAGCGTAGATTCATTTTCGTAATTAGTTTATTTTGTCCAGATTAAATTTATTTATTTCTTGCATGACTATTACAGGACCATGACAGCCCTAGGGATTACACATATGAACAAGTGATACCCAAGTAAAATCTCTTCACAACATTAGCGGATATAGATCAAGGTCTTAGGATCCACGTCTTCTAAATGAATACAAACCCACAAACAATTAGTGATAAATTAAGAGAAATGAACACGAAAACGACAAAGCATACAAATTCTATTCAAATCAACCCAACTATAGATTGCCTTGATAGGATGTCCACATGACCATACGGGAACCCGAGAGAGAGAAAAAATTTGGTTGTGATCCATTAGTTCTATAGATAGACTCATGAGACCTTCTCATTGACGTAGACATAGGCTTATGCATACAAGTTACTAGGACACCCGTAAGGTATTCGATAAGATCACACAACTCCCGATACTAAACATAGAAGTTGAAAAATATTATGACTCTGGATAGTCGGAAGATATGATTGATTCTTTACATGACCATAAGAGGTGCACAACAACCACAAAGTTCATGGTTGTGATCCCTAGGTCCCATAACCCAGCGAGCCTCCAAATCAATTGAACATTTACACTAGTTTATGTAAACCGTGGTATTTAGATCCTCACCATTTCCACTTTGGATATCATTACACAACTTTCTGTGTTGGACATAGAAACCAATCAAGCTAATAGTTTCTGGTCATACCAGAAAAACCATCTATAGTTTCTTGTAAATTCATTATAACTCTCGTTACCATTTTCATGACCCTATCTAGAAGTATATATGAAGCACCTACATGTCACTTCCCAAAATTCCAACAACCAACAGATAGGATCTCGGTAGAGCTTGACATTGATTGGAGCCTCCGAGTAGTTATAGTGTTAAACCGATCCATAACACTAGTTTAGGTTAGGGAGCCTTTTGTGCTTTGGATTCACAAATCCTATTATTGCGTATCGAGGATATAAGATTTCCCAACTAATTTGTCCACACTTGAATATATTCCATTTTCACTTTGCTTGTCTCAAAGCATGACCTCGGGAGGTCGGGTACGGAGAAAGGATGCTTGATGATTCTCATGCTCACCTATCACTTTTCTATTGTACAAAATTTGTGAACCCAAAGTGAAAGAAACAACTTCTCTGGTTTCAGTTCAATTTCATTAATCCATCTTCATTCCTTCCCATTATTCTGTGGGTATTTATATACCTCTTGAATATGTCAGGATATGACTGTAGACACCAAATTTGTGTCTTACGACACCCAGTGCCCCGTATCTCATTTCGCAACCTAACCTCATCACCTAAACCTTACACAATTATTTATTAATTACCTTATAATTAATAAATCCACATCGCCATACCCTACCACCTCATCATGACCTAGTCTTAACCCTAAACTAACCTAATTAAGACCTATAACTTGGTCCACATCCACACCCATGGCTAATTACTCCTCACCCGCACCTAAAACCAACCTCATAATGACTTGACTAAGCCCACAACTAATCCCTTGGGAGAAAAGGAGGGAAAGATGGCTATTTTACCAAAAATAGCCGCTTTGACCTCGACCGAATACGGTTCCTACTCGACCGCCGTCCGGTTTGCGTAACCACCATCGGTTCCATGTAAATGACCACTTCCACCAAAAACAAAGGATCAGATTTTCATTTGATCGAGAAGAGGAGAAATCATTGAAATAATCCGTATTTTGCTTGGCCGAGTAGAGACAAGTGAAGAAACAAGAAGAGTTTGAAGAGAAGGACATAAAGCCCAAGATTGCAAATAAATAACCAGAGCCAGGTGACACTCATCCGAACATCAGAAGAGGAGATAGCTCATCTTGGATTGTCAGATCATCCTATTTGAGCTCTGTCTTCATCATCACAGTCCTGGAACCTGCATCTTCATCAGGAATGAGTAAGTAGTGTCTTGTATGTTTCTAAGCACCATTTCTTGAGCCTATGGATTGATAGTAATTATAAACTCATTCCTAGATCTACCACCTACCAACACCCTGCACTTAACCTTCATCCATACATCCTTGTATTTCCCAAAAGACCATTTTATCACACTCTGAGTCTTCCCTATTCTCTCACTATTCCCCTCAGCCATCCGCCAGTCTTAATAACCCCACAATCACCCTGCAACCAACCTCTATCTAGAAGCACCTAGATTGCTGACCCTACCGGTGTCGTTTATCCCCTACCGGCAGCGGTTCTCTAACCGTGGTCGGTTATCCAGTGACCGGCATCGGTCACTATGACTTATACCCCAAAACCTTCCTCTCGCCTATTTGTCACCTAACAACCTTAGATCCAGTCTGGTTTATCCCTGTAACTCAACCTGAATGTATCAACGACCGATGGACTCCGAACAAACAACGTGACGTTTTATTATTGATAGTTTAGCCTCTATTGCTTTGTAACGAGGTACCTAAATCGTGATTTTGCAATAGATTTCTTTGTTATCATTTGTGTTAATTTGTATTAAAAGGGGAACTGACCACCTTCGAAAGGAAGTTTTATATTTCCTGGGCCTAAGGCAGCTCCCTCATTTATTGTCTAATTAAAATCTGGTGGTCTTGTATTCTTACTTGCGAGTAGTCCTTCCAAGACAAAAGGAGTTCTTTACGGTCGATCCGATCCTTCTCTACGATGCGTGCACACCATCTCAACATTCAATGTATTCCTCCTAGCCCTAACCCTTATCTGTTTCTCAAAGGAATGAAAGGATAGAAGCAAGTCTATTCCACAGAGCCGAAACATTCCGTGTGAAACATTTTGGCACGCCCGGTGGGACCCATTTCGGTTTCTGTTTCTCTTGCTTGCTTTCATTTAGGGAGCATACTTGCTGTTGTTTTTTTTGTTATATTTAGTAAAAGAATTTGTCTTGCTTTCCCAGTTTTGCATTAGTAAAATTCATCTTCTTTGCTTCATCGAATATCATTTTCGATTTGGGTTTAAAACACGTGCATTACATTCTTGCTTGCTTGTTTTTCAATTCTAGTAAACATAGATTAAGTAATGTGTCGTACACGTGGGGTGATTTCCATGGTATTGACAGGAAATTAATCTTACTTTCACTACACAACACATACCGAATCACTTCATAATTAACACAATAGCTCAAAACATCCCCCCTTTTCCGCGGTATTCCTCCGCCCGATTGAGGTAACCTTATAAGCCAAAACAAACTTGACATTTCCCCTAAGTCTTTTGTTTAGGATTGACATCATTCCGTGTCTAAAGGCATAAGCCCAAATTGATTAAAATTAACCCTAGGGTTAGTCTGTTAATTTGTTTGTGCATTCTTGCTTGTTTTCAGTTCTGTTTCTCTTTCATACACTGTTTTCTGTGATCACTACAGAACAGTTTGGTAGGCATACTAATCACTGTTAACACCAAATCAACAACTTCTTACTGCTTCTTACACCAGTTCTATTATACCGACATCGGTTAGCTTACCGACGCTGGCTATAGTCTGACCGACATCGGTTATCCTACCGATATCGGTTACTGTCTTTTACAGTTCCTGACAAACCAGCAACCTACCAATTTCAAACATCTTGTTGTCTGTTTCTATTCCTGATAGATTGGAACCCTACTGTGTACTCCTGTCCATGGTTGTTATCACTCGAAAGCAAGCCACCGCCATGGTTTCACATGCTTGCTCTCTGTGCCTTTTCCTGAATCACCCCCTTCACATTCTGTGGGGAATCCTACGGACACCAGCGAGGTTCCTAAAATTCCTGTAGGAGATAAAGAATTTTCCAAATTTCTGGATGCTAATCCTAGCGCTGTACAATACTATTTGTCTCATGCCCCTGACCGTACACCCGACGGTCAACTCCTTGTTGGCATGCCTATCAGTATAGCTACTCATTTAGCTCCTTCTCCGCCTGATAACTCGCTTTTCCTTCCACATCCTTAGTCCCGTCTCCTAACTCAGCAACTTCAGGGGTTCATACGGCATAGATTGGCTTTCCTTTGGTTAATCTTGGGCCCAACATGTCATTACCGCCCGCTGCTCCTACCTCGTCTCTCTTGCAGTCTGTTCCCCCATTCATGACTTGCTCTCTGCCACCTATCCACACGAGCTTTCCTTCTCAAGCTCCGCCCACCTTTTCATTTCCACACACATATCCGGTAACCTCAATAGCTTATATAGGACATCCCTATTTGGTTGCCTCAACACATTCGTCCTCCATACCTTATCAACATTTAACCCCACCATTGTCTAGCGGTGGCCCTTGGCCCAATTTGCCTCCGTTTACCACAACCACACCATCATCTCATCCAACTACTGATTTAATTAAACAAATGATGGACAAAATGCAAAATCTAGAGGCTTCTGTTTCAGGAAGTCGTAGCGCCTTGACATACGAGCAAGTTTGTCGGGAGCCTATCCACCCTTCAGTCCCCCTTCATTCATATCCTCCTCAATGGGAATTACCAAAATTTACCCATTTTAATAGTAAGGAGGACCCTCAACAACACTTGTGATCATTTAGACATGCCTGCTATCTGATTGCTCATGATGACGCTTTACTACTCCGCACCTTTCCCATGTCCTTATCAGGACCCGCCTTGGAGTGGTACAGTGCTTTAACCCAGCACTCAATCTTCTCTTTTAACCAGCTAGCCCAATCTTTCTTGGATCATTTCTCCATTAACATTGCCAAGAAAGTATCTATCACCGACCTTTATGCCATCCGAAAATTTGAAGACGAATCTATCGCAGATTTCGTTGGACGATGGCGGGGCCTTATCAACCAACTTACGTATGCCTTGCCTCAGGCCGAACTTATCAAACTATTTACGCGGGCCTACACTAAGCACATCTCTCCTACCCTCCAAATTCAAACTTTCCGTACATTTGACGAGGCCTTTACTATGGCTCAAAAACTAGAGATTCGAGCCTTAGAGGAAGAGAAATTGTAGTTGTGCAACAAAAACCCCACTTTCCGAACCCAAGATTCCACCAACAAACCTAACACCACCAATCCTCACCCATCGACTGCTTCGAAATCAAAAGGGGTGTGCACGCGGTGATGGTCAAATCCCAACCACCATCTAATACCCCGCCAAAAACCACCTATAAGTATAAAGCAGAGCCCATCAACTACACTCCCTTGGGAGAAACATATGGTGTGATATTGGAAAAATTACTTAAAGCAGGAGCCATTACCTTACCTCCTGTTAAACCTCACTCCGGGTTTGATTCCACTCGCGCCATACCTTCTTGGTACAAAGAAAATGACTTCTGTAACTTCCACCGCGTGAAGGGACATAGTCATGAAAACTGCAAGATGTTGAAAAACATAGTGCAGGAAATGGTTGATGCGGGGGATATAGCCCTCGATAATCCTAACGCCCCTGCTAACTGAAATTTGAAAATATTCAACAAACCATTCCCGAATCATTCTTCTAATAGTAACATAAATCAAGATATCTTAGCAGAGGAGAGTGTTCATGAGATCCATGCAGTCTTCGATTCCCAACCAAAAACCTCTATCGAACAAATTTTGAATCAAGCCTCTTCACTAACGCAGGAAACCAAACCCCCTTCCTCGCCATCAAGACAAACTGAAATCCTTGCCATTCCTTTACCCATCAAGGAATTAACTGCCCAGAGTTCCCTTCTCACAAATGAGCCTTCTTACACCACATCCTTGCAAGACTGTGAGCGGATGTTATCTAATTTATCTATTTCCCAAACGTCTCCTTCTACCATTCTTGCTGTACAAGAAGAAGGCTCGCCACTTCTTTTGTCATCCTTAGACGAAAAACCTCTTGAACCAACATCACCACATTCTTTAAACATGACGGATCCTCTCAAACATGCCCTCCTACCTATTAGTTCTTCATCGCCTAAATCTTTTCAGCGACCAGTTGACCTCTTAACGCCCATTGATATAGTGCCTCATCTACCCCCTGTATCACACCCACAGTGGACCGGAATCACAACCCACCTTTCTTCCATACAAAAGTTCCTATTCACACGTGAGGACTATCATTCCCCAGAAGATAGATAGGTCCTATGGGAACGTTTGAGTACGCCATATTCTACTCAAATGCAGATGACCGATCCAGATGCCTCTACCATATACCCAAAGTGTTTACAGAAGCTTAAAATGCCTATGTCCTCATCTTCACCCCCCTCATCTCTACCAAATACCTCATCCACTTCTATTAACCTAACCAAATCTTCCCCTATGCTTGGGACCTCACCAATACCTAGTCTAACACACCCACCTAAGCGGCTTGATTTATCTAAAAGTAAAGCCGTCCATCCCATTAGAGACAGACCCAATCTCCTCAATCTATGCCGCTATCACAACTAAAACCCTCATCGTCACACCTACCTTCCATATTGGGACCCCATCCCTCTACCTTGCATCAATATATCATACCTCCTACGTTTTCTTTAAAGCGACCTATGCCTTCTGCACCCATACAGAAATCCAAGGGTATAGCAACACCGTCACCCCGTGTATCCTATCCACCTATCAACCCTAAACAAATTCCATCATCAAAAGATTTGTTTTCTGTCACTCCTATTTCTCCATGGTTGTTTTCTAATACCACATCATCTGTCGCCTCATCATCCAACCTAGCTTCTGCGTCAAAGAAGCCACGTTTAGTTAAAACCCATTATCAAAACTCCTTGGCTAAACCACCACCCATACAAACCAACCATACCACGTCATCACCAGAATGACCCGAGTCAATAGCCTCCTCTTCCTCGACTTTGACCCACTCAAAGGGTCTTACGCCAAAAATCCTTGCTATGTTGGTAGAGAATGCAACCATTTCCCTACCCCCACTTAGACCTAATGATCCATCTAAACCTCAACCTATAGGTTACGATGAGTCTAAAATCTGCACTTACCACCACACACCAGGACATGACGTAGAGGGATGCAAAGCGTTGAAAGCTATACTTCATCAGTCACCTCTCTCAGATAGAAAAGTTAAGAAAGATAACTTACGAAGAGAGAGACCTTTAGCTTCAATTCCCTCTCCTACACCACCTATCCCGCCTCACCAAGATCTATCATTATTACAGCCCCCTCTCGAAGACCATGACCTATCCCTACCATCTTCCTCCTCTCGTTTCACGAGATCAATATGATTAGTGTTCTTTACTCGAGGGCGAGAAAAACAATGGGAAAGCGAAAGAAAACACACTGCGGAATCTCTTTCTCCGTCCACCATCCCGATGGCACCACCACCCTAAAGTGGTTATTCGTGGACCCACCTATCCCATCTCTAATGGAATTGCCCACGAACCATGATCAAATAGCTTCACCAATCACCTGTAAAAATGACACTAGTATGATCTCATTCAGACTTCTGAATCTTATCGACAAGCTCTCGTTGAAATCCTTCAAGGGATAGAGGTCTTACCTAATGAAACCTTTCCTGTTACCTCTATTCTAACACCCAATCACATTGCTTCACTCACCAAACAATCTATCTCCCCAACCACTTCTATCTCTGTACAGCAAGCCGCTGCTGTCAGTTTCTCCGAAGATGAAATTATCGACTTTGGTGCCGAAGATCCTGACCCTACTCTTTTCATCTCAGCTTACGTTCGGGACATTCGGGTACGTCGTGTTATGATTGACGGGGGTGCTAGCCTAAACATCATCTCTTCAAAAGCCTTCCAACAAATGAATATCCCTTCTAGTTGCATGTGTGCCAACCCCATCATGTTGCGGTCATTCAATGATGCTATTACTTCTACCTTAGGCACCATGATCCTTAACATTCATGTAGGGCCACGCACTTTACCCGAACTCTTCTATGTCCTTGAGGGAGAGTTCCAATACAATATGTTGTTAGACCGCCCTTGGATCCTGGCTATGGGATGCGTTCCTTCCACCTTACATAGATGCATAAAATTTGAGTACCAGGGAAGTTCTACATCGTAAAAGCTGATCCTCCCCCCTTCAAAACCTGCAATATGTTGTATCACCCTAATGATGTGCTTGTACTAGTCAAGACACTCATTCATCCAACCCAACCATCCACTTCAACCGCACCTACACCTTCAACCAATGAAACCGCCATCACAAATACTACTTCCTTTCCCGCAGATAACATCCCAACCTCCGACCCCTTAGTAGATGTTTTTCAACGCCTTACGCTGGGGGAGTACCACCTATATAACGTTAGCTCTTTCCATACCCCGCAAGAATACGGACAGTTACATGTGCATCCTACCTACGACCGTCGCGTGGGGGAGGTAATCTCTTATGGACCACCCCATTGCCACACCAACCTAATGTATGGTGGTGTTGACGCATCCTCCGTTATCCCTGAACCTCCTCTTGGTGTGGTTCCCTTCCAATCCGATTTTCAATACTTGACAAATCGTCATTTCGCCCTCACCTTCTTGACTCGCTTGTGCTTGAAAAGGCTTTGGTTTTGGTCTTTATGAACAAGGCCGACATACACTCATTCCCGTGACTACACGCAAACACAATGATCGTAGTGGTCTCGGTTTTCCTGAAACACTTACACCGGAGAAACCTCGTGTGGGGTTGTATCTGGGAAGATGATGACGTCACCCCTACCAAACCATCATCACCCATTTTTCCATCATCATCCACAGAGTCGATAGACCACGAATCTATCCCTCCTAACTTTTCTTTTTTTCATAAATTCTATCTTCCTAGGTCCTCTCACTTATCAATGTATAATTAGGACCCATCTTCTCTTCCCCTTCTGTATCCAGACATGATCGAAGAGGATTCACCTTCGATTAATGTTGTTGAGTGCCAGGATGACGACTCCATCCTCACTTACCTTGGTGTGGACGACTCCTATATTCAACGTGCCTTACCGTCTGAAACTCAAACCATGTTGAATGAGTCGACTATAGAAATCAACATCCACATAGAGGAGGATCCTCACGTTGTGAAGATCGGACAATCCCTTAACACATCAGAACAAGCTTCCTTTACTACCTTTCTCCGTACCCACAACCAAGCTTTCGCTTGGTCCTACGCTGACATGCCAGGAATTGATCCTACCATTGCTGTCCATAACATCACCCTAAACCCCGATTCCAAACCAGTCAAACAAAAACTAAGAAAAATGCATCCACGCATTGCCCTCTTGGTCAAAGAAGAGCTTCAACGACTCCTTTCTGTTTCCTTCATCTTTCCTATTGACTATCCTCAATGGATTTCTAACATCGTACCTGTCACTAAAGCGACGGGGGGACTTCGGATATGCACGGATTTCTGAGACCTTAACCTCACTTGCCCCAAGGATGACTTCCCCCTCCCAAGTATTGATCAACTTGTTGATCTCACTGCGGGCCATGAAATGCTTTCTCTCATGGATGGCTTTTCGGGATACAATCAAATTTTGGTAGCCCCGGCCGATCAACATAAAACTACCTTCATAACTCCTTGGGGAACCTTCTGTTATCGTGTCATGCCATTTGGCCTTAAGAATGCTGGTGCGACCTATCAGCGGGCTATGACTTACATTTTTCATGACATTATGCACACTATCCTTGAGGATTATGTCGATGATCTTCTTGGCAAATCTAAACATCGCAGTGAACATCTCGATGTTTTAACCATTATTTTTGATCACCTATTACAATATTCGGTCCGGCTTCAACCAAAGAAATGTGTCTTTGGTGTTCTTTCAGGAAAACTTCTTGGTTTTATCATCTCTTTGTGTGGCATTGAGGTTGATCCATCTAAATTCAAAACTATCCTAGAAATGCCCCCACCCAAAAACCTCAAAAAATTGCGTAGTTTGCAGGGTAAACTTCAATCCATCCGGCGTTTCATCTCCCAACTCTCGGATCGATGTCAACCTTTCCATCACCTTCTTAAAAAGGACATTGGCTTTCAATGGAGCGAAGAGTGTCACCAAGCCTTTGAAGCTCTCAAAGCCTATCTCTTACATCCACCCGTGCTTATCCCACCTCAGGATGATCACCCTTTCTACCTTTACCTTTCTGCCACTGACCATGCTATAGGAGCCATGCTCACACATCGGGACTCGGCACATCGAGAACAAGCCATTTATTATATAAGTCATACTCTTGTGGATTACGAGACTAGGTATACACATGTAGAAAAATTGTGCCTAGCCCTATCATTCGTAGCCACCAAACTCCGACATTACCTCCTGAATCACAAAAATTTTGTCATCACCAACACGGACCCCATTCATTATATGTATGCCAAACCACATCTAAACCAACGCATCGCCCGATGGCTTATGCTCCTCGCTGACCTTGACCTTGAGTTTGTACAACAGAAGTCAATCAAAGGACAAACTATTGCGGACCAACTTGTGGAGGCCCCTTTACCTGGGGAACAATTTACCAATTTTAATTTCCCCGACAAACTCATCGCCACTCTTTCACTTAGGGAAGAGTCGTATCCAATGACCCTCTTCTTCGATGGATCCAAATGCTAGCATGGCGGAGGGGCCGGCGTTGTTCTCATTCCTCTTGATGCTGAGCCTATGCCTCTTTCATTCTGGCTCGATTTCCCCTGCACTAATAATACAGCGGAATACGAGGCCCTTGTTTTGGGTCTCCAGGTTGCGTTACACTTAGGTGTCAAATCTATTAATATTTTTGGCGACTCTCAATTGGTAGTCAATCAAGTTATGGGCATCTACCAATGTAAAAATGAGGAACTTCAAAAGTACAAACATTACGTGGATTCACTTTTGACCTCATTTAATCGTTATTCTATCTAGACCATTCCCACTCCACTAACAAATTTGCAGATACTATGGCTTGCTTAGCCTCACAAATTCCTGCCTCACCAACTGACTCTGACATATTCATCTTGGTGCAACAACTCTTTACCCCATCTTACTTAGCCCGAGTTGTTTGTATGATAAATAATGTGTCTGCTAATTCACGAGGATACCTGGTACCACTAATTTCACGACTACCTTATAACCTCTGTTCTCCCACCTGACCTAACTAGTATCGGAAAACGCGCTTTTCTTAAACGTGTTTCTCATTATGTCATCATGGGGGGACTCGTTTATAAATGTGGCTTTGATGGTATCCTCCTTTGATGTCTAACCGGTGCAGAGGTCACCTATACCATCCAACAGGTCCATGACGGTATTTGTGGCAGACATTTTAGTGGCCTTGCCGTGGCTAAACGATATCATTCACCTAGGTTATTATTGGCCTACTCTTAATAACGATCGCTACTGAATATGTTAAGCGTTGTGTTATGTGTCAACAACATGCCAACCTTCAACATACTCCTAGCCATCCACTATAGGTTGCCACGAGATCTTTGGCCTTTCTCACAATGGGGTTTAGACCTTATCGGTGAGATTCACCCCCCTCTTCGCAACGTCACCATTGGATAATCACAAAGCAACCAATATTACACTAAATGGGTGGAAGCCATTCCACTCATTTCAATCAAAAAAAAAAATTGTCGAATTCGTTAACCATCACATTATCATCGTTTTGGTATTCCTCATCGCCTAATAACGAGATAATGGTAAATATTTCAAAAATAAGTTGTTACTGAGACCTTTGTGACAACTTTGGTATCAAACTTAGTTTCTCATCACCTTACTATCCACGAGGCAATGGTCAAGCTGAATCTTCTAATAAAACCATAACCAAAATCCTCATGAAAGTTGTTAATGATTTTGGAAGAAATTGGCATGATCACATTCCTTTGCCCTTTGGGCTCATCGTACTAGCATTCGTACCTCCACTAATGCCACACCATTTTCTTTGGTATATGGTACCGAGGTGTCTTGCCTCTCGAAATACAAATACCCTCCCTTAGAATATCTCTTGGGATATTCTCACCAACGATGATTTCCTCCAAGAGCGGTTAGCCCAATTAGAGCTTCTTGATGAGCGTCGTCTTACGGCTCTTGACCACCTACAAATCTACCAAAACACATCAAGCGTGCTTATGATAAACGACTTCATGAGCGTACCTTTAAGGTTGGTGATCTTGTCCTCAAAGAGAATCAACATATAACCAAATTAGAAAAGGGGAAACGTGGAAAATTTGCTCCTAATTGGATTGGGCCTTACATTATCACTCACACTTATGGATCGGCACTTATCGTTTAGCCTTCGCTTAATGGTAAACCTGAGCCTGAGCCCCTTAATGCCTTGCATCTTCGACCATTCTACTGTTGAAATTAGTGTTATATCACTTCTTATCTACCTTACGCTTGTCCCTTGAGCTCATTTACCACCGCATACACTTTGTTTCTTACATCTCAAAATCAAATCAAGCTCACATGGTTTGATTATCACCTCCCCTTAAAAGATGCCTTCCCCTTTTTAGTCTAGTCCATGACTTCAAAGTATCAAAATGACACATTCTTAATTAAAACACTTATGGGATTTTCTTGAGTCAAACTTCCTACAAAACTAGATGCTTTATGCCCAATGGACATCTAGACCTCTAAATTATACAATAGACTGCTCCCTTGAAGGACAGCTATATGCCAAACTATTGCTACTATTATATATAGACTGCTCCCCCGAAGGACAACTATACATAAACACCGCATCTGCTACTATAAATAGACTGCTCCCTTGAAGGACAACTATACACGATCAGGCCTTTATCGAAGCTTCTCGCATTGATCAACTTCGTGAAGACCTCAAGAACAAAAAATACGTATCCCATGTAGACTTCCCACATCGATCGGTCTATATCCGAAAAAAAAAATAAAAATAAAGATATTTCAAAACACTTTTGAGTCATGGACTTGTCTATTTAGGTTTGGTTCTCTTTTGTCAAATAATATTCTTATAATAAGTTCTCTGCACCCTCGCCCACATCAACCACATCACCTCATCATTTGTCAAAGCAACAAAACTCAAGGGATGTGACGTATATCCGATATATTGTGATTATACCACTCTTTTCACCTATCGACTTCTCGCCATGCAAGGTACCTAGGGACTCAAGCTCATCCTACATTAATATGTGGTTGGTTTATCTCTTCTCAACTACGGGACACTCTAGCCTCTTTTGCTTGACTCTAGGATTGTGTGTTGACCTTAATTAGGACACGATTCCCTACTACTTGGGTATCCTAACTTTCGCTTTACCTATACCTACACCAACAACATTACCCTACCAATGTACATTTTTTTACGAACCAACAAATTGCACAAATTCACCTCTCCCTGGTCCTAAGGGAGAACTCCATCGGTCTGAGGCCCCTCCTAGCTTTGTGCAATGGGCTATGTAGGCGACACTTAGGAGACATGGGCTCTCCCAAGGTTAGCTCGACCATCCCCTACCATATCCTATCATGTGTTGTAAATATAAATATTTCTTGTGTATTTCTATTTGCCAACATTCATCTTTATCCTTTTTCAAACAAAACAAAAACAACATTCAAAAAAACAACCATTCTTATTATTATCATCACTCAAAACCACATACATCTTTAGTTTTATTTTAGATGTTAAACAAATACATCTTCTCTATCATCGACTCGCAGGTCGGCATCCTTATTTATTCTTATATTCCTATGAAATTCACTTAGACCCTTGCACCTCCTCCCAAATCAGGTGGTGATCATGATCGTCGATGCCCCTCAGTTGGCCTCTCCATCCTCAAAGGTGCCACTGCCATTGGTTCCTCCCATTGATCCACCAACATCTCCTGTAACATACGAATACATCCTCTCGCGTGGAGGAATCTTGCCTCCAGTCTCTCCACTCGTAACTGTGAAACCTCTAACAATCCCATTGTCTCATTCACCTGTGTTTGAAGCTGGTGAGCCAAATCTTGCAGATGATCTCTCTCCACTGTAATCACAGCTATGTCAGGGTGCTCACGTGCACCTCGCAGCTCTGCTACCCACCATACTCTATAGGCCTCTGTCGTTCCCGCATCCATTACCCTACGATCGGTTGTTATCTCTTCTGGCCCTTCTGGAGGTGTAGGCCGGGGAGGTGAGAATGCTACCTCGGTGTCGATCCTCATGTATGGTCTATATGTCATAGGTATATCCTGAACGAACCCAAATTGTCACCGCACGTGATCTAGAGGAATCCTCTCGTACTCACCCGGCCTGTGCCCTGCGATCCACCTCAATCACTCTACACCCCTCAACTCCTCAGCTATGTGCTCTGTCACCATATAGTTCTCGTAAGGCCTCCAACAAATATCCGCAATCGTCACCATCTCCCATACTTGTCTATAATACTCGATGTCATCTATCACGGCCTGGGATCTCGCTTCTTGTTCTGTCTGGACCCATCGTCTGAATCCCAACCTTTGCACTCCTGCCTCTCCCGACTCGATGGGTCGGCCTATTGACGCACACAAACAATATGCTCATAGGCCCAACAATGTAATAAGTACGAACAATCCAGTGTTGTCCTATGTTTTCGCTTGTAGGCCCATAAACCCCTATATAACTCTGCCAGATATGCGGGTGCCCATGCGAAAGTCACGCTCATTTCTATCATTTCCCAAATAACACTCATCAACGCTTTTAGAAATCTTCCCCCTTCCACCCTCGGCAATGCATAATACCCCACCACTATCATTAATAGCACAGCCAACCTTGTTTCCTCAGGGTGTGTTGCATACATTGTACCATACGTAAATGATAAACCTCATTGTGTCAAATCTCGTGCGGTGAACCGACCAATCTTTGTTATTGCTGCCCCCCCGCACTGGCAACTCCCGATACACTATTTTTCCTATCATTGGGAGTCTCAAAATATGGAACACATCTTCCAAAGTCACTGTCATCTCCCCTGTTGGCAGATAGAAGGTATTCTTTTCTAGATTCCATCTCTCAATCAACGCCTGCAACATAGCATGGTTACGCGCGATTCTTGAATAATAGCGGATTCCACTTAACCCCAAACGATTTATCAATGCCCATTCAGCTGGTGTTACATCCGCTCGGATTCGTGACAACAACGCTGGCACAGTATCATTCATCCTTAACCCTGCTTCTTACTTGCATACATCAAAACGACACATAATTATTCACAAGAACAAATCTCCACGGGTTTTTTCTCAAATTCTGGAAACTCTTACAGTGACCGATATCGGTTATGAATAACCGATACCGGTTTGCTAACCGATACCGATTATTTATAAACAATACCGGTCACTGTCAAAAATATACCTACCCTGTTTAAAACATACACCTACGATAATTATTTTTCCCGTTTGCTTCTATTTATACCTAAAAACATACGTGACCACCCCGTTTACGTACCCCATAGCACTCACCCCATCCCCAACCCTTGCCTATCACCTTTTCTTTCATCTTTACCCACTTACACTTCTCTCATCCTATTCACAAAACATGCAAGAATCAAATTACAACCAAACAGTTTACCTCTCGGGATGCGCATCTTCTTGGGGTAACATGTCTTCCCCCTCGTCCTGCATCTTTGGATGCTTCTCCTCGTTCACCATGCTCACCACCCTCTTCAAATATAACTTTTCTTTCTGCCTTCTAAATCTCATCCCACACTCACTTCACCTGTCTCTTTCCTCCTTATCACTCAAATTCTTTCATGCAATAACACCGTAGATCAAAAGTCATCACATTCGCATATTTAACTTGTTGCATGACTCTAAAAATAAGAATGTTAAAAATAAGAAATTAAGTTGCCAACCCAATAGCTTCTATTTTTAGGAAAATAATTCTTGCATAACCGATATCGGTCATATAGCTACCGACATCGGTTACATAACTATCATATCGGTCATGTGCCCCCTGTTGCTTAAACCTAAGCCGTTTCTTCATTTTTGCAAATTTTTGTGGCACTGTCCCTTTTTCCTGCATAAACAACACCATTATCTATAATTTGTCATTAAATCCATATGTCATCACAATTTCATCAACATCATCTATCCATATTACAAAAACATTCAAGCCATCAACAAACGATATCAAAACCATCAAATCTATACACCATTTGGATCCAACTCAAGCAGCTACATACGTTCAATTTCACAAACCAACGACAAAACATATACAACATTTCATAAACAAAACATGTCAATTAACCTTATCATCTATATATACATACATTCCATTTCAAAAGCCATCAACAAAAGACATCAACACCATCAATATATAAACCATGTGGATCAAACTCATCATACATTAAATATCACAAACCATCGACAAAACACTTAACACATTTTAAACACAACACGTGGGTCAAAATCATCATATCTATACATCATAAAGTTTCAAATATACAATGTACCTGCATAGGGGCCTCTCGTGATCTCATAATAATACAAAGTCGGCACACAAAGCCGCAACAATCTATCAAAATATCGACTCGGCTCACAGCCGGTCTCTCATATCAAAAATATACTGGCTCGTAGGCCGATATATACAATAAATGAATAAATAAATGAAAGAATCATATGTGGGCACACAGGCCTCTCTATACATATCCAAGTTCGCAGACCGGTGCCTCTATCTAATATCCATCTACAAACAAAACATCTCTCTCCGACCTAGGGATCCCTCAGCTCTCCCCACCGCCCTCTTCTGTCTCCCTACGGTCCTGTGCTTTCTTCTCTCTCTCCTCCAATGCACCCACCGTGTGGCTGCACCACCACAGGATCTCGGCTCACGGAGGTCTCCGCTCTATGCACCGCATACGGGCGATAGTCGCCCCGTACCATCCAGGGACGTCCCCGATAGTATCGGGCCTCTCGCTCTCGCCTCCATATACCGGGCCCGTGCCACCAAAGCTGCTGGAGCTGTCCCCGACTCCTAATACCAATGGCCCTTGTCCTACTAGTACACCTAGTGCTCCGTGGCTATGCCGATGGTGGTACTGGTGCTGTGGCTGCGCCGGTGGTGGTGCCTGTACTGCGTGCTGGTGCCACTGGTGGTGCCTGTGGCGGTATCTATACCTATGGTGGTGCTGTGGCCGGGCTCGTACACAATGTGCTGCACTGCGGTAAGCCTTGCCCAACTAACACGTGTATTGTACCTCTCGAGCTGGTCCTCTCTACTCTAACAGCCGCTAAGTCTGGCTGTGCGGGCTATGCTCTCCTCGCGGCTCTCTCCCCTGCCCACCATACCAAAAATGATCCACCAGTACACCCGACATCATCCATCGTTGTCACCTGCCACTCGCTACCCAATCTGGGTCCATAGGCTATGGTGTAGGCAGTGGAGCCTCTACATCATCCCTCCGTGCGAGGGAAGGGAGGTGGCTCATCTCTGTCGTAGCCACATGACGTCGTTGTACCCTCTCCGGGGTATCCGCTCATACTCTCCCGGCCTCCCCCCGCTATCCACAATGTATCTTTGGATCCACCGCAATTGTGATTGGGATCCTCCACGGGGCGATGACCTCTGTAAGGCCTCCATACAATATGTAGGGCAGTCACGCCCTCTAATACATGTCGGTAATATGCTACATCCCATCCGGCAAGAACTGCTCGTGGGTGGCCACGACCCCCAACCACCTCTGAAAGCCATATCTGTAAATCACTTGTGGCCACCCGGCTGCTTTGGGCAGCCCTACTTGTCGAATGCATATGATATGCTCATATGCCCAATAGTGTAACAAAACGTAGAGCAAGTCCCGAATCGCCTCATCCGTGGTAGCCCCACAGCTCTCGGTATAACTGCACTAGGTATACTGGTGCCCAAGCATAACATGTATGCTCCTCAACCATCTCGTGTAATACCCCCATCAGCGCCTGTGGAAAGCGGCCTCCCTCTGAGTCCGGAAGGGCGAAGCATGTAATGCCGATCATCATCAACATGGCAAGCCATGTCTCATGTTGGTGGGAAGGATACATATCCCCATAGGCGATGCTCGTGCTGTGATAAGTCAATAGCGTGGCTGCATCCCCGAATACCTATAAGATGTTGTCCATGGCTGTCTCTGCATCCACCTGGAAGACTACCTCTCCATCGATCGGTAATCTAAGGATGCGATACACATCCTCCAATGTAATGGTCATCTCTCCAGTTGGGAGATGGAACACATTGGTCGCCGGATCCCATCTCTCGATGAGGGTGACCATAAGACTATGATCCCTCTCTATCACCCTATAACGCTGGACTCCGCCGAGTCCCACCTCGCGCATGATGGCCCAGTCCACCGCGGACACGTGTGGCCGCATCCGTCTCAACAACGGCGGAGGCATCCTATCCCGCATAGTCAGCTGCTGACGTGCCTACACAAATCACCCACTTCATTAGACCTACCCTTTCAAACAACAACTACTTTAACCTTCTATACCCCCTTTTACCCACCCGACCACAACCCGACTCTATAACACACACCTACACCCACCTATTTTACCCTAAAAACTTTACGATATCCCCTTGCCTTATCTCGCACCCTACCAATCACTCAGCTCTACTCTCGCCATTTACCTATGCCCCTACCAATTTAACACCTCCCCATTCATGCCCAACACCTAATTTATCCGAACCGCACCAACCACACAGTCCCCCATTTTCCTCCCACTCACCAATCAACCTTCCTAATAACCACTAAACACCCAAACAACAGCCCCAACAACCACCAAACACCCCAAACCACAACAAAACCAGCCAACAAAATAAATATTCCTAACTAGGGACCAGTACCGGTCACCCATGACCGCCACCGGTCCCCTCTCCACCGACGCCGGTCGATGTACGACCGACACCGGTCACCCACAAACCCACCTCCCCCGAATTTCTTGATGATGCGAGTGCCGCTAGTGACCGCATCGGTCACTAAAAATCATGGAGCCGAACCAACGCGGCCCCAAACCCTTTTTTGCCTATTTATCCCTATTTACCCACCCAAACACCCTAAAAATCTACCCACCCTGCCGCCTTGCCCTCCTTAACCCATCTATCCTCTTCATTTTTCAAATAACTTCAATTTATTCATTATTTTACCAAAACATGGATTCCTACCCAAACCCCCAAAAATAGCTTAACAACATCAAATTCACACAATGAGAGGTTTCGAACCTACCGGTATGATGACACGTCGTCGTGGTGGGATGGGTGGTGGTGGTCCAGCTGGTCCAGCACCTCCAGCTCCTCCTGGCTGTGCCATGGCTCTAAACTCTCCTCTGCTGGGTCCTCCACCAATCAAATGCTGCCTCCTCCTCGCTAGGGCCTACCAATCACTCACTTCTCCACTCAAATAGTGCCACCTCAGCCGACAAACTCAACAATCTCACCACAAGACCTCAGACAACTAAAATTGGTTTTCAAATTGACAATATGACAATGACAGTCGTATTTTTTCTTTTTATAGGTTTTCGACCTATAACCGATACCGGTTATATTGTGCCCTAAGGAACCGGTATCGGTCACCTAACCGATATCGGTCATAGACAATCGATATCGGTTTTATCCCACCTCTTCCCCAATTTCTGCCCTTATTTACTAATCACCCTTTCTCACAACATCGCCTATATCCACCTTGGCTGAAAACCCTTTGTTAACTTCCTTGGCCCGACCCAAGGCCGCAACCAACCATTTGGCCCGACCCAAGGCCGTAACCAACCAATTTGGCCCGACCCAAGGCCATAACCAACCAATTTGGCCTGACCCAAGGCCGCAACCAACCAATTTGGCCCGACCCAAGGCCGCAACCAACCAATTTGGCCCGACCCAAGGCCACAACCAACCATCTGGCCCGACCCAAGGCCGCAACCAACCATCTGGCCCGACCCAAGGCCGCAACCAACCCATTTGGCCCGACCCAAGGCCGCACCCAACCATTTGGCCCGACCCAAGGCCACACCAATTAAATACCTCACCCAACATCAACACAATACAATTTTATCCACCCATCATGTAGCTTTTTGTTCAATCGAGCTCACATGTTCGTGTTTTAGCATGATTAGGGTCCTTGACTTGATCAGTTGACCAACTTTGCCTAGACCAAGACCGTGACGTTTATCTCAACCAAACCAACCATTTGGTACTACCGAACATGCCTAAACGTTCTGCCTTCCCGTTATATCCCCTGGAGCTACTTCCTATGCCTTGGATACCAGGATTATATCACCCTTGTTTGGATAAACTATCGACCTTTGCCTATGAATTGCTTGTTTTCTCTTCAAATCATGTACCCTGGTCGCACTACTACATGTCAACGTGCGTCTGCTTCCTTGGACCTACCCCACCATCTTACCATTATCTAAACACCATTTACCCTTTATCAACCCTATCCCTGATTTCACGCTACCTCAATCTGTGATAGATTTGAGGGGGATTACCTATACCCTTAACAGGGGTAACCACTTCTTATTATTGTCCGTGCAGCTTTAACAAGACAAGCTACACGACAACAAGGGGCTAATGTAGACACCAAATTTGTTTCTTATGACACCTGTGCCCCGCATCTCATTTCGCAACCTAACCTCATCACCTAAACCTTACACAATTATTTATTAATTACCTTATAATTAATAAATCCACATCACCATACCTACCACCTCATTTCGCCACCTCATCATGACCTAGTCTTAACCCTAAACTAACCTAATTAAGACCTCTAACATGGTCCACATCCACACCCATGGCTAATTACTTCTCACCCACACCTAAAACCAACCTCATAATGACTTGACTAAGCTGCAACTAATCCCTCGGGAGAAAAGGAGGGAAAGCTGGCTATTTTACCAAAAATAGCCTGCTTTGACTTGACCAATACCGGTTCCTACTCGACCACCATCGGTTGCGTAACCGCCATCGGTTCCCTGTAAATGACCACTTCCAACCAAAAACAAAGGATCAATTTTCATTTGATCGAGAAGAGGAGAAATCATTGAAAGAATCTGGATTTTGCTTGGCCGAGCAGAGACAAGTGAAGAAACAAGAAGAGTTTGCAGAGAAGGACATCAAGCCCAAGACTACAACTGAATAACCAGAGCCCAGTGACACTCATCCAAGCATCAGAAGAGGAGATAGCTCATCTTGGATTGCCAGATCATCCTATTTGAGCCCTGTCTTCGTCATCACAGTCCTGGAACCTGCATCTTCATCAGGAACGAGTAAGTAGTGTCTTGTATGTTTCTAAGCACCATTTCTTGAGCCTGTGGATTGATAGTAATTATAAACTCATTCCTAGATCTACCACCTACCAACACCCTACACTTAACCTTCACCCATACATCCTTGTATTGCCTAGAAGACCATTTTATCACACTCTGAGTCTTCCCTGTTCTCTCACTATTCCCCTCAGCCATCCGCCAGTCTTAATAACCCCATAATCACCCTGCAACCAACCTCTATCCAGAAGCACCTAGATTGCTGACCCTACCGGTGTCATTTATTCCCTATCGGTAGCGGTTCTCTAACCGCGGTTGGTTATCCAGTGACCAACATCGGTCACTGTGACTTATACCCCAAAACCTTCCTCTCGCCTATTTGTCACCTAACAACCTCAGATCCAGTCTGGTTTATCTCTGTAACTCAACCTGAATGTATCAATGACCAGTAACCAAACAAACAACGTGACGTTTTATTATTGATAGTTTAGCCTCTATTGCTTTGTAACGAGGTACCTAAATCATGATTTTGCAATAGCTTTCTTTGTTATCATTTGTGTTAATTTGTATTAAAAGGGGAACTGACCACCTTCGAAAGGAAGTTTTATATTTCCTGGGCCTAAGGTAGATCCCTCATTTATTGTCTAATTAAAATCTGGTGGTCTTGTATTCTTACTTGCAGGTAGTCCTTCCAAGACAAAAAGGAGTTCTTCGCAGTCGATCTGATCTTTCTCTACGGTACGCGCACACCATCTCAACATTCAACAGGTATTCCTCCTAGCCCTAACCCTTATCTGTTTCTCAAAGGAATGAAAGGATAGAAGCAAGTCTATTCCATAGAGCCGAAACTTTCCTGTAAAACAATGACACATATGGTAGAACTCTCTCGGTGTCAAATCATATTATGGTCAAACGAGTAGACAATAGTCACCATCACTTTTTTCATGGGCTCACAACTACACAAGAAACTACTTGTCATCAAAAATTCTTCCTTAAAGAACTAGCTCTACTTCTTCATTTTGAATTGAGGAGATGGATCAATTCACACAAACAAAACAACCAAAGGACTTAGGCTCTAATAATATGACATTTACCGGAAAATCCATTTCATTTCCTCGGGTTTTGTCTAGACCACAGATTAGTAGGCAGTCAGATCCACTCCCATTTTTGTATGAGGATTACTTAGCACGCTATGCTAGAAGTGAGTAACACTTCCAAAACATGTATCCACCTATAGGAAATTTATAAACACAACCCAACACCCTACTTTTGGAAAACACCCCCATTCCTCCAACTATCGTAAATACTCTTAGTGAGGTTTAGTAGGGAAATGATCAATTCATAGCAAGATATCATACCCCTCGGGAACCTCAAGGGGTGCCTCAACATCCATCATGGTAGAACATTGTATCTTCACCAATCGAAGTCATCTAAGATTTGGCTGAAAGGGTTAGAGGGCTAGAACTTGCTCAAGAAAATCAAGCTTCACACTCAGGGCAAGCAGGAATTCCCAACCCTACACACCATCCTAGCCAGGTTGACCTCCTCATAGGAATAGGCACGTTAGGGATGCCTCCTCAACATTTGTATAGCTATCCATAACAAACATCAACTAGAACTAGCATTTTCAAATGTTGCTCCAGTTGAAAATATAGTGCCTTAAGGTTTGGTGCCAAACAATCCATATCCAAACAATGCTCCTCCCTATTTAAACATTTATTCAAAATCACCTCAAAGAGATTTGTTATCTTCCCCGGGATGTTCATTTGAGGCACGGGGTTTCCTTATGCCCCTATAAATACATATGTTATGCCATATCAACAACCCATTCCACCTCCACTCCCTCAATAGGCACCATCTATGGTTGAAACCTATGCGGTAGGGACTTACTCGAATATTTAAAATAGCCTTTATATTTCACCATACAAAGCATCATGCTTACAAGACCTCTTCCTAATTTTCCTAAATTCAAGGGGGAGGGAGATCCTAATGCACATATAAAGGATTGTGCCACATCCATTTGAGAATTGCTCCCTTGGGATACGGTTGTTGCTAAAATATTCCTAAGACCTTAAAGGGTATTGCCCTTAATTGGTATTATAGAATACACGAAGCCTCAATACACTCATTCAAACAACTTGTGTCAAAATTCATCAAAGCTTTGACATGAACAAACTATTAAGAACGAGGATTAGGTCATTCTTACAAACTAAACAAGAGCACAATGAATCTATTGCCCATTTCATTCAAAGATGGCGTACACTCCTCTACTCTTCATCAAGTGCTCCAAACATGGATTAGATGGAACTATGTGATTTAATCCTTCATTCTCTCAACAAAGAGATAAAGGAAGAAGTCCAAAGGTTCTGCTAAGTTCTTATGATGAAGTACTTGAGAGTTCTCTCCGAATAGATCAAGTGGTAATAGATAAAGTGGTTGTAAGACTTATGAAATGAATGGGAGATTAATCACTCCTAATAAAAACACTACAACATATACCAAAATTGGAAATACCAATCAAAGACCCATAATCCTTAACAAAAACTATGGGGTTACAACATATGGGGTTACTTGATCAAGCCAAAAGACCAAATGTTGTGAATACCCCCGCACTCGCTAACAATCAACGCCATAATAACTTTACTCCAGTGATCAATACGGTGGATTTTAATCATTCACCATAGCCATGAAACAACAACAAAATAATAGAAAATCTAGTCGCAAGGCCTTGCCGAGGCCCGAGATAGATATCAAAACCAAAACCAAAGGCAGCAGCCCCAAAAATTAGAACTATAACAATTAAGCAGCCCAATCGAACTTTGTGCCACAATAAGATTTAAATCAACAACCTCGAAAATATAATCCCAATTTATATCTGCGGTTCCTCAAAATATGAGGTAATGATACTAGAACTTTTTGGGATTACTATAAATTCTTGGAGAGTTTACGAAAAGATCAAAGACAACTCTTTATAGATATGTTTCTTACAACTTCTATACCAACCACACCAAACACTTAGCAAGGATTAGTTTCTCCTTAGAATGCACCTCTTAATATTTTCAAAGATCCTCTCCCGAATCATTCTAACAATAATGGGTTAGATCCAAGTGGAACAAATAAAGGTGTCATAATGGGGAGCAACAATCATGAAGCTTCAACTTCATCGAAGCCAATGGTCGCACCCCACCAGGAACTTGACCCAAGTTGAGATAGTTGGATTAGTAGAATTAGACACTAAATTGCAAGTAGAAACTATAACAAGAAAAAAGGACTACTCTTCTCCTCCAATTCTAACCTATTCACTAATACCATATAGCTCTCATCAAACATGAGTAAAACTAGTAGGCGCCTATGATTTTATTAATGACTTAACAAAGACCTTCTCTCACATTTATTTTTTGGATTTTTTGAGAAACTTGTAATGCCCCGTTTGGCGGTAAACCCTTTTCGAAGGTTGATTGGGCTAGTAACTTTCCTTGAAGCCATTTCCATCCTGCTCCTATTCGTTGTCGAGCCAAGGACTTTAACCCATCGACAAGGGTTGATGAGTTCGGACGTTTGGTTTATTATCGCTTGGGGTTCGGTTTTTGTTATGAGTTGGGATAGAACCCACTGTTAGTTGCAGAGAATTAAAAGACTGAGGTTTTTCGACTTGCTTTAGCCCAATGAATAAACTTGTTACTGAGTTACTGTTGGAGATGTTCTGGTGACTCTGGTAAATTTGGATTATATACACTCCTTTTTAAGTATCTGTTGTTGCGTATTTCATTTACATGGGATTATATTTTAAAAATAAAATACCCAGAAGACGTGGGTGTAGAACGATATATGTATTTATACACTAGTAAATCGAATCCTTAGATTCGAGTGTGTGGCTTTTAACTGATATGTTTTGGTTTGGGAAATAGATGAGACCTTAAGCCGTGCAAGCCTCTTAACTTAGTGTGTTTTTCAATTAGGTTATGTTGAGAATTATATTGTAACCTTTAGCTTGGTCTTACATCGTGAAAGCAAGTAGTTTATAATTTTACAAATCGTAGGATTTGAATGCAATAAACACAGATTTATACCGATGGCTTAATTTCTATTCTGATTAAGGTTTGGAATATAATGATCATTGGGTACTGAAATTAAACAGATAAAGGAATGGAGGGGTTGCGTGGAAAGAAGGGAGGTAGGTGTGTGGCGCAGGTTGGAGGGGACGTGGTTTTAAATTCAAAATTCCATCTGTTTGTGCCTAAGGCCCTACTGTCCCTCACCCCCTTCCTGCCTTCTAGACCTGGTACGTGGCCATCTCCCACTGGTCTTACCTCTGCCAGCCGCCCCACCTTCTTTAATTCCTTTGATTTGCAAATCTAACGCGTCTTTTGCTACCTGCTCTCTCTGACCTGTTCTGGCCGCGTGAACAAGGAGGATTGTTTTGTTGGGATTTGAGATGCAATGGCATGGAAACCCCAGTCCAATGGAGTCGCAGGTGTTTGGGAGCTCTTCAGTTGTTGTTCCTCTCCTTGCCATGGCCGCATAGGCTATTTTTGCAACATTTTCCAGCTGTCGGGTCGTGTTTAGATTGGGGCCGAATGTTTTGAAGTTAAATGCTTTCGCATGGTCAGCAGCTGCTGTTCCTTCCTCCCTGCTCATGAAGTTCAGAGTGAGTTAAGTGCGACAGCTGCCGCAGGGCGATCCCAGGGAGCCGTTGGTGTTGATCCTGCTGTTCTGGTTGCACGCGACCACAGTCGTGATCAGTTGTTGCAAAATCTTGCAGCTGTAGTAGAAGAATGAGATAAAGTTTTAGTTGAGTTGTCTTGCCTTTTCATTTTGGAAAGTCACTTCCAGCCAGGCTGCAGGCACATTTCAGTATAGTGGAAGCCTTCGTGAGCGCCTCCAACAAGCAAGTTGTCCAACTTTGTTGTTATCTGTTCAGCATCGACTACATCCTCAAATTCGGGATTCTCCTTCAAGGTGACAGATCACACCCACGGGCACAGGAGATCTATGCAATGTTGGAGAAAATGTCTTGGGAGATGAAGGTAGCAGGATATTTTTCAGATCCAGAGCATGCACTGAGTTTGTATCTCCAAAATCGATTTGTGATAGTGAGGGTGTTACCAGCAGACCTGATGAAATTTATTTACAAAGATTCTCTATTGAGATCTTACTTGTTGTATGATGTAACTCATGGAAGAGAACCTCATAGAGGCCGATCTGTTTCATATCAGAATATTCATGAAACACAATTTGCTCTGCTATTATATGAGCTTCTTCAACGTGTCACCAAGTTGGCAGGCATAAAGTTTTCTGTTGGAATTATCACACCTTACAGGCTGCAGCTGAAACGTTTGCAGCACCGAGTGTTTGATGTTGTCCTCAATCTAATGAAGGAAAAGGTTTATTGATCATCACGGTAGATGCCTACCAGAGCCAGGAGCGTGATGTAATCAGTATGTCTCGTGTCCGAGCTTCAAATCATGGGGTTGGTTTGTAGCTGTTTTTCACCGCGTGAATGTGGCGCTAGCACGAGCTCGCAGAGCACTTTGGGTTAAGGGCAAGCAGCTGGCATTGAGACAATCTTATACATATTGAGATGGCGTTTTAAACCAGGCATGTTAAACCTGCCCTTGCAATCTTCTGCTACCCTTTTATTATGTCATGAATTGAATGTCATTCTATTTTTTTATCTGTTATGGCATTTAGAATGGGCTTCTACTTTTTCCTTGTGAATCGACCCTAATTGAAGGAAAGGAAGGACTGTTGGGAGTTGTTTGTTTTTCATACCCTGATAGCAACTGTGACAGCCTGTATACATTCCTTTCTGCCTCATTTTTCTTTTCGAAATAAAAGAGTAACTGTCATGTGATAGCAAAATAATGGTTGAAGTTTTATACTGTGGGTGTTAGATCTTTAACCTGGGTACTTTCCTGCTTAACTCTTAAAATTCGGGTGACTTTAGAGACAATAGTGAACAATGGCCGTTGAGTTCGATTCCTAAACCAGCAGTAGCAGATATAAACTTGAGCCATGAATAATATTAGTGGATATTAGTAGATTTGTCGATTCATGGCCAGTTTTAGGCTAAATGTTTGTTTGTGTCTTGGTAAAAGTTTTTCTTGGGCTGAATCTGTGTGTAGACCTCGCATAGTGAGCATGAGGTTTTCTTAGAGGCCTACGTGAGTGAAATATTGACTACTCAATGCAGATCCTGTGACGTGAGTCACTGTATCATAAGATAAAAGAGTTCAATCGAACTCTGTAGTAGCAGATGTTTTCTTTGGAGCGACTATGTGGATAGGTCGAGTAGACAGTCGTGAAATAGATGGGTATGCCCAAACTATTCATATGTTGTTTTAGAGACGGAAGAGAAGGCTTAGTTCGTAGGAAGAGTATTTTGCTTGTATTCCTCCTTCGCTGACTGTAAACCTTGTGATTGGTGACTCGAGTGGGTCACGGTAGAGGATCTTGTGTCGATTCACTTATATTTTCAACAGACTATCCCTTACTTGTTTAAATTTAAGTATCGAATGAAATGGGTTTCTATTAAATCCATTTTGTAGCTTAGCAAACCTTCAATAATTCAGGTAGGGACTTTCTGAGTAAGTGTTGACTGAGGCATGTATGAAAATAGAATGGTTACCTTGCTTTGAATTGGGTTAGACTTGTATGATAATGGAAAAGGTAGGAATCGACTCAGTTACATATTTTAGTGAGCTAAGTCCTTAACTCTTACAATGATCATACGAGTGGTGGATTACGGGTTTATTACTGATTATGTGATGTAAGATAATAACAACCTTTGGTGAAAAGACTTCTTCTTGATCCTTGCTTGTGTAATCCAACTATAGTTGTTGAATGTAATTTAGTTGGATAGAATCTAATTTATTTAACTTCTTGAAGAAAAATAATTAGGTTCGGTGAGAATTACTTGGTATTTTGAATCTTCAGATTCAGTTTTTGTGTTGTGAGTATTATATGTATGTTGGTTTATTCAGTCGAGTGAAGTTAACTTTAATCTTTGACTGATTTGTGTTCATATATGGTTGGGGCCTATATTCTTCCTAAAACAAGGATGTGTGTTAATGCAGTCTTGTTACCAAGCAATTTTGAATATGTTAAGTCATTTGACTGATCTTTATCCTTTTGGTTAATAATAATAGAATGATGTTTGGGTGTTAGATTTCAATCACGTAATCCATAGGATTACATGACTGAAATCTCAATACTCTCAGCCTTGTTGTCTTCACCAATAAGGTCTCACCTTGTTTGTCTTTGGAATATCTCTCTCACTTGAATATTGGGATTCCTCCTTGTTGGCTGGTATAAATCTCTTCATCTTGTGAAACATATTGATTAGTGGTTTGTGATTTGATCCATTCTTGAGTTTAGAATTTTACTTTCATGATATTATAAAATGTTAGCTTACTGTTGCAATGGGTAGTCTTAACATGCTCAGTTCTAGCGAACTGACTCTAGTTAATATTTGTGCAGATGGATTATGTGAGTAGACTAGAAGAAAAGAGTGTAAAAGTTTCATCTATACCATTTATGAAGTTCCTTGTAAAAATGTCCAATGCATTGTAAATTGTGTAGCATTGCTTGTAAAGAGAGTTTATATGACCTCTTGCCTGGAATTGTTCGGAGAATTACGTGAAGTAGTAGTTTTGTCTTTTTTGTAATTTGGCTGGTAACTCTTCTTAGTGAGAAATGTTATTCAATCCTTTCACTGGCATAAACATTGTAAAACTTTGATCTTGAGAATTAAGTGTTAAATTAAATCTTTCTAAGACTTTGTATTGATGGGTTATATGTAAGTTTTAATGGGGTGGCTTTTCCTTACAGAAGTTACCTAAAATTTTTATTCAAATAAATCATTGTAGAGGAGATCCACTCGAAAACAAACAATACCTTAAGTAATCAAGAGTGAGACTATCCTTGCAAAGTGATTTTATATAACGTGTTATCCCTAACTGAACTAGTAAACACTACTCTTTTGGTGAACGCTTAAAACAAGCTTAAAGGAAAACAATGGTTAGTTTCTAATAAGATTTAACAAGTAAGAGAAGAAAATTTTGAAACCACTCATTTTATCTCTAAGACTATTTAAAAGTAAGTAGCTTCCTCTTGATAAGCTCTTTCGGTGAAGCCTAAGTAAGAGCGCTAATAATCACGTATAAAACCTCAAGCTTCAATTAAACCTCAGTAAGAACTAATGACGTCTTAAGGGTGAACTCATTTGACCTTCTTCCTTTAACTTTATCCAGGGTACCTTGTAATTTTCTCTTAAGTTTGTTGAACGTGAACCGATGTTGTCATAAGGGCATGAACGAGTTCTAGTAACGTAAGTATGAGTAGATGGCCCTGTGGAATTAAATTACCATCTTTATCAAATAAATATATAAAACAAATAATTGTTATAAAGGAGAAGACTTTAAGTGAACTACTCTACAGTGTATAAGAACATAACTCAGTTGGTAAGATGTTTTATGCGAATCATATATTGAATCCTTCTGAAAACTTAAGTCATGAGTTAAAGGGTGTCTTATCAAAATAAATAACCACTAATCATTTCTGACTGTGGCTTGCCCTAGCTGTGAGAGTGTCTTGTGGTTGGGCTTCTATGTTATTCTGTCAAAAATAAAGAAAAAAGTATATTATCCTTGGCGCTAAGTCTCGCTAACGGACGTGTGGGACGGTAAGGCGCGAACCGGCGGTGTGAACGCTTTCCATGCTAACCTTGTGGTCATCCCCGTAACAAGGTGGTTCCCGAGTTGGTTGTAACTTTGTGACGACATGTTGTGTCGTCATTTTGTGTCAAGCAAGTCAAAAAAAACCAAATCCTGCCTTTTTAAAATTGGATTTCGTGTGTGTGTTTGATTCTTTGGGTCGATATATTTAAATAAAAGAAACTCTCCCGCTCATAGATTTTCTCTCTTAGAAGCATTATGTCTTGGTCATCTCATCAACATCAACCCTCCACCTAAATCGCAAGTAAAAATCCATGTAGAAATTTGACATCTACCCTCCAGGCATTTAGATAGGATACTACATTTATATTTGACATAAGTAAAATGCCAATGGAAGCTAAAATATCGCGTAGAGGAGATCCACCCTTACATTTGTAGGTTTGGGTTTATAACAAATACATTAAGCATGAAATGATCGATGATGGGGCAATAGTTAACATAGTCTTACTTCTTATTTTTTCTATACCTTTAGGTGTGTAAAGACGCTTTTTTAAAAGCTAGGATATGGAGAAATGAACTATTTGTCGACACGAAACATGCTAAGGGGCTATGATAGCCTAAAGACAACTTCAATCGGGACTATAGTGCTACCATTCACTTTAGGACGTAAAATTGCAATCCTTACCAAATTTTGGTTTGGGTTTATATGAAATATATATCAGAAACCAACTATAATACAATTCTCGACACGAAACACGCTGGGGCTATGATAGCGCCCATGGATACATCGCATGAAGGCAATCCCTTCCACGTTATTCCAAGAAGTAAGGTTTCTACATCTTGAAAAGGTCTTTGTAGAAAAATATGACCCAAAACCTTTCGACATACACCTAGCAAATTTGAAGAAAAGACCTAGCGTCCATTCTAAATTTGAGCTCCTGACAAATCAGCTCAACAAACCAATCGATACAAACCCAGAAGAAAATTTGGTGCCTACGACAAAACTAGAAGTCATGAACTTAATCAAAGGCATCCCAACATTCAAGGACAAGACAATCATTATAGAAACATTTTCGCTAGGAACCACCAAATTTTTTGAATTACTGGAGAAAGATCTACCTATTCTCCTGCCATTTGATTCTATGGGTATAGGACATACCCTAGGAATTGGTTCCATACCTGCAGACGAAGTTTGTATGGTAGAAGTAACCGAGACAAAGGAAGCAGAGACTAAGAATGTCCCAACTTCCATTTTTCCAAGTTATTATTGGACTCTCCATTTTGATGGAGCAAAATGTCATTTCGGCGCTGGGGTAGGTGTGATCCTTACTTCCCTAAACAAAAGATTCTACATTTCACCTTAAAATTAAATTTTGAATGTAGAAACAACAGAGCTGAATATGAATTTCTCCTTCTTGGCCTTATCATTGCCAAAAGGATGGGCCTTAGTAATATTAGAATACTCAAAGACTCACAATTAGTTGTAAACCAACTATTTGAGGTATATGAGACTAGGGATGAACACTTGCAACTCTATAAAATGGTGGTACTAAGAATAACAAAGGGATTTGACTTCATATCAATTGGAGCAATCCTGCAAGAAAAGAACATTCTCGCTGATTCTGTAGCAACCTCGGCTTCCCGGTTCACTCCAAGCGATGAATTGGCAAATACAGATTTCGTGGTATCAATACGTGTTGAACCTTTGGTTCATAAAATACCAATAATCCCGATATGAACACATGTGGAAGTTGAGAATGATTCTACCACTCTAGATCACTCTGATAGTGATAGGGTGACTCTGGAATATCTAAACACCTATGAAAAGCTATATCTCACTCATTCTATTGTTGATTTCTCTCTACTCCCATGCTCCTCTTCCTATTTCAGAAATCCCATGATAGAATCTCCCCCAAAAGATAATCTTGAAATCTATGAGGTGGAGAATTAAGGGAGTTTAGAGTTACCCCCAGCCCCTCCTGATTTTGAGGAAGGAAACGCCTCCTTAATCAAGGGAACCATCAATATAAACATCAAAACAGAGGAAGAACCAAAGATTTTGAAACTAGGATCCTCATTAACTCTAGATGAGATAGAAAAACATACCCAGGATCCTCAAAGAACATCATAAGGATTTTTCATTTAGTTACAAAGAAATGAAGAGAATTACACCACATATCGCGGTACATAATATTGTCACCAAACTAGATGCAAAGCCAATCAAGCAAAAGTCAAGACCAATAAAGCCAAATGTGGCTCGATGGTGAAATAAGAAGTGATGAAACTCCTCCAAGTGGGGTTCATTAAATCCACAACTATTCACAATGGGTATCCAATATTGTCCCCGTTCTTAAAAAGAATGGGAAGATACATATTTGCATAGACTTCGGGACATTAACAAATCTTGCCTCAAGAATGACTTCCCACTACCATCAATCGACATTATTATCGATGCAATAGCTAGATTTGAGTTGTTGTCTCTCATGGATAGGTTTCAGGATATAATCAAATAAAAATATCTGAAGATGCTCAAGCTAAGACCACGTTTATAACTCCTTGGGGAACCTAATTTTATGCTGTCATGTTATTCAATCTTAAGAATGTTGGCTCTACATATCAATGAGCAATGACATATACATTCCATGATCTTATTCATAAGATCATGGAATCTTACATAGATGACTCGTTGGCCAAGGCCAAAAGTTTTATGATCACCCAAATGTGCTATGTATCATTCTCTCACGATTGATCGAATATGGTGTCACATTGAATCAAGAGAAATGTGTATTTGGTGTAACATGAGGCAAGCTTTTAGTTTACATTATATCATCACGAGGATTTGTGTCAATCCAACCAAAATCTAGGATGTTCTTGAAATGATTCCACCATCGATGATTCTACGGTATCAAATAATTTCTTGGGAAACTCGGTGTAATTTGAAGGTTCATCTCAGACATAAGTTTTGTTGTTCATCCAAACAACAATTTATTAAAAAAATATTATAACATTGATTAGATGGAAGAATGTAACGAGGCCTTCAAAGTAGTTAAACACTTCTTGTTGTCTCCTCCTACAATAATGCCTCCTAGACCGAGATCATCCTTTGATCTTGTATTCAGGGACCATTAATGTGTCACTAGCCTATATGTTGGCTCAAGAAGATGATGATAAATGAGAACGTGCAGTTTACTTCATTAGTTGGACATTGCTTGACTATGAGACACATTACACATAGGAAGAAAGGGAATGCCTTTCCATAGACTTTACAACAAAATGTTTAAGACATTATATGCTAAATCAAGAAACAAGGGTGATTGTCAAGACCGATCACTAACGTGCATTCCTCATTCAAGGGTCTCTATCTAAAAAGGATGGATGTTTCACAACCTTAATGGGTGAATTTGAACTAAAATTTGTAAACAAAAATTCATTAAGGGACAAATCATTGCAAACTAGTTGGCTGATAATCCATTAAATGTTGGTGATCTTGTAGATCTAGACTTTCCCGATGAGTACATATATTTTGTCGAAACCAGGCCTCCTATCTCTCGTATGTCTTTGGTACACCGACATAATCAATTTCATCATGGACCACACATACCTAGAAGGGGCCACATCAGAAAAAAGAAGGCGGTTATGCATTATCGCTACTAAATACATCATCTTATAACAGTGCTTTATCATAGAGTCTTCGATGGAATATTGTTAAGATGTGTTGACACGTAAGAATCCTTAAGGATTCTTTACAAATCCCAAAGTGGGGTATGTGGATGCCACTTTGGTTGCCATGCTACCTCTCACAAAATACATCGAGATGGGATATTTTTGGCCCACCCTAGAACAAGACCTAATAGAGTTTTTACGCAAATGCCATAAATGTCAAGAATTCTCCCATGAGATTCACATGCCAAAGATAGGCTATACAACCAATCACCACTCCTTGGCCCTTTTCCATGTGGGGCCTAGAATTGATAGGGAAATTCTCTCCCTCATCAACAAATGGCCATAACTTTATAATCATGGCCACATAATATTTTACAAAATGGGTAGAGGCCATGCCTCTCACCACCGTACCGTGTTCCATAATTTCTAATTTTATTCTAAATCAAATCATTTTTAGGTATGGTGTCCCACAAGTCATTATCTCATATAATAGAACATCCTTTAGGAATGATGAATTCCATGAACTATGTAGTAAATTCAAGATAAACCATCACATAACTTCTCTTTATTACCCCCAAGCCAATGGATAGGCTGAGGCCACAAATAAAACATTAAAAACCATTCTCCTCAAAATAGTTAAGGAGAACAAATGGGATTGGAATTTAAAACTATACCTAGCCTTGTGGGCCTATCGAATGTCAATAAGAACACCAATAGGGGCAACCCCTTTCTCGTTGGTATTTGGAGCCGAAGCAGTTCTACCAATAGAAGTTGAAATACCTAGCCTCTACATCTCATTACAAGGGATCTTAGGAGAAGAAGCCTATAGAGAGGGATAACTCTCTCAATTAGAAAGCCTTGATGAGGTTAGGTTAAATACGAAGCAAACACACAAATCCTATGTTGACACGAATGTTTCGGCAATATAACAAGAAGGTCTATGAATGAGAAATATACAATGGTGATCTAGTTCTAAGACTAGATAGCAAGATTGATAAGAAATTCGTGAAGGAAATTCCTGCCCAAATGGCTAGGCCCATACTAATTCATGAAAGACTACAGAAATGGTGTGTATCTCTTGTGTACATTAGAAGGCGAGGAATTCAATGAAATTGTTAAGTCCTTGCATCTTAACAATTTCTTAAGACATAATAGAATAAAATTTTTAATTGCCATCAGCATCACCATTTGTATATTATGTCTTCCTGCATTCCATTAGTCATTTATTTAGTTCATTATGTTCACTCATTTCATAATTTTGTGGTCAAGGAACTTATTCTTAAGCAATTTATTACAAACTTATGAAAATATTGGAAAAGCATTCAAATCACATCTCTTCAATTTTCATAATATCATCAAATAGTTTTGAAATCATAGCGTCAATTCAACAGACAAAAACCATACCAAGGCACTCGTATACTTGGTCATATGCATTTTCTTCTACTAGGTTAAGTCATTCTTACGTCAACCTATTCTAGAAGCTTCTTGGTGTCACATCTATCCCTCTTACGTCTCTTTGAAACAAGGATACTCCAAAATCATAGATCACAAATGTCAAAGTCAAATTGAATCAATAACACTAAACAAACAAAATATTTTATTTTACACACTTCTTTTCCTTACCAACCTTTGGTGATGAGCACACATCTATTGCTAGTGGTGTGAGGTTGGGAAAGGAAATAATTGCCCTTACTCGCCTATGTCCTGCCTTTGGTGATAAGCCCATAGTTCTTACTAGTAGCATGGGGCAGGGTATAAGGGGTTTATTCACGTAATTTAATGAATCTTGATGTTTTAAAAGTAAGAACAAAATATATTGTGAAAAGTAAAATTAAACATCCAAGTTCTAAAGAGATCAAATCCTAAAAACCAGATTTTCTCAGCCAAGTTTCCATTTATGGATCTAAGTACAGATAAACTGGAATGTAAGTTGCATTATGAGCTATGTCATAATTTTTGAGTAAGGTAAGTATGTAATTCTAATTTTTCTTTTCTCAATCGATACTTTTTTTTTCTCTCATGATTTCCATTCAGTCAAACTCACACAATTTACACCCTTTCTAGCTCTTGGTGTTGAGCCCTCGCATCTTACTAGTTACGTGTAGTTGGGAATGGGACAAGTTCATCTCATTACCACTACATATTCATCATTTTTATCCAAAACAAGAAGAAGCAATGAATATTTCCCAAAGAATCCAAAATTTAACTACTACAATATGTTTGTATCATCACACATCAAGTATTATAAAAATAAACAAAAAGAGAAACATTATGTTCAACATTTGTTATCACTTGTCATCATTTCATACATTTTAAAAGCGTATAAAAACAAATATTTTAAAGCATCTACTATACACATGAGAAAAAACCACAAAAATCTAGATACAAAGAAGATCTAAATCCAAAAAGAGATGTATATATAGAGAAATCATGTTTTATATACAATGCCATCATACACTAGGCATGGTCAAAATGCTCAAAGAGCCCAAAAATACAAAACAAATCCTAAAAATATATGATAAAATCACTACAAAAGGAACAAAATGGCCTCTCAATCCCTATGGGATCCCTCAAAGGGTGCATGACCGCATCTAGGGATCCTTTTGCGATGATGCTCGAATGCACTAAATGATAATAGTGCTAATGATCATGGCCCATGGATGTGGTCTCACTATGCGAATGACACCACCTCAACAGATGCTTAGTATTCCTATACCTAGCTACCTCGGTAAAAAGAGGACACTAACTCTATCACCTTCTAGACAGGGAAAACACATCGGTGCTGCTTAGTTCTTGAAGGCTCTCCAACATCCTTAGTAAGTTGAGCCCGAGTCTTCCCGAGGGGAGCAATAGGGTGTCGGTACACACCTGAAAAATAAAATCCCGCCATCCCTGAGTAGTCATTGCAAATAAAAAAGAGAAAAAGCAAGTTATAAAATCACCAAAAACAAGTCAAAAACAAGCAAAACAACAAAAACAAAAATATCAACTAACATCTCTAGCTAACAGGATCGCGAGAAGAGTAGTAACTCACTCAAATCTCTAGGAAACCACAGCGGGTCTCTAGGATCTTTGCCTACGATTGACGCTACTGCCACCGCAGAGCCTTCCCAAGATATGGAACAAAATGACGTCCTGCCACTGACTCATCATCTCCTCTCGTATCTGTTAGGGAAATCTCTCTGAGACCAAGATATCCTTCTCCGCACTCGCCTCCGCCCTCTCTTCCCTCAAGATATCCTGAGTGTCATGCCACTTAGAATCACTAACATCCTTCTCATCTATCCCACCAACCTCACCTCCAACCCCTCTCCCATCATCTCCTCCTTAGTCTCCCCTCTTGTGAACTCCTCAGAGTTTGAGTCCACATCAATGGGCTCATCTCCCTCTCCACTATGAGTAGGATCAGCCCTAATCTGAAGTAAGGGTACACAAGGAACACCGAATTCCCCTCAAGCACGAACCGCCTTTGCTAGAAACAATAGGAACTCCAAGAGTAACTGGTCATACCCGGCCTCCTCTAGGACCTCCCCAGGCCTCACAAATAGTCATGTACACTGGCCCCAACAGAGGAAGCATATCAATATAAGGAAGGCAAAACTACTGGATAACTTAGTCAAATGGGTGGGTCTCCAACCTCCTTATCATGTCCACCAACCGACTGTAGTAGAGCATGTAATCCGTGTATCATCTCCTCTCCCAACAGTCCTGCCATGGCACGAGAAGGAGTGGCCTCCATGTTTGTGGTAGTTAATGAAGCCACTAGATGATGTGACATCCTGAGTAATCGTCTGTCATCCCCATCCACCTCACTTCCTAATAGCCCCTGAATCCTCTGCTAGTACAGCCTCCCATAGGGAAAGATACACTCATACACCCAAATCTTAACAAGAGTAGGGTGACTCAAAGAATGCCCCTATAACCCTACCACCCTATAAAAGTCATGGTAGGTGGTCCCAAGAATTTGACTCAAAGAATGCCCCTATAACCCTACCACCCTATATAAGTCATGGTAGGTGGTCCCAAGAATTTCTGCTCCACAAGCATTAGTACAAGCAAGATCCTCAATCTGCTCAATCATGGGAGACCAGCAGTATAATAGAGTATCTCCTCCCTTATTCACAATCAAATGTGAGGCTAAGATACCCATAATGGCCTTACGGATGGTGGGGATAGGAGCAGCAATAATAGACTAGACCTTCACCCCCTTCTTTGAAACAATGGAGAAAAGAAATCTCCCATATAAGTATCCCATTGAATCATCTAGGACCTAAATTCTGCTATCTTAAGATACAACCACCTCCCAAGAATCAAAACCCTCGGTATGCGATAAACCTCCTCCAGAGTGATAGTCCACTCACCCTAACACCCGATAACAAGAAATTTTTCCGGTCCGCATTCTAGTATGAGAATAAGTCACACAATATTTAACTAGGAGGAGCAACATGAGGAACTTATGAAATCCTAAAATTTTTGGCCATCTACAGAGTGTCTCCCTATGCCCGAGTTAGTGAGTATAACAATGTTAAGAGCCAATCACACTCCCTCTCTCTCTGCTCCACTCGAATATACTTCTCCTTCTACATCCACCCAAAATATAGAAAAAGAGAAAGTTAGCAACATAATCCAACATATAAGCTCATCAAAAACATAGAAAAAAATTCAAAAATGCAAAAACAATTAATTTATACATCCTTTTTTGCTTTCTATTTGGAACCACTTTGCCTGTGCGGCAGCAGCGGTTTGGTGACTACGGCCTTTTAGGGTGGCGGTCCAGTGACCTTCGCCTTCATAGGAGGATGTCCTGTAACCATCACCATCACAGGGTGGCGGTTCTGCGTTGAATCGGCATACGCCTCCAAAGCCCTAAAAATCTTAAAACAACAAAAAACAACATTTTTGACAAAATAAAAACCTACCCCTATGGGTGCCTCCCTAGAGAATCATTTAACACTAACATTTCAAAAAATATCCCTCCAAGAAAAAGATTTTAACATTTCTATATTTTAGGTTTAAAAACAATAAATTGAGAAAAACTAACCTGAGACTTTGTAGGTTGATCTCCTACTCTCGGAGGCATGATCACGATCTTGCAATGAACGTTTTGACTGCACTCTCATCGAAAATGGTTACCGTGGGTCCCAGAGCTCAAAAATTACTAAATCGATACACATAAATGAATAGTAAAATGATCTCATTTTATATATATAGTATCCTAATCCTATTTTTATTGTTCTTACGTAGATTTGGTGCACCGAAAAAGATAAGTTCATATCCCCCATGTAAATGGTGAGTCCTCATTTCATTTTAATTGAGTATTTATGTTTCGATTTCTTTTATCTATCTACACTTGACTCCCCTTTTTCACTTTGCAGATTGTGGGAATTTGGATGGTGATATTGTGACACATGGGCATGTCAAGTATAGCTTATAACTCCCCATTTCAGGAATGCCATACTCGGACCCACCATTTTATGATTCTTCATGGCTAAAACGCTTCTCCAAAGGGGCAATATGTACATACCCAAAATTTTATGTACTGTTGTATAGGAAAGAGGTTATGGAAAACTATAATGATGACTCAGATCTCTTCATAAGGTGTTTGGAATCCAAAAAGCTTTCCGATTATACATTTGTATCCTAAAATTCCTTATCCAACCTTTGCATGCTTTGTTCTAACCCCTTCCCCATTTTTCCTCGCATTTTGGTCTTTAGTAATCTGGACCACCGCCCTGCCTAGGCGGCAGTCCTGAGACCACCACCCATTACAGGGCAACAATCCTGTAACCAATTCCCTACACAGGGATGCGGTCTTTCCGACACTTTCCAAAACCTTCTGACGCACTCAACAACGTGAAAAATCAAGTTGCACTTGCAACTCTCAGCCACTTCTTCTTTGTTTAGAGTTTCCAACCACTTTGTAATAGTAGTTCTCCATTTTAAATGATAAAGCATGGCAATTTGGACTTGCCTTCTGGTGAGTAAGAAAGCTATAAATATTGAGCTTGTTTACAAGAAAATGGCCCCTCTCCCTCTATGATTTATTATTCAGTGTGTTTGAAAGTTCCTCAATAAGTCTCAACAGGTCTAGATTTTATACAAGTTCTTAGCCTCTCAGTTCATATCTCATCATTTCTAGTTTAGAGATCACTTGATCTCTCTAGTTTCATCTTGTTCCATTATTGTTCTCCAAACAACTTGCTTAGCATAATACAATATTGGTCCTTGATTAAGTTAATTTGAATCTTGATTCTCGCTTAGATTTATTGGTTGTTGTTTCATCACATGAAGTATAGGTCCTAGAATTTTAGTTGTGTTTCAAAGTGTATCCTGCAACAATCCTACTAGGAATCGCATAGCCAAGATCTATTCTCTTGGGCTATCTCTATCCTGCTTACCTTTTGTTTGGTTTACCTCCAAGCTACCACTGTTCAAATATCTTCTCCCGATGCTGCTATCACATTCTCACCTTTCTAGATTCACGAGAACATGTAGGAACAAAGAGATCACACTGCGAGGGGAAAAGCTATGATACAATGAAATTTGCCTCTATTTTACTGATTCCAGGTTTGAATTGTCAAAGTTGTAGTTATAATATATCAAATAGAGTAATAAAACACTTCATTTCAGCTAAGCTCGCTTACAATATTACTAGGAAGGCATGGGAATGATAGCTTCTTAGAAGATATGATTTATTCCTCACTTCTGAGGTAAGATTGGAGGTCTTTCAATTAAATTAGCTAGATATTTATATTCAGGATCAACTCACATGTGCACAGGAAAATAACTACATTTGGCTACCTTGCTTGTTTTAGTTTTATTCTTAGATCAATTACTCATTATCTAAATTTATTAGATTAATTACTTTTAATTTCCTTCAAATTTATATCTTTTAAAGTACAAAAAGAACAAGCGTATCATAGATTCATTTTCATAATTATTTTATTTCATCTAGTTAAATTTAGTTATTTCTTGCATGACTATTATGGGACAAAGAGAGCCCGGGGATTACATATTCGAACTAGTGATACCTCAGCTAAATATCCTCATGGCATTACAGGATATAGACCAAGGTCTTAGGATCCATGTCTTCCAAATGACTACAAACCCACAAGCAATTAGTGAGAAATTAATAGAATTGAACATTTAACATGACAAAGCATAGGAATTCTGGTCAAATCAACCCAACTATTGATCTCCTTAATAGGATGCCCACATGACAATACAAGAACCTTTGAGAGTGTGAAAATTTGGTTTTATCCATTAGTTCCACATCTAGACACATGATACATTCTCATTGACATAGACATAGGCTTACGCATATAAGTTACTATAAAACCCGAGAAAGGTATTCTAAGAAGATCACACAACTTTTGATACTAAACATAGAAGTTGAAAAGCTTACGACTCTTTGGATAGTCGAAGATGGGATTGATTCTTTAAATGACCATAAAATGTCCTCAACAACCACGAGATCACGGTTGTGATGCCTACGACCCACAACCCAATGGGCCTGCAAATCAATTCAACATTGACACTAGTTTACGTACACTAGTATATATATCCTCACTGCTTCCATCGGGTGTTGGATGTAGAAACCAATTAAGATAATATTTTCTAGGTTAGACCAGAAAACCATATAAAGTTTCTGTAAATGTATTATAACTCTCATTGCCATTTTCATGATCTTGTCTTGAAGTATATACGAAGCACCCACAGGTCACTTTCCATGAATCCAACAACCAATAGATAGGATCTCGGTAAATCTCGACATTGATTGGAGCCTCTCGAACAATTATAGTGTTAAACTGATCCATAACACCAGTTCATGTTAGGAGAGATTTCTTTTCTTAGGATTCGCATATCTTGTTATTACATATCGAGGATATAAGATTTCTCGACTAATTTTTCCACACCCACATCTATTCCATTTTCATCAGTTGTCTCAAAGCATGACCTCGGGAGGTTGAGTATAGAGAAAGGCTTCTTGATGATTCTCATGCTCACCGTCACTTTTCTATCATACAATGACCCTTCTTGAAATCATATAGAATTCCAATGTGGTTGGTCTCCAATCCCCCATGTTTTTGTGACACGTTTACCCGCAAAACACAAATACCTCCTTTGGCCTTGTGGCAACATCAAATAATTCAAAATAAATATAAAATATAACTTCCAAAATCATCTATATATGAATCACAACATCATCCAAGTAAGTAACTATCATTTATGATTTCATCCAAAACCAGATGATCATAAGATTTGTTCAATTTTCTAGTTCTACTTAATATGAAAAAATATCACATGTCCGAATATATATATATATATATAACCATGTTAAAAAAAACATAACAAAATCAGTATAAAATGTCCCCAATACTCTACATGCATAAAAATGAATCCAAATCAACCACATTCCATGATCTCTAATGTCTAACATCATACCAACTCAAAAGCTACAGTAATGTCCATAAGTATAGTCGATAGTATCATAATGAACAAAAAAAGGTGTTAGAGGGAAGTGGGCACTACATCCCCCTCCCCTTAGACTCGACTCCCTCCCCGGAAGTCACTAGACTAGGTGCGGTAATCGAACTCATAGGAAAGTAGCATCCTCCCATGTAGCTGCAGATCTCATCATATTTGTCCCACTTTGCGCTTGAACCTGGTCAATCTATCTACCTCAAAGGTCCATGGTCCTACACCCTAAACTCGTAGACGGGCTCCACTATTAGCTGCCCCGATCCTACACCTACAAAGAGTTCCAATCTAGAACATGAGAAGGATCTACAATATATTTTCTAAGCACTAAAAGATGAAACACATCATGGATGCGAGACAAGCTAGGTAGCAACGCTAGACGATAGGCCAAAGGACCGATATGATCGAAGACCTCAAAGGGGCCTACGAATCTAGGAGATAACTTAGAACCTTTTTGGTAATGGATAGGGCTCTTATGTGGTCTCGACACAAAGGAAAACCTTCAAGCCAAAATCAAAAATATGGTTGGTCCTATGTTGATCTGCATACTTCATTTTCTAGTCCTTTGCTTCCTACAGTCTCTATCTGATCATAACCACCTACTGCTCCATGTCCTGTAGTAAATCTAGTCCAAGAGAAACCTTTTCCTCTAACCTATCCCAAATAAGAGGTGTCTTACACTCTCTCTCATACAAATCTTGAAAATTAGCCATGCTTATTGAACTCGAAAACTATTATTGTAGGCAAACTCCACCAAGTACAAATACTCCTCCCATCTCAACCGGTGATCAATAACATACATGCAACGCATATCCTCTAAGATCTGATTCACCCACTCGGTCTATCCGTCTATCTCGAGGGTGATACGTCATGCTAAGATTGATCTTCATCTCGAGGGCATGCAACATGGTAGTCCAAAAGTGGGAAGTATATAGAGGATCACATTGTCACAAATGATCTTCCACGGAATCTCGTGCAATCTAAAAATATTATCTAGATATACCCATGCCACTGCACTAGTTGTATAGGTGGTCTTCACCAGAGAAAAATGAGCCACTTTCATCAATTTATCCACCATGACCATGATAGCATCATGGTGGTATCTTGACATTGGTATCCCAACAACGAAGTCCATGGAAATGGTGTCCCATTTCCATTCCATTATAGCATGTGAAAAGAGAAGGCCAACTGGATGCTGATGCTTGGCCTTCACTTTTGACACTCTAAATAGTGTGACACAAATTGAGCCACATCTCTATGAAGTCCCATCCAATGATATAATTGTCTCAAGGTGACATGCATCTTCTTCACCCTGGGATGCACTGAATAGGGTACATGATGTGTCTCTTTCAAGATGTCCCGTCTCAAGCCTCTATCTCTGGGAACATAAATCTAGCCTCTATGCCTAAGAAGGCCATCTTCCTCCAATAAAAACCCATCAAAATTACCCTCAAGGGGTCTCTAAGACTCGATCTCCACTCTAGGTGTAATGTAGAAACTATTGTGAGGAAGCTGCTGCAGGATCTTGCTCCGTAAATCTATGCTCACTGAGGTGGCCATAACCACATTATCCTTCCCTTTCACATGCTCTATCTCCATATCATACTCACAAAGAAACTCCATCCAATACCACTGACGAGCATTGAGATTGGACTGCATGTGAAGAGGTGGCGAAGACTAAAGTGATCGAGTCTTGAGTGTGAATCTCTAGCTAAGAAGAAAGTGTCTCCATCAAACCAAGGCATGTAAAACTACTGTAAGCTCAAGATCATTAGTTGTCTAAAATAATTCATTATCCTTGAGTTTGTGAGACTAAAAAAAAATACTCTACCCTCCTGCATCAACACACCTCCAAATCATGCCAAAGAAGCATCCATGCATACGAAAAACTCACCCTGCGTATTTAGCACTACAAGAATAGGTGTTTTTGTGAGGCATTCCTTTAGTGTCTTGAAGGCCTACTCACATCAGTCTGAATAGACAAACTTCTTCCTTTTCCACTGAAGGGAAGTGATGGGATGCGTAACCCAAGAGAAGTCTTGAACAAATCTCCTATAATAACATGCTAAACCCATGAAGTTATGCACCTCTGTCACACTAGTGGGTGCTGGCCAATCCATAATAGCTTGAATCTTGGAAGGATTGACTATGATACCTTCCCCATAAATGATGTGTCCCAAATACTACACCTCTGTCTTAAAAGAATGCACACTTCTCTAGGTTCACATAAAGCTGCCACTCATGAAGACACTGAAAAACTTGGCAAAGGTTCCCTTCATGCTCCTCACATATACATGAATAAATAAAAATATCATCAAGGAAGATGATCATGTAGTGATCTAAGAATGTCTTGAACACTCCATTCATCAAGCTCATGAACACTATAGGGGCATTCGTCAAACCAAAAGGCACCATTGCGAACTTGTAGTGGCCATATCTCATACGAAGGAGATCTTATAAATGTCTTCCTCCGTAATCATCATCCTCGATGATAACCCGACTTAAGGTCTATCTTAGAAAAACTATGGTCCCCTTCATCCGATTAAATAAATCCTCAATGTGTGGGAGGGGATAAGGATTCTTGATCGTTACTTTGTTTAGGTGGCGGTAATCAATACAAAACCGCAGAGATCCATCCTTCTTCTTTACAAATATCACTGGTGCACCCCAAGGGGATACACTAGGACAGATTAGGCCTTTCTCCAAAAGGCCCTCTAGCTACAACTTGAGCTCGCAGAGCTCAGGGGTGGTCATTTGATAAGGTGCTCATGAGATAGGCTATGCTCTCGGAACCATATCTATGTGAAAATATATCTCACGTGGGGGTGGTAACCCCGGTAGCTCCCTTGGAAATACATTAGAAAATTCTCTCAAGATGAGATGGTCATCAAGCGATGGTCCACTAGACTCATCCTCCGATTGGCCACTAACTATGACAACATACATTTGACAGCCCCATCACACACACAACTTAAGCTGCATGGAAAAGATGGTGTGAATGGAAGCAAGTATCCTATCCCCTATTATCACTCGACTCAACTCCTATATCATCTCGTACATGATATAATCTTATGGTAACAATCCACCCTGGATCTATGTGCAGACAACCAGTCCATGCCCAAGATGACTCCATACAAACCCAACGGAAGGATACAAATATCTGAGGTAGTGGTGAAAGGTCTTGAATCCACCACACACTCCTTAACTAAGGAGTCTACAGAGACCTTGGCTCCTGAAGCCATCTTGACATCCCAAATAAGACCTTTCCTAACTACCACCAGCTTGGATAGCTCTACCAAAGATGGTTGAATAAAAGAATTAGAAGAACCCGAGAATCAATTAGAATGGAGGTAAGAAAACCACCAATGCTAATCGAAGTCTCAATCATGGTACTCTAGTTCTCATCTGACAGCTTCTCGACCTCTGCATAGATCCAATGACCATGTCTCATGTCACCAACAATAGGATTTGAGATCTACATCTTCCCATTGTTATTAGGATTCTTTGGGAAGTCTCTCCAAAATTTCCAAAGCATCACCACAACCATAACAACCAATCGATCATCTCCCATGAGTAGCAGGTCCATTCGGTACTGAGGACCGTGTGTTGTGGATCCTAATAAACCAAATGCGGTCTGCTGAGGTCTCTCTTGGAGAGCTCATGCTCATTGGGCTCTCGGTGTACCCTGTGCCCTAATGTAACCCCTAGGAGGAGGACCCATACTTCACCCCCTCTGTCCATCGAATCATAGTGGAGGCCTATACTATGGGTGGATTTACTGTTGCTTGCTACTTTGGCATAAAAGATGGTTGTGCTAAACCCGATCAACCATGAGGAGGATTAGCTGACCCCTCAACCTATTGTCCTACATCGATGGATGTAGCTCCACACCCTAACTATGACCTGTTGTGTCTTTCCACAAGTCTCCTCTTCTATATAGGTCTTCTCAATGGCCTCATCTAATTATTATCCAAAATGAGCACCCTGCTTATTTTGGCTAACTTGCCTTCATTCTTTCCTTCCTTGTTCTTTAACTTCAATTTTCACACATTAGGACACTCAAAATTTTAAGGTATTAATTCATCGATACAAAATTCTTTTCCCTTTCCGAGAAGGTAAGGAGGTCCTCCTAATTCCTTGTATTTTGCAAGTTATGGCTCGGTGGACTTTGGAGGAAAATTTTCCAAGGCAAACCCACATGAAATTTTTTGGCACTTAGCCTTTTGGCTAAAAAACTCAAAGGAAAATTTCAGCCCGAAAGCCTACTGAGAGGGATATATATTGTTTGAGGCCTGTTCCTAGTTAGGATGTGCCACGTGTCGGGTTGAAGTGGTGGGGACGAAAGGAATTCTATGTTTCCATCTTTTTGTCAAAGTTTCTTAAAGGAAAAAATAGGAGCTCTTCCCTGCCGAGCTAAGTAGATGATGCCACGTGTCCAGTCAATAGCGGGAGTTGGGGCATCGGGAGGATTTTGGAATTTTTTCCAAAGTGGTGAAAGGCGCAAAGGTGAAAATTTGAACCACATCTTCGTATAGAATCAGAAGGTGCCACATGTCCATGTGTTAGTAGAGGGGCGAACTAGTGGAGGATTTTGGGAAATTTTACCAATTTCGCAAAATGGGCAAAATGTGATTTTGAAGCCGTGGATCAACTAGAGGGCACCATGTGTCATCGAAGGAGTGGGGTGTGGAGTTTTTTTGGGAAATTTCCCAATTTCAAAAAAGAGGGAAAATGTTCAAATTTTGGCCCGTGAACTCGATTTTTTCCCTAAATCTTCATAGGGCCATATATTTCACACCAGAGCTCATATTTCATGTTTTTATTGTCAATGGAAATCTGTTGAAATCCTCTACATGATGTACCCTTCGATTTAAAATTTTGATAGAGATTTGTAGGAAAAAAATGGGAAAACATCTCTAGCATGGAAAAGCTACAAAAAACGACCCCAACCACCAAAATTAAGGAACTATGGACCTCTTTCTCGCTTTGGGAAGCAATATACTTCAAGTATGGATTTTTCATGGAAACTCATCATTTTGTAGACCTAATAAATGGATCTTATCGGTGGTTGAAGTTTCAAATAAAATTTTCCCATGTTTACTCATTTCTTTCTTTGTGTTCGAGCAATAAAAGATAGTTTCTACTCATTCGTAAAAGTTATTTATCCTTCTTCTTTGCCTCTCCCTTCTATTCTTCCCTAAGGTCAAAAATGGAGTATGAACCTCCTCCCCTACTTTGTAATTCCATTTTTTCCTCTTACCATGAAATGATGTTTTGTGCATTCTTGGAGCAATAAAAACATGTTTTGTGATGCATCTATCCATCCTTGCTCATTTTTTGGTTGTTTTATTCTTACCTCTCTTTATTGTAGGTATTTTTGCATGTTTGGATGTTTTTATAGGTTTTGGAGCTTGTGTCATGGAGTTTTGGAACATTTTATTTGTGTGAAATCCATATTTGGTCCATGATGCACTTGTCCTTCCTTACCATTGCTCACCTCTTCTTGTTCCATGACTGTTTTGATAGATGATTAGAATTTTCCTTCTTTGGTGTATCACCATTATAGAGTATGGTCTATTTTTTCCAGTTTTCTTACTCTCCTTGTCTCCTTAGAAGTTAGATTAGGATTAGATTAGCTTGCTTGCACTAGAATAGCTTATGGTAGGTAGTTTAGGAAGAGGAACCAACCTTCTCTAGAGATATTTCCCCATTTGCAAAGGTCCCACACTTTGGGAAAGCTCAATGTTGTGCATTCACACCAAATGACATTGCCTTAGAAAAGTAGATCCACAACTCATTTGGGGGTGCTGTGATTTTTCACTAATATTTTTGGCACGCTTGGTTGGAATATGGGGTTAGATATTTCATCTTCTCTTAGTTTCTCGAAAAAACAAAATCCCAACACCACTTTGTGCCACTAACAATTTTGGCATGCTCTGGGACCTTAGAGGCCTTCTACTTCATCTTTTGTAGGTTGGTGTGTTCCTTGAAGATTTCAGCATTTGTAGGCAATTTCAAACACATCCATGGCGACTCCATATGGTCAACAACCCATTCCTAAAGTTGCAGAGACCTTCTTTCAATTCATTTCCATCCATTCCTCTTTCCATCTCTTTCACTCTTTTTGTTCCATGAAGTTGTGCAATCATGACTTCATTTCCCTCACAGAATTCACATCATCAACAACAAAATTTTTCCCACCTCCAACATGTTTTTCAAATCCTCTGATTAGAATTTTGATCAAATTCAAAACCAAGTATGCATATCCATATGAGAAATGCCAAAATTAGTTTGGTTGTGAAGCATATCAAGCACAAGAATACACATAGAATGAAGACAATCAAACGCAAGATATTGTTATTTTGGAGAAGATCCAAAAATGGAGATTGGAATGGTGCAATCCAAGGCTCAAGCTCAATTAGATGATTTCAAAATTGGTTATAGGGCATCTTGTCCATGGGTTGGCCCTTTTACAAGACACTTCAGCCCTCAGGAGAAGTTGGACTTTATGATTGAGATTGTTCCCCAACTTACACAATGGACAGTGGAGATAGAGGCCTATAAACTTGGTGCTGAGTAACCTTGTCAATGGGTAAGTTCTACACCATCATCTGGTTTTTCTCTTTTCATTCCTAAGGAAACACCATCTCATTTTGAATGCCAAATTCCAAATCCATCCCATGCTACCCCAAGTGTTGATTTCATTTCTCCATTCCCTAGTCTTCCACGTCATCTCAATTCTTTTGTCCTTTTCCCTTCTAAATAGCCATTCCCTCCAAAGAAACAATAAGTTCCACCTTCCCCTCCACCACAAAAAAATTCAAAATCAATTGAGTTACAACCCACCCCTCCTCTTGCATTCCCAAATCCATGTTGGGAAGATAAAAATCAAAAACTAGTCAAGGATAGCAAGAAGTGGAGCCCAACAGAAAAGAAATGACAGACAATTTGAAGAGTTAGGCTACCAAATATGTGATTACAAAAATTCCTTTGTTTGTTAAGCCTTAAGAGGAGATTAGAGTCAAAGAACAAGTGGTGGCCAAGGCTGATTTTACAGCAGCAGAGAAGAAAGAAGATCAGTCATTAGTTTTCTCAGAGTGTAGTGTCCATGTTGGCACTCTACTTGAAGAAAATTCTAGTCCAATTCAAGTTACACAATTAGCCATGGAAGAGGAAAGCTCTAAAAGAGAACTTGCAGTCCCAACTTGTCCTCTAGAGTAGAAGATTGAAGAGTTTGATTTGACAAAATTCATGCTAGAGGAAGATTTCAATCAAGAGCAAGATTGTCTTCAAGCAGCAGAGGAAGGAGAAGTTGCTCCAAATCCAAAAGAAGAGGAGCACATTCCAGCTGTGGAGGAGAAAAATGCAGGTCCAAGAGCTTTGAACTCAAAACAGGCTATAGAAGAACCTTTAGTTCTTCCTTATACTTCATTCTCTTCAAGCTCCAATGTTGAAGAAGAGTTTGATCTTTCAAAATTCATGTTTGAGAGTGAAGGAAACCATGGTGAGCAAGTTGCAGATCAAGAGAACACCATGGAAGAGGTTGAACATTTGCAGTAGGATAACAATGAGGTAGTTTATCTGTCAGATTTGGAGGACTGTTTTGATGGAGAGGAACCAGTTGAAATCACATTGTTTTCTCCTTCATCATCCACCTTCCAAGCATAGGAGACTTCTATCATGGAGGAGAAATTTTGATTGTAATAGCTTTGCATCTTATAGAAGCTCTTTGAAATCAAGTTTGAGAGATTTAAATCTTCCTTGTTCTTCATTGGAGGAAGAAGAGAAAGAGTAGAAGGGTTCCACCACTTCTTCCACAGCATCCATTCAAGAAGGTCTACAAGAAGACTCCATTTTTGGAGTTGAATTTCAGAGATATGGGAATATCAAATGGATCAGACCTTTCCCAATCAGGTATTTGGCTTCATTAGAGCCAAAGGAGAAGCTAAAACCATTCATGGGTACTCCTGAGCATGAGGATGATATGTAAAGCACCAAGGATTGGCTACCATACCTCTTAAATACAAATGCATAGCAACTAAAAGAGGTATCTAATTTGTTTTAGTTGATACCTTTCTAATTTGGGTAGAATACCGATTCTTATAATTTTTCCACTCATACAACCAGCCATGTTCAGTCTCAAATCATTTGCATGGCTTCCAATTTTGAGGAAAGGATGATATTTTACACAACCAGTTGTAGGGTTTGTTTAGCTTACCTTTTCTCTTGGTTATAGTAGTGTAGGTAGGTTTACTTTTAGCAAAAGAAGTGCTTGTGCACACTCTACATATCCCACTTGGGGTATGTATGATTTCCAATTTTGTACATAGTTTTTGGTGCTATTGTATTGCTCATGCATAGTCCATTTCAGTGGCATTTTGGTGAAGATCAATTTCAAGGTTCAATGGGTTTCCAAGTGGCTCAGAGGTCAAATTTTCATAGTTCATATCAAGTTGGTTATCAAGCTTGAATCCATGCCGAATGGATGCTTCAAAGGCCCCTGATCATTCATCTAGCAAGTAGATGACACCTAAGATGCACCAAATTTTTATCCAAAATGAGCGCCCTACTTATTTTGTCTAACTTGCCTTCATTCTTTCCTTCCTTGTGCTTCAACTTCAATTTTCACACATTGCAGGCACTCAAATTTTTTTGCGTATTCTTCATCAGATAGAGAATTCTTTCCCCTTTCGATAAAGGTAAGGAATTCCTCCTAACTCCTTGTATTTTTCAAGTTATGGCTCGGTGGAGTTTGGAGGGAAAATTTCCCAAAGCGGACCCACGGGAAATTTTTTGGAAATTAGCCTTTTGGCTAAAAAACTCAAAGGAAAATTTCAGCTCCAAAGCCCGCAAAGGGAAACATATTGTTTGAGGCCCATGCCTAGTTAGGATGTGCCACATGTCACGTCAGCGTGGTGGGATAGAAGGACTTCTATTTTTTCAGATTTTTGTCAAAGTTTCTCAAAGGAAAAAATAGGAGCGCATCCCCACCGAGCTAAGAAGATGATGCCACGTGTCCAGTCAAAGAACGGAGTCGGGCATCATGAGGGTTTTGGAATTTTTTCCAAAGTGGTGAAATATGCAAAGGTGAAAAGTTGAACCGCGTCTCCACGCAAAATTAGAAGGTGCCACGTTTTCACGTGTTAGCGGAGGGGCTGAACGACGAAGGATTTTGGGAATTTTTCCCAATTTTGTAAAATGGGCAGAACGTGATTTTGAAGCCATGGATCAACTAGAGGGTGCCACATGTGATCGGAGTAGCGAGGCATAAATATTTTTGGGAAATTTTCCCAATTTGAAAAAAGAGGAAAAAGTTCAAATTTCGGCCCGTGAACCTGATTTTTGCCCTAATTTCACCATTTTTTCCCTAAATTTTTAGAGGGGCATATCTTTCGCACTAGAGCTCAGATTTACACATTTTTAGTGTCAATGGAAAGTCATTGAAATCTGCTACATGATGGAACCCTCAATTTTAAATTTTGATGAATATTTGCTGGAGCAAAATAGGAGAACGTCGCTGGCATGGAAAAGTTGTAGAAAATGACCCCAACCACCAAAATTAATGAAGTATGGGCCTCTTTCTTGCTCTGTGAAGCAATGTGCTTTGAAGTATGAGATTTTTCATGGAAACCCATCATTTTTAGGCCAATTAAAAGGATCTTGTTGGTGGTTGAAGTTTCAAAGAAAATTTTCCCATGTTTTCTCATTTCTTTCTTTCTGTTCGAGTGATAAAAGCTAGTTTTGGCTCATTTGTAAAAATGTTCATCCTTCTTCTTTGCCTCTCCCTTCTTTTCTTACCTAATGTCAAAAATGGAGGTTAAACCTCCTCCCCTGCTCTCTAATGACATTTTTCCTCTAACCCATGAAATGATGTTTTGTGCAAACTTGTGGAGCAATAAAAAACGTGTTTTGTGATGCATATGTCCATCCTTGCTCATTTTTTTGTTGTTTTCTTCTTGCCTCTCTTCATTACAGGTATTTGTGCATGTTTGGATGTTCATTGTAGGTTTTGGAGCTTGTGCTCATGGATTTTGGAACATTTTTGTTTGAAATCCTTCTTTGTCCATGATGCACTTGTCCATCCTTTCCATTTCTCACCTCTTCTTGTTCCATGGTAGTTTTGATAGATGATCAACATTTTCCTTCTTTGGTGTATCACCATTTTAGTGTAGGCTCTATTTTTTCTAGTTTTCTTTCTCTCCCTATCTCCTTGGAAGTTAGATTAGGATTAGATTAGCTTGCTCTGCACTTGGAATAACTTGTGGAAGGTAGTTTACAAAGAGGAACCAGCCTTCTCTAGAGATATTTTCGCTTTTGCAAAGGTCCCACACTTTGGGAAAGCTCAATGTTGTGCATTCACACTAAATTTGATTGCCTTAGAAAAGTAGATCCACAACTCATTTGGGAGTGCTATAATTTTTCACTAACACTAATGTATTAAGACAATGGATATGCGCTACACCTCCAATGTCTAGATTCAGGCCCCGAATGAACCTATGGATCCATACCTACGCATCCTACATATAGTTGACATCCTGGAGTAGATCTAGCAATTGAAAGTCATACTCAAATACTATCAAATATTCTATCGGAAGTCATTAAACTCATCTATCCTCTGTTAAATGAACCTCCATGATAAGTACCTGCTCCTGAACCGCTCCTCAAAGATCTCTCGGGTAACCATTTCTGAATCAATGTGGAGCTTCTACTCCTCGGTCCTCCACTAGATATCAGTTCTATCCCTGAGAAGATGGATTGCAACATAAGATTTCATGTTGCTAGAACAAGGGTAGAGCTTGAAGCACCAGCTCAAACTCACCAACCAGGCCTCTGCCTAAAATCCACCTATGTCACCAAAATAATGAGATGGTCGTAGCTTCAGATCTCCTTGATATGGTTTGCAGCTGTAGTCTGGTGACCCCTAGGCCTCTCTACATGCTCATCCCTAAGCCTAGGGCTCCAAGACCTATCCCTGTGTCTAGAATTCTGGTCTCCTTGTCCCCTCTACGGTCACTCTCCTCTGCTTGACTCCACATAGGAGTTTTCTCCTCTATACTCCTCTCTGTTTCGAAGAGATACATGATCCTTAGCAGATGGCTCCCTATCATGCTTGGCTGACCTTCCTCCTAAAGACCATCCGTGTAAAGTGGCATTAACATCCCGAAGCATCTATAAACTCGGGGTACGATGAATGCTATAACACAATCTAGTGGTGGAAAGTCTAGACCTATATGAAAGGATTGTTGTATATATCTTCCCCCTCGGGTAGATATGGGAATAACAGAAGGTAAAGGGCGCACGACATAAGGTGTCAACATGAAGAAATTCGCGCCTTGGCGCAGGTAAAGGGCGCATGACATAAGGTGTCGACATGAATAAATTCGTGCCTTGGTGCAGGTAAAGGGCGCACGACATAAGGTGTCGACATGAAGAAATTCGTGCCTTGGTGCAAGTAAAGGGTACATGACATAAGGTGTCGACATGAAGAAATTTGTGCCTTGGCGTAGGTAAAGGGCACACGACATAAGGTGTCGACATGAAGAAATTTGTGCCTTGGCACAAGTAAAGGGTGCATGACATAAGGTGTTGACATGAAGAAATTTACACCTTGGCGCAGGTAAAGGGCACACAACATAAGGTGTCGACATGAAGAAATTTACGCCTTGGCGTAGGTAAAGGGTGCATGAAATAAGGTGTCGACATGAATAAATTCACACCTTGGCACAAATAAGAGTATGTCGACATAAGGATGGATGCGTCGGGGCGCATCTTTAGGAGGCGCAACATTTTGGGCGCCGACAAGATGCGAGACCACGATCCGATATTCAAATGGCCATAAATTTTCATAAGGAGCTCAAAATCACGCAAGGTTGGACTTTTCGAAAGCTTATGAGGTCTTCATTCCTCGGTGCATCACCTTTGTTAGTTTAGGTTTATTTTTATGCATCTTCTTACCCTGTCTCCTTGGCAAGTTAGATTAGGTTTTGAGTAAACCCTCTACATTTTTATGTGTGCATCTGAATAGAGGAATAGGAACCAACCTTCATCCGGAGAGCTTTCCCGATTCACAAGGTCCCACACTTGGGAAAAGCTCCATGTTATGCAATCGCACTAAGAGTCTCAACCCATTGAGTTGTAGACATTCAGGGGTGCTATGATTCGCCATCAACAGTTTTGGCATGCCTGGTGGGACAAGAGGTCATTCCACAAGATTTGAAGGAATTTTCAAGAAATTTGGACTAAAAATTGTAGGTTTTACAATTTCAAATTTTTCACCTTCCAAGCTAAACTTTGAAATCGATTTTCAAGGGCTTAAATTGCTCAAAACAAGTCAAAATTTCACCAGTTGATAGATCGGGGATAATCTTCAAAAGGGTATTCTTAGATTTTTGAGATTTTGACTTTCAAAATTTCATGGTTTTTAGTATTTCAGGTTTTCCCAGGTGTTGAGCATGTCCTAAGTTCTGACATGGTGTATTTCAGGTTTTGTAAGTTGCCTTACATGACCTAAGTTTTGCGTATACCTTTTGGGGAATAGTAACTACGCAACAAAACCTCGATAACCGAATTGAAGAACTATATCTTCTAGGTCCTTCAAGCTTTAAATTTTTTTTTAATATTGTCAGGTTTGGTGTGTAACTTGGCAGAATCTAGCCTTTTGAGGCTCATTATCTAACACATCTGGTGACTCCGAAGGGGATAGAATTCAGTGGTTTAGTAGCAATAGTTTCCCAGGTGCATGAGAAGAATTCGAACTAGGTCTGATACTCAAGAAGAGGGGTTATTTGTCCACTTACAGCTATCACCAGGCAGAGGAAGGAGAGGAAGAGGACCACGAAGATCACCATCTCCACCTAACCGGACTTTGTCTACACCTCCACCTAGTAGACCTTTTCTCGCATCAACCAGAGTTCTTAGGCCAATCATAATGGCACATCTACCACCGAATCCCTTTGTCAATTTCACTGGCAGCAGCCCACTTGCCCTCAATGCACAGAATCTAGTTCCAATTGTAGCATTGAAGAACATTCCATTTTTCACTGGAGAAAATCATACCACTCCTGGTGATCATGTCAAAGACATTGCTAACATTTGTGCAATCCATGAGATAAATGAAATGGATGTTGTTGTCACTGGAATATTCATTCAAAGGGAAGGCATTATAATGGTTTAGGAGCCTTGAGCCGGTTCTATCCAAAATTGGAATCGAGTTATGCATAGTTCTACATGAGTAGTTTGGAGAAAAGGGAGACAATTTGTCTCTACTAGAACAATTGAAAACTATCAAGAGAGCTCCCAACGAGTAGCTGACTGACTTCAACTTCATATTTCAAAGGTCTTGGGATAGGATTCCAGTGGCCTCTAGGCCAACAACCGAAGGTGCTTTTCTATATTATCTTAAGGCTTTGAATTCTGATATTTCTATGTTAATTCAATCTATGGGAGGCACAACCTTACCTGCTGCTTATAACATTGCCATTAGGGCTGAAAACTATCTTATTCAATCTGGTAAGCTGGCTCCTAGGCCTCCCATGCCCTTGTATCCAAACTTATAAAATCAAGCACTAGTCAAACACCCACTTTAGCTCCTATTCCCACTCCTAGAAATCAAAGTTCAAATGAAACTTCTACTTCATCCTCTAGTGCTTCAAATGAACTCCGGAGGTTATGAAACAATTACGTAACCTTGGAAATGAGTTGGTGAATATCAAAATACATCAAGCTCAAAGTGCTAGACCGTATCGCCCAAGCCAGCACAAGCTAGGCCACCATACTACCAGCCCAATAGGCCACCCAATCCAGTGCAAATCAAAGCCAAGTAAGGCCTCCCACCAATAGACAATTTCATCCCTATAACCCCAGTGTTGCATCTAATTCTAAAGCCTTAGTGCCAGTACAAAACAACATAGCTCAAGAGTACGATTGGTGTTTCCCATGCAATGAACCTCACAACCAATCTATGTGCTTCAATGGTGCTTTGAACCAAGCCTTGATGGTGACAACTACCGGCGTAGAGGGTGAAGTGAGTCAAGAATAAAATCAGCAACAAGGACATCTCAGAAAACATAGCTCCAAATGATATTGCACTTGCGAATTGGCAAGTGAGGATTTTTGTGGCATGAATCAAACAATTTCTCGAGTGTAACAACATAACACAAGATCAAAGAAGAGGAATATTGGTGAAGGGAATTCATTGGCTCTAAGTTATCTACAACATTCCATCACTCCAAAAGGTGTCGGTAAGCAAAATACAGCTCCAAACATGCAAGGATAGCCCAAACCACCTTCTAAACCAACTCAAATGCCAGCTGTTGCTGCCCATGCACAAGAAAGGAATGCACAGACTAAAGGACATCAAAGAGATGTTTCATCCCCATTTAGCATCATTGATCAAATGAAGAAGACAAATGTGAATATATCAATGTGGGAATCTTTATCCATCCCAGCCAAAGAGATCTTCTACAAGCTGCCATGAAGAATTGGTCAACTTCGAACCAGCAGGTCCATATGCAAGAGAATGTCCTCACAAATGTCTTCACGGCTGAAGGGAATCATGGAGGACAACAAGGTAAAGTTTTGAAACCCCCTCCATTCTATGTTTAATTAATCATTGGGGATAAACTAGTACACAATTGCATGATTGATTAAGGAAAGTAGTTTGGTCATGCCCAAGAAAATAGCTGATCAGCTGGGTCTCCAATATGAAGTCATATCTAAAGGGGTAGTGCAATTGGATGGGACAATAGTAGCAATGGTGGGAGTGATTAAAGGTTTGAATCTTACCTTACATGCATGCCCCAACATTACCGTTTTGCAAGATGTGTCAGTGATAGATTTTCCACCACTCTTTGCCCTATGCTTATCAAGGGATTTCACAACTAAAATTGGAGGCTACTTATCACCGATTGGTCACACATGTTGTTCAGAACAAGATATGGTACTAAGGTCACAATCAGATCCGAACCAATTGCAAACTTTCATATTGAGTCTCATACTCCAAGCTAAATCAATGCCAATTGTTCAACATTTGATCAAGAAGATTATCGAAGCACGATGAAGTCGACACCAAAGTTGCAAGCATCCTAGATTTGAATCTTGATGAATGGGCAAGCAAGGTACATGCTTTTGATCCCTACCTAGAAATAGAAGAATCTGAGCTAGGAGTCTATTGCATACATGAAGAAAACCAGCCTATTCCTAGCATCACCAAACTATATCATAAGGATGAAAATGAGGTATGGCAATTATTTTTCGATGGATCAAGGAGTAGGCAAGGCACATGAGGAGGATCTATGCTTGTTTCACCTCAAGGCATAAAATATTATTCAGCTTTCCATTTCCAATTTTCCTGTTCAAAAACACATCTCAATATGAGGTCTTGATTCATGGACTTCATTGGGATAGGAGAAGGGGCATAAAGAACTTACAGTGTTCGGGGATAGCAAGCTGATCGTCAATCAAGTCGGGGAGAACATGCTACAAAGAATGAACTGCTGAAGAACTACAAGAACAAGGTATGGGACCTCGTTGAGGATTTTGAAGCTTTCAACATCGTGTCCATACCTAGGAAGAAAAATGAAGCCGTGGATAGGCTCGTAGCAGTTGGAGCAATGTTTGATGTGGTTGACAACATCGAGTGAAAAAACACAACCACATATCCATGTGATTGTGAGGCCAACAGTTCCAGATAATAACACAAGTTGGTAGGTGTTTGAGAATGATGAACAGATCGTCAATTTATTACAAGAAGAGGCTGAATTCTCAACTAGGAATCAGGACAGACTAGAGCAGCAGTATCGTGATCAAGTAGTGTAGCTGTGGACAAACAAGCTTCCCAAAGGTTTAGTAACATTGGAGTCTATCTTCAACCCTAAAGACTAGTTCCATAAGGAAAGGGCTAACATATAGGTCAAGAGAGAAGATTCAGAGCCAATTCTGGTTGGGAAAGGTAAAACACTTCAAATTGGTAAAGTGGCCATTGAGCAGGAGAAATCAGATTTCATACAGCTTTGCCAAGAATTTCCAGATGTCTTCACTTGGATCTATGAATACTTGAGAGGATTCAATCCGAAGTTGGCACAACATACCATAGAATTGGATCTAGATGCTAAGAGCATCGTGTAGAAGCAGACAAGTCAACCCTCACATTGAGCCTCTAATGAAGAAAGAGATAAACAAGCTAATAGAGGCAAGAATTATATTTTCGATCAAGCACTCAAGCTAGGTTGCACACTTGGTTTTGGTCAGGAAGAAGAGCAGAGAAATCAGGTTGTGTGTGGACTTCTGAGACCTCAATAGGGCATCTCTCAAAGACCATTACCCACTTCCTTCAATGGAACAAATATTGCAAGTAGTATCTAGTTCGAGAGAGATTCTCTCTCCTAGATGGCTACTCAGGGTATAATCAGGTAATGGTGAAAGAAGATGACCAGTTCAAGATGGCTTTCACCACCAAATGGGGCACCTATGCCTACAAGAAGATGCCATTTGGACTATCAAATGCTGGAGCCACTTTCCAAAGGGCAATGGATATGGCATTCAAGGGATTGATCAATAAAATAGTTCTGATATATCTTGACGACATCATTGTATTCTCAAAAAATGTAGCGGATCACCTCTCTCATTTGAGGCGGTATTTCGGATGTGTAGAAGATTTGGGGTATCATTAAATCCCAAAAATTCATAATCTTGGCTCATGAGGGAAAAATTCTAGGCCATATTGTTTCAAAGGAGGGGTTGACGATTAACCTTGAAAGAGTTGAAGCAATTCGAGCGTTGCCATTACTAACTCACAAGAAGGCTCTTCAAAGCTTCTTAGGGAGGATCAATTTTATCTACAGATTTGTTCCAAACTTTGCATCTCTCGTAAAGCCAATAATGCTGATGTTGAAGAAGAGCATGGCATTTAAGTGGATAGCTGAAGGCAAGGCAAGTTTTGAGGCAATAAAAGAGGCTATATCTCAAGCTCTAACTCTCGTCAATCCAGACTTCTCCAAGGACTTCATGCTATATGCCTTTAGTGGTGGAGACACAATTTCTGCAATCCTGGTACAACAAAACAAAGAAGGATTAGAACAACCAGTTGCTTTCTTCAGTCAAGGCTTGGAGGAATACGAAACTAGGTACTCTTTCATTGAAAAACATGTCCTTGCAGTGATCAGAAGCTTAAAGAAATTCAAGCACCTAGTCTCAAACAACAAGATCCAATTATTGGTCTCTCATGTGGGAGTCAAGGACTTCCTTCTAAACAAGGATCTAAATGAGAAACATGTAGGATGGATCACTCATGTCATGGAATATGACATCGAAATTAAGGTCACTAAGCTGGTCCGTGGAAAGGGATTATGTGAACAACTAGCTTTGAGTCAGCAAGTTGAAGTAGGTGATGAAAAAGAGACTGTCTTGGTACTACAGGATGGTCAAGAACAGGAAAATGATGATGTGCCCACTCCTTGTTGGACTCAGAATATGATACACTTCCAACAGCAGACCTATGCCCTCCGAATGAGTAAAGCAAAAAGGAGATACTTGATTACAAGCCATTCCATATGTGCTTGTTGATGGTGTTTTGTTTAAGAAATACATCAATGGAGTTCTATTGAGGTGCATTGGGACAGGTCAAATTGAGAGGGTGTTACAAAATTTTCATGATGGAGATTCTCAGAGGACATTTTTCCCACAGATAATAGCTCTCAAGATAATGAAGGCAGGGTATTATTGGCCCACAGTGTTCAGTGACTGCTATACATGGATAAGAAAGTGTAAGAAATGTGCACTCTTCACAGGCAAAGAAATACTAGCAGTGCTTCCATTGCACCCAATTTTGGTTGACCAACCATTTATGCAATGGGGATTGGAATTCATTAGGGTCATAAATCCAAACTCAAGCCAAGGCCACAAGTGGATTCTCACGGCAACAGACTATTTCACCAAGTGGACTGAAGCAGTAGCGATCGAAGAAGCAAATGAGTCTAACATACTAGACTTTTATGAAGGAATAGTGACCAGGTTCGGTGTGCTGGCCACTATCATATCAGATAATGCATTGGCATTCATAGGTTCCAAGATTACAGAATGGGATGTCAAGAATGGAATCTATTTGAGCACCTCTTCAAACTATTACACACAAAGATAATGGATAGGCGAGAGTCCACGATAAATGAATTTGCTAAGGATCATCAAGAATTTGGATGAAAACTAAAGGACATGGCATACCAAGCTAAAAATAGCATTATGGGCTAACAGGATAATGCCAAAGAGATCTACAGTAATTCTCCCTACAAGTTGGTCTATGGGAAAGAGGCGATTGCCTATATCATTAGAATTGCAGCATTGGAGCTCATGAAGTAGTTGGAGTTGTGCGAGTTTCAACCAATGGAGGCCAGTATGCGAGTTGATGGAATTGGAAGAAATAAGAGAACATGCATTTCTATGATTGAAAAGGATCAAGCCTTAATAAAAAATTGGTTTGATAAGAAGGAAAGAGTAAGGACCTTCCAGGGAAGGGGACCTAGTTCTGAAATGGGATGTAGATCGGGAAAAACTAGGAAGGCATTCCAAGTTTGATGCCATTTGGAGTGGCCCCTACATGGTCACAGGATGTAAAAGTAGTAATTCCTTCCAATTGTCTACATTGGATGGAGATGAACTCCCGATTCTCGATTAACGAACCTATCTTAAACATTGCTACTAAAAGGAAAAGGTTTACCCTTGTAAATATTAGCCTAGATTTCAATTCCTCTAAGTGCGTATGCACATTGTCTTGTTGTAGTTAGGTTTCAATTTCCCTAAGTGCTTTGGCACAGGTTTTGTTGCTCTCAGGTTGAATTTCTATAGTTCAGCATGCTCTCGAAGAAGGAGTTGCGGTATCAGGCTCGGGATCAGAGATCAAGTTGGTTTCAGGTTATTGCTTATGACTCCATGCCCAATGGATTGCTAAAAGGCCACTGATCTTCTACCTAGCAGGCAGCGACCCCGTTGAGTCACCAAATTGTTGTATATATCTTCCCCCTCGGGTAGATATGGGAATAACAGAAGGTAAAGGGTGCACACGACATAAGGTGTCGACATGAAGAAATTCGTGCCTTGGCACAGGTAAAGGGCACATGACATAAGGTGTCGACATGAAGAAATTTGTGCCTTGGCACAAGTAAAGGGCACACGACATAATGTGTCGACATGAAGAAATTCACACCTTGCACGGTAAAGGGCGTACGACATAAGGTGTCGACATGAAGAAATTCACACCTTCACACAGTAAAGGGTGCACAAAATAAGGTGTCGACATGAATAAATTTGTGCCTTGGTGCAAATAAGAGTATGTTGACATAAGGATGGATGCACCGGGGCACATCTTCAGGAGGCGCAACATTTTGAGCGCTGACAGGAAGCAGACCCTGACCCAGATATTCAAATGGCCATAACTTTTCATAGGGAGCTCAAATTCATGCAAGGTTGGACTTTTCGGAAAGATTACGAGGTCCTCTATCCAACTATGACTAGATATCTTTAATTGGGTGAGAAAATGTTCTTAAAAATGCAAAATACAGTTCACCACTTTTGGGGTTTGTTAGGGTTCTCACCTACCACCATAATGAGATGAATTAAATGCAACCTGGAGGTGGTTGGGGTAGATTTGGAATTCCTCTCTCTTTTATCTCTCATTCTTCCTATAAATTTTAAGGAGGGGCTTCTTTCTAAAAGTTGGACATTCTTGTTTTTCCCCTCCCTTCTTCTCTTTAACGGTGTGAGTTTGTGGAGTTTAAACCTCCCATTTAAAACGTAATGCAACTTTTCCTCTTGGAATTTTGTAGTGTATTGTATCAATATTTGAAGAAAATAATGCATGTCTGTGGATGATTCTCAACCCTCTCTGTGTTTATTTTCATCCTCCTGATATTTCACTACAATTTTGGTTATCTGTGCATGATCTTGCATTGCATTTTAATGGTTTGTGTTTATTGGCAAGACATGTGTTCTTCATTCCTCGGTGCATCACCTTTGTTAGTTTAGGTTTATTTTTATGCATATTCTTACCCTGTCTCCTTGGCAAGTTAGATTAGGTTTTTGAGTAAACCCTCTGCATTTTTATGTGTGCATCTGAATAGAGGAATAGGAACCGACCTTCATCCGGAGAGCTTTCTTGATTCACAAGGTCCCACACTTGGGAAAAGCTCCATGTTATGCAATCGCACTGAGAGTCTCAACCCATCGATTTGTATAAATTCAGGGGTGCTATGATTTTCCATCAACAAGGATCCCTCGTCTTGTTTGTGCCTCCTACATAGACCAAGGAGAGGGTTAGTTTATTATCCTAGGTTTCTATTGAGTTTTACATGTTTACTAAGATATGCAATTTTCAACCAAAGTTGTTTTTGGATTTAAAAGTGTGCTAGGTTTAATATTGCTCTAGGTTTAGTGTTCATGTCTCAAGTTTTCTAGTGTGCCTGAGGGTCCAAGCTTTAAACCCATGACTTTGATACCAAGTGTAATGCCGACAAAACGACCACTCAAGATCCAATAACAACCTAGGTTTAGATAGGAAAATTATGGAATTTATTTTTGAAAAGCGTGACCACTACCAGTGCTTCAAGCAATAGTTGTCACAACAAAGATTTCAAAGGCAATCATATTCAATAAATCAATTTTCTTGTTAAAATAAATATTAAGTGTACATTACAAACTATTGAGGTTAATTAATCCCAAACATAGTTAAGTTTCTCTTAGGTGTTAATTTAATAACAATTAAATTTACACTATAGTTAAATATTCCTTAATTAATATTAGGGGATCAAAGGGGCCAAAGGAATTAAATACAGGGTATTTAATTCCAAAAAGTATAAACAATAACCAAGGTTCTTATATACATGGTTTAGAAAAACATTCTCTTATCCCCTAACGTGACCCTTCAAAAAGGTCAACTGATGCTCTAGAGTTAAACATTTAAGTTAAAAAGGGGTAAATTCCCACTTACCCACTCTCAGACTCATTTTGCACTTCAACCCAATTTTTCACATATTTAATGCACTTAAGGTTTCTGAAAAAAATACATGAGATAGAAAATTTCTTCTTCTTTCTAATGATATAAATAAGTTTTCATAACTCATATTTCTTAAGTTACAAGTGGCAGGCACTGGGAAGAAAATTTTCCCAAAGGCGGGCTTGTGGGCTTGGGAAGAAAATTTTCCCAAAGGCGGGCTTACCGGCCTAGCGAAGAAAATTTTGCGAAAGGTGGGTCTATGGGCACAGGAAGAAAATTTTCCCAAGCCGCAAGGGACACGTGGCATGTTTTTAAGACAACGCGAAAGGCGGGTCATCGGAGGGAATTCGGATTTTAACTCTTTTTGCTTTAAAGGGAAAAAAGGTTCAAAACACCCACGCCTCTGTCGATGCTTAGGGACGCCACGCGTCCTACCTGAAATTTCAAGTGGGTGAGTGGACCTTTAGGGAAAAATCGAAATATTGGTATTTGCATTAAATAGTGTGAAGGTTAAAAACAACTCGTGCCTCTGCCAATGCCAAGTGAAGCCAAGTGTCAGTCCAAAATTAACATGCAGGAAGGCGGGCGGTGGGGAATCTTATGAATTCTCGCCAATATTTTCTAAAAAGTGGTAAGGTATAAAATAGTTTGCGCTTCTACCGATGCCTAAAGAAGCGACGTGTCGGACCGACGGGAGAGACTTAAGAGTTTTCACCCTTATTCAAAAAGGTAAATTTTGAAGATGTGGGCCCGTGAAGGCTTTTTGTTTTCCCAAAAGTGAATTGGTAGGGCTCCGGGGCCATGGAGGAATTTGTGACTTTTTGTTTTTTATGTAAAAAAGTGCCTAAGTAATTTTCGTGGCATGTGGGTCCGATTTAAAAAAATTTCCCTCTTTTTTGTTTTTTTAAACTAAGCAAGTAAAAACTTCAGAAGGCCATAACTTTCGACTAGAATCTCAGATTTACAAAAATGAGGAATTTTGGAAAGGGCTCAAACTCCTCTTTGCATTAGAAATAAATAACTTCATTTCTTACAAATTTAAGTGGGATAATTTGATCAAAACATATTTCCTACCATTAAAACGTGAATTAAACATTTTGACTTCTAGAATTGGTCCAATCTGCCATTCTTTCTTCCTCAACATGTCAAAAAACATGGAGAATATAACTTGGAAAGATTTAGAATGGATTGCAAGGATTAATTGTTAAAGTTTGAGTTTTCAATATGAATTTCTTTTCTTCTTCTTATGTAACTGCATTATTTTGTCCCTTACCCGATTAATAAAGTTCTATATAAATTTCTTAAACAATACAAACTATTTTAAGATTTTTTTGTTCCTCCTTAACTTTTTTAATGTTTTATCTTGTCTTTCATCAATGCAGATTGTTCTATATATTTTTCTGATATTCATTTTATAGGTTTACAAGTGAATCAAAAATAGAAATCATACTTAAACTCGAATGGATCAATTTTGTTATCATGATTTAAATATTTAAATTCATTCAAATCTAATTTACAAAATTTAACTTTACTTCAATCAATGCGTGAAGACCCAAAATGTAGTTCTACTTTCAAATCATGCATTTCGAATGAAACAGAGAAATGTAATATTTCTTCATACGTATTTATTTTTCAATTTTCAAACAGATATTTCACAATAGATTTCAAACACAGATTTAAAATGAAAACCATACCATTTGTGGTAATTAAAACAACTTCTATTGAACTTCAATAATTCTTTTACAACTTCCTTTTTCATTTATCAAATACAACTTACAGAATATACATCTTTCACATTCGAATGTAGATTCCATTTCAAAAATAGAGCAACTTTCCATCACAAATAATATTATAATGACATCTACTTGAAGTGGGAAATTTTTACAATAAGGAAACCCCAAGGGGACTACAAAATTTTTCTTCATCCTCATCTCAAGAACAACAACAAGAAGATCTACCATATAACTTTTGATCACGACACAAAAAAAGAGGAGAGGCAATGCTCTCCATCTAACCAAGAATTCAAATGAAGAGGAGAAGCCCTCCTCCTCATTTTCCCCGAGCCCTAACTGCAAAGCAATAAGAAATGTATTTCAAATCATGGCAAAAAAAAGGATTCCACAACACAAAAATAATTTTCACAAATAGAACACAATCCAAATACATACTGCAGTTTACAACCACATGAAGAACAACAAACAATACTCAAGCTTCATCATGCACAAGCCAAAGGAGCAAGACCTATGGGGGAATATTCTTATACCTCCCAATGGGGAAATGGGTGTCCACCTTAAGATAAACGTACCAATATATATATATATATATATATATATATATATATATATATATATATATATTTCAAAACCCCTACATGCCCTTATGCCTCCCCAAGTACCCCTTATACCTCCCATTCTCTTATGCCTCTCCGCACTCTTCTGCACCCCATAACAAGTAAAGAAATTCAAGCTATTTATTTTACAAGGTGGAACCCAATCCCAAAATCCCTCCACAATAACACTTATACCTCCCCAAAACTCTTATGCCTCCCCACAAGATATCCATATAGTCTTCACCGCACCATACCTAGGAAATCTACCCATCCAGCAAGCAACATACAAAAATATTCAAAGCATTCACATATGCATAAATACAAGAGAAAATTTTGAAGAGCCAAGATCCTACCTCTCCATGGTAGAGTTTGCTCCAAAACTTCAACAAAAATCTTTTTATTCAATTCAAATAGTCTAAAAATTCTAGCAATCCACAAGCATTTAACAAAAATATCCAACTCTCTCCAAAATTAACAGAGATCTAAACTAAAAGAAGTAACCAAAAAATGAAATCACCAAAATGAAGTAACCCCAAAACAAGCCAAGGAATTCTAATAACTATAAAAGGGAGAGGAGGATGAGGTGGGTTTATGTAGGATGCCACATCACACATCCTCAACTCCACCTCACAAGTCAACTTCAAACTCCAAAGCACAATTAAAAGGTTGGTGAATAAATGACCTTTTACTTACACACTAAAACAAAGTCCACACCCCAAGGAAAAAAATTACTTTCATGTAAGAAGGTATGATAAAAATTACAACTTGCCTTCCCAAAAGACATAATAAGTCCTAATTTTTACTCTCCAACCCATAGGCGGGGTTGGAGTGGCAATTTTAGAGGTGTGGGACACGTTTAACTTGTTCTACAAAGCCTCCAAAATCAGCCCCTAAGGAAAAATCCGAATTTCAAAGGACAAAGGGAGTGTTTCACACTCCAAGTTACTTACACGCTACTTACATAAATCCAAGATCCATCAGCTCTAATAAATACATTCTTTTGACCCATTTTAATTTATTTAACAACATGGTTACTCACTAATCTAGACACAAATAGAATAAATAATAAAGGGAAAAATACATCACTAAAATCACATACTAAACTTTAAACAAAAGAAACTAAATAAAAGAATACACATAGCCCCTTGGTCACATTTAAAGGTGACCCCCATGGGAACCCCTAACAATAATACAAACATACACAAATAAAAATACACATTTCCATGGTGACCCTTGTTGAATTCATCTAGAATTCCAATGTGGTTGGTCTCCAATCCCCCGATGTTTGTTGTGACATGTTTACCTGCAAAACACAAATACCTCCTTTGGCCTTGTGGCTGCATCAAATCATCCAAAATAAATATATAATATAACTTCCAAAATCATCTATATATGAATCACAACATCATACAAGAAAGCAATAATATCATTTACAATTTCATCCATAACCATATGATCACAAGATTAGTTCAATTTTCTAGGTCTACTCAATATGAAAAAATATCACATGTCCAAACACACACACACACACACACACACACACACACACACACACACACACACACACACACACATAACCATGGTAACAATATAACAACATTAGTATAAAATGCCCCAATACTCTACACATCATAAATGAATTAAAATAAACCAAATTCCATGATCTCTAATGAATAACATCTTACCAACTCAAAAGCTACAGTAATTTCCATAAGTATAGTCAACAATATCATAATCAACAACAAAAAGGTGTCGAGAGGAAGTGGGTACTACATTGTCTATACTCTTGATTATGTTGGGTAGTGAATGAATGGTCTCGTGATACCTACTCAAATACATACACATAGCTATGCATGTGTATACATATGCACGAACATACACGCACATGTATGAATATATGTGTAAGTACATATGTATGTTTATACATGCATATGCATATCAATATACATGTATATGCACATGTATGTACGAGTACGTATATACATATGTACATGTATATGTCTCACATACTCAGACCTTTGTTTTCTATTATGGTATACACACTAAGTTGGTATACCACACTTAGTGTGTATACCATAAAAACATTTGGGATTTGAACCCACGACCTCATGATTATTATTAGAATCCCTATCGAATGTGCTACATTGTGGCACAAAAACATCAATACAAAAAAACACATATAATTACATATGGGAGTCATGTAATTATATTTGGTGTTTTTATATTAATGTTTATGTGCCATAATGCAAAAACATTTGGTAGGGTCTTATAATAATAATTGTAAGGTCATGGGTTTAAATCCCACATTTTTTTATGGTATACACACTAATTTTGGTATACATAATTACTTTGTATACCACACTACAAAATACAATCTAAAGCATGTCATGTGTGTTAACCATTCACGAGATGCCCATACATACACCCATCTGATCCTGTCACCCAGAAATTTGGGTGATAGGGTAGCATGGGTGTATGTATGGGCATCCGTGTGTGGTCTACACACACTACAAACAATCTTGCTTCAGTCTCTATTTAGTTGTCTCACTTCAAACTGTTCGCTATCATTCTTGTTGTATTTATCCTTTGCTTCATTTTAGAATAATGATGCACAAAAGGTAGTCAAAACCAAAATCCACCTCAATTTTATTGTTAGATTCACAAGTTACAAAACTATTTGAAAATTTAGCATGGTTAGAATTCCTAAAGAATTTCCAAGGCTAAAAGGAAGCAATAGTGGAAGAATTTTTCAAAAAAATTTAAGGGAAGCTCTTCGAGTGTAATAGGCACAAATATTCTTGTTAGTAGTAAGATTATAAGTTAAATTTATGGGATTCCTTGTGAAGGGATGTAGATTGTAGGAAGGTTTATTTACAAATACCTTGTTCAAATTTTTCATGAGCATGGAGAGCCTAAACCGGAATTGGCCCTAAATAATGTAAATCATGTCAAAGGTATTAGGAGAGATACAGTTCCTTAACCCTATGGGGCTAAATTTTTTTGATAATGAAGTATTTCACTTGCGAAGGTGAAAAAAATCTACGAAGAGGTGATATAAAATAGATTCTGGTTCATTTGAAATAAGGGTTTGCACAAACCATGACATCAAGTAAATTTACCTCATTATGTGTGACAACATCTACACTTTGGACAATAGATGTAAGGAAAATAAAGGAGAAATCAAGGACCGCAGATCTCATTAACCCAATTTTTAATACTCCAACAAGTAGAAGGGTAAAACGAGGCTTGGCAAAATGCAGGGAGATGGGTAAAGTTCTAAAATAACAAAGAGATAATATATATGAGTCTATTGCACCTAAATCAAATCCTTCCCTCACTAAACTTGAAGGAGAAATAACCAAACCTAGCACCGAACAGGGCAAGATATATGGTGCCACATATGTTGGAAAAAATTCCAAAAGAAAAATAAAATTTAAAAAATTGACAGAATAAACTATCATTGAACCACCAAGTGGAAAACGAAAAAGAAAAATCATTCTTCTAAATGATGAAGATGTCAAGGAGGCAGGCTGAAATTTTGAGAAGCATAAATTCAGCTGCAGAGGACTATGCAAAACAAAGCCTTCTCGTCCTAGAAATAAGATCACATGAACCTCATAAAAAAACAACATAGAATGCAATACATAATGGCATACATACAATTCTTGTTTGTGGATTACGTATCCTACTCCCTATCATCTAGTCAACACAACATAGTTACCATCCAATCAACAATCCATGTCAATTCTTGAGGCCAATACCAAGGTAGAGAAATGTCCTGAAGGAAAGGATGTGAGAATTTGGTGAGAATTTAATGCATATGATTTTGTTTTTTTGCCCCATTCCAACAATTAAACAATAAAAATTTAAGCACCAAACCTATGCATCCAGGACTTGAAGAATTTGAGGAATTCATTATAAAAATGGCTCTACACCTTTTCCATGACTTTCTTCTTCCAGTAAGGAAATAAAAAAAGGAAAGGATCCACTTATAGAAGAAGAACCTATATCTCCCACTTCACTAGGTCAGGGTATTGAAGAATATCAATTATAACATGTGATTCTCCTCTCTATGTAAGAAGCAATCATCAAACGACAAAAAAAAGAAATAGAGTTTCTAAAAACAAAGGTACAATCAAAATAAATCCTTATCTTTTATTTACAAATGTAAAATGAAAAACTTTAAATGCAATGTAGGGAAAAGGAATAAACAAACCTTTCCAACACTAAAGTAAAATATGATAAGGAATTTCAAACTTCCTTAAACATAAATGAAGTCGAAATGTCTCGGTTATAATTTTTAAAAATTATAAACAATTCCATTCTCAAAACGAGACATTGAAAAATTAGTTGGAAGAGGAGAGGATTAAAAGAAAAAAATATAAAATGAAAAGGAAAAGATCAAAAAGACTTACAGGCCTCATGTATGGTAGGGGAAAAATTGCTTATATGCGAGAAGACCTTATTAACGAAAATTAAGACTACGGTGGGAATATAATAATCCTAGTTAATCTATGTAGGAGGAATAAAATACTTTATAAATGCACTAGATAAAGTAAAGCATTGTGTAATTAATGTAAATAAATTATTCTAAGTGAAATATAAACCCTAATGTGCAAGAGGAAAAGATAAATGACTTAGAGGATTATGAGAAACGGTCTTCGGTTGTTGTAGACCTCAAATTGGAATCTGGATGTGCGAGATGACCACTAAGGGACCATGTGTAGTGTAGATATGGACTTTCTAAGGTGACATAGGTTCTGTGAGTATACTTTGGGCAATCGCGATCACCATGGTTTGGATTTTGGGTGCTAGGAATAGTGTAAATGCTCAAAATCTATGTTCAACATTGTCATAAGGATATCTAAAAACCTATCTCGTTTGTCGACTAGATTAGCTAGATGAACTGGATGAATCCTTGTACATGGATAAGAGTAATGGGTGGGACTTACCTTAGATGCTGAAATAGTGGACTTATCATTGAGTGTTGCACTACATTTCAGAACCGGATGTAGTTCTAGTGAGTATGTGCATGTTGTGCTCTAGGTACTTTCATGACAAACACACTTCATGAAGGAGCGAGATATAGTAGCTATATAATATGTAGATAGTGTAATAGAATGAATAGAATCCCTCTTCCTCTAATATTGTGTGTGATGCGAGACTTCCTAGCTTCAATGTATGGTGATATGTATATGTAAGTGATATAGTCGATGCAACCCTAGATGGAGTGATAGTAGTGAATGTAAAGACCTAGGATCCTCACTATGGTCTTAGAATATTTATATTTATAGGGATCTCAAGTTAAATTTCACAATTAATCCCCATAATGCTGACTAAGGAAAAGATGAAGATGACCAATGGATAACAGTGACCCAAAATGAGTGAAATGGTATTTACATATATTGACGCACCCAGAGTGGGACCGGGGTGCCCCAATATAGGGTGAGACACTCAAAATTAGGGATCGAATCTCGAGGAGGTTACAGAATTTGTAGATAGGTAATACAAAAGACGTGGGAAATATCAAACAAACTATAAATCAATGATGGTAAAAAGGGATGATTAATTCATACTTAGTGCACTTGAGATCCTTTTAAATAGTAGTATAAGACCGGGCTCAATATTTCATAAATTGAATGATTTTGTCTACATTTTCACCCACTTTATGTTTATGAGTGAACAAATCGGTAACATAAAGTAGGTAGAGAAGCATACCTGATTTCCATGTAGAGTGTAGAAGAGAACCCACCGATGGACTAGAAGTGTGGAATGACAAAAATAAAAATGTGTAGGAGTGTGGATTCTAAAGATGAAAATGTGTAAAAAGTGATAATAGTGAACCTAGGATTGAAGGCATATGTAGCAATTGTATTGTAAAGGGAAATTCATATAGTGATGTTTTATCATTATCGTTGTCGTTATTTGTTGTTGTTATTGATCCAAATTTTACTACTTGTTTCTCTTACGACATACCTACAAGGAGAAAATGCTGAAGTAGCCAAAATGTTTGTATGTACAAACACTATGTAAAATATGCAAATGTAAAGTACGCAAATGTAAAATATTGTAGAAAAGTGTAAATGGAACATGTGCACCCGATCCATGTGGAAAGAAGGGTGTATATGTATATCCTATCTTGTCTAAATTTTTTCAGGTGATCTCACGCCACCCTGGTTGAAGAAGTGTATGGAGGAAATTCTATGTGTCTTATAACTCTAGCCGCTTCTACTAATTTTTTTGTAGGAGATCTCTACACTGCAGTTTGTTTTGGGTGATCTTACACCACTTGATGAATAAGTGTAGAGGCCACCCATTGTAACCCCCGAGCCTCGTAACCACTCCAAATAATTTTTGAAGGAAACCATATCTTGTTATGGCCATTGTGCATGGAATTTTATATTGGTGTAAACTCACTCATTGTGTCTGAATCAAGTGTAAATTTGTTGTGTTATTAAAAACCCGTAATTATGTTCCCCCTCTTTTTGGGTGCATGCGATGGTCTTTGAAGGAGAATGCATCCCCGAAAGAGGATGAGGTGCATTATGACCTTATAACCAACTCAGCTCTGCGGTGGGGAAAGGGGAAGCACTTTGTAGATACCAAGGGGCATGAAAAGGGGATGGATGGCCAAAACAAGTGGTAGTATGTAAGCACATGCATGTAATTAGTGTAAAAATAGAAAGTGTAAGAAAATAGCCAAGAAAAAGAATGTAAACACATAAGAAATAGTAAGAATACCACACAAATTGGGTTATAAATAAGGGACATCACTTACAATGTCAAAATAAACTCAAGGCCATCATGGCCATAAACAACATGAAAATTGTGCACACAAGAAAAGGGTAAATCCATATAATATCAAACAAATAAGACAAGTAAAACTATAGAGGTAGTCATGGAGACATGTAATCTTATAAAACAAGTGCTACACATGGAACACCCATTAACATGTTAGAGTGATAACTGATATGTCAAAAACGTGTATGAACAAGTAGTATAAGATGCTAAGTACAAAAATGAAATAATGACACATGTATGAGATGAATGTGGAGGCCCCATTGATTAATATAGTTAGGTTTGAAGGTGAGAATCTATGCCACGTGTGGATTCCTATATCTGTGATCACACTAAACAAAGAGGTGAGCATGTGTGTATGATAATGACATATAAGAAAGAAATTGAACATGTGTAGTAAAGTTATCATGGAAAACACTAATAAGAAAAATTAAATGCTCCCAAGAAAATGCAATATGTTGTGGATGGATGGAATGGAATTTAAGATGGATTGATAGGAGCAATATGTCCCTCAAGTGTATAGGAGTGTATCAAATGAGGTTAATTTTTCCCCCTTCATCGATTAATAATGAATTTTAAACGATATTTTGTCATCGAGAAATGGTTGAGTAGTGTTCGTTGTGTTTAGAAATATGCGATGAGTGTGTGTATGTGATGGTGAGGAAATGCAACATGGGGTTATGATGTGCATGGAACTTATATCATAATCGTATAACACAAATTGTTTGAATGGAAGAGTGAAGATTTATACCTAAGTGTATATCACTATAGAATAGGTGTATGGTGAGGAGACATATGGAAAGATAAGTGTGGACCCTATAGCCCAAGTGTATACCATGACGTGTTAAATGTATAAGTGATGATTTAGCATTAAACATATATCAATACATAATGAAAGAAGAAGGTGATGATTTATCCTATAGCGTATGTCACTAAGAGATGGGTGATGAGGGTGTATGAAACATATATTAGTAGGAGGATAACGACGGTGGTGATTTAGCACTAAACATAGACCACTATGTGATGAGTATGAATGAGGTGGTGATTTAGCCTACGGTGTGTACCACTAAGTGATGAGTAAGGTGAGGGTTTTTATTTATCTATACATCTAAGTGATGAGTAGGATAAATGATGAGGTAATAGAATGTTATAGAATATGATGATAGAATAGTGATAATGGGATGTAAGATGATAATGTGAATGTGATGAAGGGAGTGGTTATTTAACCTAAGGTGTATACCACTACATGGTGATTGAAGGCATGATAGTGTAAACAAATGAGTTTGGAATTGATAAATGGAAGAAGATGATATAATAGAAGATTATAGAATGATGTAGATTTGATGGAAGGAGTGGTGATTTAAATGAAGGTGTATACCACTACAAGATGATTGAAGGAAGGATAGTGTAATGGAATAATTTTTTAATTGCTAAATGGAAGAGGATGATATAATAAAATATTATAGAATGATGTAGATCTTATTGAAGGAGTGGTGATTTAACCTAACGTGTATACCAATACATGATTATTGAAGGCATAATAGTGTAATGGAAATAATTTTGTAATGAAGAAAACTATATGATGATATGATTGGAAGTAATAAAATGTAAGAGGATGATGTAGAAGTATTGAAAAGAGTGGTGATTCAACCTAAGTTGTATAACATTATGTGAGGATAGGTTTGGGGATGATATATCCTAGAGCGTTGGTCACTAGTCTAAGGAATATGGTATAATGACATGTCACATATAGGGAAGGTCTATTCGATTCGTAAACCCTCTGCCAGTCAAGTATGGACGAGAGGAACTAGAGTGTGTCATAGGGTAGTGAGTATAGAGCATATAATGTAGTGTTGGTGACCAAATGGTAAATAAGGAGTGTAGATATGCAATAGAATGTAGAAGGTGTGATCATAGATATATATGGATGATGCGGTTGTGATAGGTAGGGCTAGACCCATGGATAATGTGACCTAGTGTAGAGATAAAATGTATGAATGAAATATAAAACTAGCCTCATATATGATGATGACTAGTGTAGTGTGTATGAGAGAGATGATGTAGAAATGAGTAGTAGATGAGGTATGTATAAGATGATGTAGGATGTGGGCTGTGTATAGAAATGATGATTTAGAATGTGTTGTGTGTGGGATTCAGTGTAACGGTAATCCCTCAACATTCCAGTGTGAACCGAAACACAAATGTGTATCATCAGGTGACAAGGGTGCTAAATGATGTGAGATAAAATGTAAGATGGATGTAGGATGATAAAAGTATGCTAGAATATAAAAAAGGAGATGGGTGATGTAAAAGTCATTATACCCCGAAATGTGTCGAAAGGAGAAATTAACTCGAAGGTCAAGGACACAGTCTGCATCAATGGATGCTTGGGGTGATGTGAATAGAGGGCCATGATCTATTAGCAGATATATAATAGAGACAAATGGTGCAAGTGACTGAAATTGATATGCATAGGAAGGATGACATAACGATGATGATGTTGGTGTGAAACTTGTTGAGGGAGATAGGGAATATGATACTATAGGTTGGTGGTGAGCTTGTATGTGGGTAGGGTGAGATAGACACATACAAATTATATGAGCCCAAGGGTATGGACATAAAATTTGAGGAGGTGGGTTGCTAAACAAGAGAAGGCCTATTCATTGGACATCTATGATAACTCAAGATAAGGCACATAAATAATTTGTATTATGTCCCCTGAATGTGATGGTAGTGAATAAATAGACCATCTCAAATATGGTTTAGTTTTAAAAGAGGAAAATAGTTAGTAGATGAAAATGTAATGAGTTGGTGGTGAAGAAGGGTCACCCAAAATGTAGTGTGACATAGCATGAGAATGAAGGAAAATGGGTAAAGGAACAAGTAGTAGTGGTGAATGAGGGAGGGGAGTGATAGGGAAATTAGATGGAAGAGTTGTATGTGGATTAGGAGCATACTGAAGTTGTGTAATCGTAGCATGAAGAGACGTAATGGTTCCTTTCATGGACTGACAATGAACTTGTAGCATATGTATTGTTTCACATAAGTATTTGTTAAGGAATGATTGTGTGAGTATAACTCTTTGAATATCTCGGCGAGAAAGAAGCAGGACTATAATAAGAGGAAAATTGGTGTTAACACAAGAGGATAGAGGAGAGGGAAGGTCTTCTAGGGAATCATCAAGATAGGTATCAAAATTGTACTAGATAACACGAGAGACTTGATAAACAAGAGTGTGTGGTTGATCATCCAAATAACCATGAATGCATAAGATATGCATGACCATGACATATTGTTCATCTGTGAAGGGAGGCAATGGGCATCCTAAGGCATACAAAATAGTGTAGTTAGGTGAATAAAAAGAAAGGAAAACCATATAAATGGAGACACCACCAAAGGGCATGGGAAAGGTGATATCAACATGATTAGCATAAAGTGTACCTATGATATAATCTACACACGATTGAACAAGAATGAGTGGAGAAGTGACTAGAGTTTGTGTGAGGTGAAATATAAGATGAAAAATGCACCGGCTAAAGGTAGTAGTCATAATGGAAAAACCATGATATAAATGTGGGTCATATAGGAGAGTATGGAGGTCATTGAAACCAAACCCAAGCCGTAGGAGACCATCGTGGAAACAAATAGTAGTTGTGCAATATTTTCCAAGTGGTATGTGCTCCCAATAAGAATATTTATGAAGAGAGTGCAATTGAAAGGTGGATTTCGAAGGAGGAAAATGTAGGTAGAGAGGTGGGAAGAAGGGCCATGGATGATGAAGGACCTTGATATGAAACAATAGCAATGAAAGGAACAAATGGTGGGGAAGAGACTATAAAAATCTAGAAGAGAATAGTAGTGAATGACATCTCATAAAGAAAGGGAGATAGAGGAGGAATGTGAAAAGAAACAAAATATTGTAGATTATACGCGAGTGGAAGGTATGATAGCATCATCAATAACTTGAGTGTTTAGTGAAGTAGGATGGACCTCATCAACCATGCAAATGGTAGGAATAAGGTCATGTGAGGATGTTTGATACTTGTAACATCCTCATTTTATACATTAGAACAAGTCAATTTTTTTTTATTTTTATTTTTGATAAATGCTCCACAGTTCTAAATACATAATTTAGAACTCACAAATCAAATAACCATTCTTATAACAGATAACCATATGCAGCTGTAATGACTCGAGTACCTCCGATCTATTCATTCCATGACTCGGTAATCTACCGATCTATTCATGAGTAATAAGAGTTGGAGTTTTCATTTAACACTTCACTCTCGCGGTTCTCTTCCCTATTCTGGGATTCAGAATGCTCTGTCCAAGGAACCTAACTGAATAATTGTTACCATTATTCATCGGCATCTCATCCCTTAGACCAGGTGACTCAGGACAACACAATCAAGCACTTGTGATACTTTGGCCAAAGATTTGAAACATACTTTATGTCTCATATTCCTTAATGGCATACTCGTCAATCTGAATACGTCCTTCACCCCATTCTTATGTTATATAGAATGTCTTATACCGACTTCTGTCAGTCCTCCTTATCCCAAGTTATTCACTCGGAAATGGATTAGTAAGGTGACAATGTTATATGGATGCACTCGAGGACTAGGGATAAGATGACATACTGGGTCAACCCTAGTTAAACCAGTGTGTCAAGATACCCCAAGTCTCCTAGGCAGCCATATAATGTGACCACATTCCTAATCGGTCCCAGAGTAACTTGTTCGAGTTAAAGGTGTAAATCTTAACGATCAATGCAAAGGGTGTCGTCATAAGTCACCTGCATTGTTGTATCTTCGAGAAGATCCTAATCTTCTCAAAGGTACAACCCTGCAGTTGACTTGTGCCGTCAACCTTTAAATCCGCCTCGAAAAGGTCTACTTATTAATAAGCGTTATGCACGTTGAGTTTAAATTATATTAAAAGACGTTCCCCTAAGGTTAGCCTTTCCCGATCCCTGGATTCCTCATCTTAGAATGACCTTTCTCAATAAAACTCACTACACAGAGAAGTTATTAAGGCCAAGGTCTCATCAAGGAGTTCATAGAATATACATAATTCTAAATCAACGAAATTGGACAATAACCCATAATCTTCACATGTGATTGCCAACCGAACCCATTTTAGGTTTATATCAGTTCTCATAACTGAATTTATATCGTACTTAATAGTATCAAGATATAATGATTTAAGAATCCAATTAAACGTTGTCCTAGCATAATCAAGACTAGGGATTAATAATTTAATTCAGCTTGTTTAGCATTCTACTTACGTTTATTTTAACCTTATCTTTCGAAAGACAAAGTGATCTAAATTTCAATTTAGCTTTAGATAGAACATCACTTTGCAGAACTGCTAAACAATCATAAGAATTCAATCTCATATTCTTGCAAGCTTACATTTATAATCACAAAAGTCCAATATAAACAATCATAACAATGCTCTTAAGATCATTTGAACCGAAGAAGGTCAAACTATCAAGATACGAATGTAAACACATAAGTAATAAATATTTATTTCCATTCCTTTCAAAGCTAAACAAATACATTTTATGCATTCAACATACTTGATACAATACTCAACGGATGAAGAACATCTTTCCTCATATAGTACATTTAGAAAATCAAGTTGTAATTCCACATAAAATCAAATTTAAATAATCGATCATTGTATCGATCTGCATGCTTTACCACTTACGGCGACCATCTGCAAAATTTGTCAACATGGGTCGATTCGATGAACTGAGCATCATAAGCACTAACTCTTAAATCAATTGCAATCCACCAATTGTTTTCATTAAACAACCTATTTAAATGAGATCATTTTACCAAACAAGTATACATGTTTCAGACTATGCTTTCGTAATTCAAAAATGACTACAAACGTGTAACTCTAATTATCGTTACAGAATAGTCCTAAATACTTCCCAAATATTTCATCAAAATATTAGGGATCAAGAAGAACGAAAGTATCCAAATCATCTATCCATCTGAATTCCAAGAAAGCAAACATCAGATAGATCATTACATTCAACAGTAAAAGGAATATCATAACAAATCATGATTCCATCAATATGTTAAAAACAGTTCTAACGGTTAGATAAAATTATCTACATAAACTCTACAAAAGAAGAGAAAGAAAACAAGTCATTCATATTTCCCTACAACAAGTTCATGACTGTACCATCTCCTCAAAAGGAAAACATTCACCTTACATGCATACTAATAAGTCAGATGAGCCACAAGAAGAACCACTATTTTGTTAAAATCAAATATAACAAAACTCCTGTAGCTTACTAACAGTACAGTAGCTCTCACGCCAAAACAGTGATGAATATCAACAACACAGACACTGCATGACCTTCCATACGAAGCGACATACAAGAGGATATTCACTGAGATTTCCTGTTGAGGTGCAGTCGACAACTCCTAAGTTCAATCAAGCTCAAGAATAGATATCCATGCTACAGAAGACGTAAACACGCCAACAATCCCTTACATCAACCTACAGCCCAGTCTAGTCCCTACTCACATTGTAAGGCTTTTTCGACCCAAGGTCGAAATCAAAGAACTTCTATTATATCGCAGTCAACAATAGACTCCATGGCATTAAGCAATTGATGTTTCCCTAAGACTATGCGGAGATAACCATACAAAATTCCCGCAACATGCACAGCCTCATCTAACTGGAATAATCAGAAAGGAAACATAACATACTTATTCTCATCTGGATGCATTCAGAGTTTGAAGTATGGTTTTCACAACCCACTTTTACAGAGCCAAGACACATGATATCTATCTATACTCAAGGAACCCCAACAGTGTCAAAAACAACAGTGTACCAAATCGGGCTTAATTAGAGGCAGATACACTGGTTACCTTTCAAGGATTCAACTGAATCCGAACAACAGTAAACAAGATAAATAAAAGTAAATGATTCCAACTGTGCCAACAATGGTAAACATTTAAAATTAGGCTTAATCAAAAGATAAATACTGATTTTGCAACAAGGAATCCAACTGAGCCTCCTCAATATTTTTCGCTCAAGCATACACGAAAGAAAACGTAAAAATACACCCAAAGAGTCTCAGTACCAAAATTCATTACAAAATAACGAGAGGTCACATTACCTGTTACTCCTTCAAGACTCCGACAAAATCAAATTACCAACATTCAAAGATATATAGCTTCAACAGAGGTCCATAATATACGAATCATCCAATGTACTCCAAAGAGTCGTTTTGAATACTATAAATAAGTATAATGCAAACTATCATCGAGTTCAATCCCATAATTTGCAACGCAAGGGAGGGAGAAACAACTTCTATAGGGTCGCAATAAATACTGAAACACAGCCAGTTATCCATTCAACAAAACCTAAATAACATAGCGAAACCCAACAAGATTCAGTAACCACTACCTTAATAACCTCGACAGAACTTACAAAGAAGTCCAATCAACCTGAACAAAAAGTCCATCAGTATCCTTTCCAACGAGTATCAACAACAAGCATCAACAGTAAGCATTAACAACAAGTATCAACAGTAGCCTGTACCCATCAAGAGAACAATTCATGGGCTCTCACAGAGCAGGCCCAGTATACATTCTTGCATATATTTCACAAATTAAAGCCGGAATGCAAAACACCATGAAATATTGCAACAGTTCGAAAAATAAAATACACCCATCAAGGTTTTAATTGAAAAATCGAACCAGCAAGAAGATACAGTAACAAAATCACCCGAAGCTACCAAAAAAACTCTCTAATTCCAAAATCATTTGAACAAAGTTGTTCTAATGAAATCATTTGAAAGAGAGCAAGATTTTTAAAGGTTAGGGCCTAACATGCCTGGTTATTTGCTTAAAATTTCAAAGCAGACCACTGAAAGAGCTCGAACCTTCTCCTTCTTTTCCAAGTTAGATCCACCAACAAAAATTTGCTATTTCCATGACTTATAAATTTTCCTTGCCAGAGAAAAGAGCTAGTTACGCTCATACTTGCCATGCAACACCAAGAAGACTGGTGCGAAGAACCAGTGATCAGATAGAGGGAAAACCGGAGCGCATGAGAAACCAAACAAACCATTAACTTTCCATTCTGCATGCCTTCCCGTGAAACCCGAGCTCGAAGACCGAGTTCATAAATGGCATTTAATCCAAATTTCCCGCTAACTTTCCATTGCCACCGACCGCCATAGTTGGCGATGGATAAAACCAGTTTCAAAGACCATTTCCAATTTTAGCGACCTGCCACATTGGCTCTTAGCTAGCCATTTAAAAACTTCCACCAATTTACCTGTCCTTCATGCTTATCCCTGCATTTAATGACATAGAAACTACCGCCCATGGTTCGCACCCTTCCATAGGTCCCCTTATTCCTTGCTCAATAGTTAGGTTAGTAACTTAGGTTAGGATTTAGGATAACACCTAGTCTAACCTCATAGCACATAGATACTAACTTAGAACATTAGCTCTTAGCCTAGGTCTAGGTTAGATTAACACTAATCTAACCCCTAGGTTAAGTTTAGTTTTAGGTTACTAACCTTAATAAATCCAGTTTAGGTCTAATATTTCAAATGCTCAGAAAAAGAACCTACAACATACATTCACGAACAGGGTTCACTCCTGCAATGCCAATAGGCTATTGAATTTTATGTAACTGATTTATTACCTGGTCCACGATCAAGACCTTCCAGATATATCACGATATCGGGCACCAGTTCATTTAACATGATCAACCTGAGTTATACTCCGGACTAGCTTATTCAATGCATCCAGACCTTGCAACCTGCTTAAGGTCTATAATTTTAATTCATCACGAATAAACTTAAAGCACCACTTGGATCAATACCACTGATCCAAGGCTAGGTCTTATAGATGGATAACTCCATAATTCATTCCGAGATCAGATTAAACTCAGGTGTAAAATGAAAGAAATAAAAGAGTCCAATCATATTCCGACTCAGTCAAAGATCTGCAATCTGCAAAGAAGATACAGTACATATCAAGCATGACTTCTCAATCAAAGGAACACATCCTTTTTACAAAAGAAATCACATATCAACACTTGTATGCTCAGGAGGAAGTAACAACAGTTCAGGGTGTTACAGATACGGTGAAGGAATCGTAAATGGAGAAGTAAGAGATAAGGAAGGGCTAGATTCATTTGTGCCGATAGGAGGAAGAGACTTGACTTCCTCTTGTTCATGCTCAATTAGATCTTGCCCCGTTTGTTCTAAAAATTTCCCAATCTACCTAGTTCGTTATATTTTCTATCTCCCTGAATGGATGTGTACAAGTTTTATCTTTACCAGGGTGTTATTGTAAATCCTTCCCTATGCTCGTGGATTATTGTCAAGCCATGACTTATTTACAAATTATTTGCCCTTGAAGAAATATTCGATTCTAGGCGCAAATGGTGAAGTTCCCCTGCATCTTACTATTTGTGGGCGTGTTTTCCCGTTAAATTATATCTCAACATCTTCATATACATGTTCATTCTTGATTGGATGCAGCCCAACAGTCTCTTTGGTGAAATTTTCCACTTTGGTCACATTAAGTAAAAGTATCAAATTGCCCCGTGACCTCGATAGTCTCGATTGGCTTTCCAAAAAATATGAAGAGGTAGGGAAAAGGTCTTATTTTGAACCCAAAGAAGGACACATGGCATATTTCAAAATTTAGAAGCGTAAGATAGGTCACCAGGGATTTTGAAGTTTTTTCCCTTTTGTAAAAGGACAAAATTCATAAATTGACCCGCAACCCCACATGGAAAGAGTCTTAATTTGACCCCGAAGAAAGACACGTGGCATATTTCAAAAGTTAGAAGTGGAAGGTGGGTCACCAAAGGTTTTTGAAGATTTTTTTCTTTTTGTGGAAAGGAGCAAGGTATAAAAATGAAGCACAACTTTGCTACGGCCCACATACAAATATAAAAGTGGGAAGTAGGTCACGAGAGAAAAATTGGAAATTTTTCCTTTCTGTTAAAAAGGGTAAAATTGCATAAATGATCTTTGATTCCATCAAAGTCCCAGATTAAGCCACGTGTCGAGCCTATATTTCAAAGGTGGAGGGGCATGGCAAAATGTGAAAATTGCACATTTTGTCCAAAAGTCATAAAATGCAAAAGGCAACCGTAGGCCTGCTTCGAAACATATTTTTCCACGTGGATGACTCTAATCTAAAGTTGAGAAAGGGAAGAATCAACGGTTGTTGTGTGTTGCATATGATTTTCCACCAATTTTGCTCCAAGACTCATGGAGATGCGATACACACTGTTTTTCATCATTTTTGATGAAATTTGTTGTCATTTTTGTCTACAAAGTGCAATTGAATAGATTTATAGCTTAATTTGTGAGTTCAAGGAATGTAAAGGTTGATATTTTGAAGTTGGAATTGCTCGGGCACTTTCCAAAACATGAATTACTAGAGAAGTTAGATGCAGAGAAAAGTTATAGAGGAAAGAATGGGAAAATGATGAAATGATAGAGGTTACTTGCATGAAGGATGAAAACGTGCTCCCAGTTAAAATAATGATGGAGATATTTGCAATGATTCACCTTTTTGAATAGTGGCAACTTTTTGTTGCAAACCTATGAAACGTAATTTTCTAGAAATCCCGATCAAACATGTAACAAATAAATTTTCCTCGAATATTCTTTTCTTGTGGGGAAAGCTTGGATGTAAATTGAGTGCTTTGTAAAAAGCATGCTTTAGTCATCCAAATGGTCGGGGGTTGAATTCTTATGAGAAAATTTGAGAAAGCCCATCTTCTTGAGAGACCATCTAAGAAACTTGTTAATATCTTATGTTTTAGATTTGATCATGTATCAAGTTGGTTGCAATTGTAAAACCATTGAAAATCTTTGAGATTGTTCAAGAAACCTTCCCCTACTGATGAATCTAATCAACTTCGAATTAATCTTGGTTAATAATTAGAAAATTTATGTCTCCTTTATTTTTTAATGTTTGCGAATAGTATTTCTTGTTACTATTGTAATCTTGTGTTAAAATCCCTCCGAATCACACAAGATATCATCCCTATGATAGTTTGGTGGAATTTGCAGTTTCATTATGAGAAGAGCCTTCATCCTGTAATGAGATAAACAATTTGAAATCACTTTACTTGTCATTTTGTTGATAAATTTTGTCTCTAAAACTTTGAGTGTATCTTAGGTGTGAGGAACCGGGGTCTATTATGTTTAATATAGTATTTAGCTCAAGCCTTCATGTTAAATTCTTGGAGATTGTGTGAAACCATGAAAATTTGGTCCTCCATTGATGACCACCTTTTGGTTGAAGAAATACTTTAGCTATTCTATCATTTAGTTTTCCAATTATTGTGAAGGTTCTCAAAGATCTGGAAAAATCAAGTTTATCCTGCTTAATATCCCACCAAATATTATTCAAAAAATAATAATCCTGCCTGAGCTACCCCTATTTTCCCTATATGTACACAAATGAATAAATTCTATTGCTAAAAATGTAGAAGCAATCGGGATTCCATAATGTCTTTAGTAACTTTAACCTTGTTTAGAAAATATCACCATTCTTTAGAAGTGACAACTTGTGAGAGTAAAATTGTGGTGCATTGATAATATTTTATCAAGGTTTCCTTTCAAATTTGTGCAAAGAAGGATATCTTCATTCTCCTTCACTAACAGAGGTTACGAAATGGTTCCTCTCACCCTAGTTGAAAGGCACAACCTAAAGTAGCAAGGATAGATCAAATCCTTTTGAAGGTGCTATCTGTTTCTCCAACATTTGAGTGATAAAGAGCCAGTTGAATCACCGCCTCAGATATAAAATGACATAAATGATGATTTATTTATCTCTAGGCTTCTTATTAAAACTGTGATGCTACTCGCTTGCAAAGGAGAATCAATTTGGATACCAACACCAGTTGACAACGCGTTCTTAGGGACTTATTAGCATTGCCGAGGATTATTTGAACTCGGGACCCATTTTGTTGGCAAAAACACCTAAATGGCATCGTTGTCAGGGACTTATTAGTGTTGTTGGGGATGTTTTGACCTCCAGGAGCTATTTGTGTGGAAACAACACCGGATTGGTTCCATTGCCAAGGATATTCAAAGGCATTCTTATATTCAGCCCTGGTAATGTTTCTTACATGCTCTAAGTGCAAATATGTTATTTAAATGTCATGCTTTGCTTTGAGATCTATTAAAGATTTTGAAGTACAAGTTCTCACTGCGTGAAATATTTCCGGTTTTTGTTGGTTTTTGCACTAATTTTACATCATCAATGTTAAATATGGGTAAAGGAAGGTCAGATATGTGAAGCTTTGCATGAATTTAGTGTTGATAGACATTTGATAGATCAATTTTAGTGCATTTGTACAACTAAGGTGAAAATCCTTAGTGGTGACTCTATGTTGAATTAATTTTTAATAAATGTCAGTGTCTTAACCTCTGTCAATTGAAATTTATCACTAATATTTGCAAATTTGGAAGGAAGAATATATTTCTTCACTAAAGACCCTACCAGAAAGTTGTTTCTAGAACTGGGAAAGACAAATTCTGAAGGAAGAAGAATCTAGAAAGTTGTTGGAGATCAGAAATCAAGAAAAGAGTTATCAATTATGGAAACTGATTAGCCTCTCATTTGAGATTGCCATACTTCCTCAAGTGCTTATTAATCGGGTAGTCCTTTTATAAATTGGAATTCTCCATCCGGAGAGGGGACTTCATTTATATTTGAAAATTTTGTGTCTCATTTTGTCCTTGTGTTTTCTAAAGATGATAGGATCTTCCAAGAAACAGAGATTTTAGAGGACATTCATTTTGAAAATTATACTCATGTGTTCCAAAGACCCCTTGTCCCTCATCATTTTGTTTCTCCTATAAGATCACCTCACCAAAAAATTATGGCCTAGCCACACCCAGGACCTCTTTTTGTTGCGAACACTTTTGATCTTATAGATTTTAGAGGTATGGCTGGATATCCAAATGTAGTGCCACAAGATGTTAGAAATAGACTACCTAAATTTCAAGGAAATAATGCTATTACTGGTGATCAACATTTACAAAAAAATTTCAATATGATGGAATACTTTGAGATCAAATTTTAGGATGTGTACATAAAATAGTTTATTCATACTCTATAGGAGGATGCATGGGGATGGTATAAGTCTTTACAAGATAACTCCATTGATTCATGGAAAGAAATAAAAAATACTTTTAGACTACACTATGGGGATAAGACAGATCCCATATTTCTTTTGTCACGAATTTGAAAATAACAAGAAGAATCCTAATGAATCTATTTATGAATTCAATACTTGGTTCAATAAGACCTTGAATAGGCTTCTTGTGATCCCGAGGCCAAATGATGTTTCTTTTTAATAAAATATTCTGATGCTTTTGACAAAAATATGCCTATTATTTAAGGGACAAAAACCCAAGAACTTTGAGACAAGGCCTTCACCATGGCTTTGCAGATTGAAAACAATATCAAAGCAGTTGGTAAGCCTCCTAAGAGGGAAGGTATCAAGTTGATCAATCTAGATAAGCCTCAGTCAAGTAAGTATGTGGATCTAGAAGAGGTTGTAAAAACTTTGGTCGGAGGTATTAAGGAAATATCCTATGAAATGGCCAGAGTAGAGAGGGGATTGGATAAGGTTCCCAAGGTCAACACAAGCCACAAGGTTAAGAAATATTTGTAAATCATCCCAGAGGTGATCACATATCAGATGACAAGGGTAAAGGGCTTGTGGAATCGGGAAATAGATAGCCCCAACTCTAGGAAAATGAATTGGTGCATGATCCTTTAGCTATCGAGTTCGCTTCTCTTAAAGAAGCCAATGAAATTGAGTGGTGTGATAGTTTTTCTTGGCACATTCTCCATGTGTTGTTGAAAAGGGAGTTGAGGAAGAATCGATGATGATGATATAGATGATGATGCATGCACGATGGATTTCTCTACAAGTTCACAGGTAGGGAGCAACCTCAACCGATATGATGAGTGCCAAAATTATTAATAAATTTGGGATTGCATTTACTGAGTATTGCCTCTTCCTCCCATTAATGCTTTTGAGATTGATATGGTACAGTAAATTGAGTTTCCTAATAATTTTTTCATACGTAAGGGCATTAACACTTAAGAAGTATGATGGAGGAATTCCTTTAAAATATGACAGACAGTTATTAATGAATGCAGTAGTTGGCCATGAAAAATATTATAATACCAAGAGAAAATTTGTTAAAGGGAAAGGCCTCGGGCCAAACAAAAAAATCCAGTGCTTACCACTATCCCTAAAGAAAACCCTAATAAATATGTATCTTGCAAAGGCTTTGTAGCCCCAAATAAAACTTGTGTTCCTCCCCATGATCAAATTGTAAAAAATCCCATGCCATCGATGAATTTGAAAACCTTCTTCCCAATACTACCTTACCCAAATATGTTCCTTATTACATAGCCCAAATCATGAGTCAGATTAAGATTTCTGTTCCTATTGTTGAATTTCTTAGAATCTCTGAGCATCGGAACAAAGCATTCAAATATTTGGGTTTTAAGGAAGAGAAGGTCACCCAGGGTAAAACTGTAAACAAAGTAAAGGTTCCTCCTACCATTGTAGAATTAGAAAAACCACAAGCATTGGAGGAATTGGGTGAACTACACCGAGGTTTATTTGGAAACTTATCTGGTTGAGTCTCACCTAAAGGTGGATCCATTTTTCACTGCTCTAATTATTAAGGATAAGTTGTTGCATAATTGTATGTTTGATTCAGGAGCCTCATGTAATGTAATGCCTCTTGAGGTCATGAATGAGTTGAATCTCAAAGTAACAACTTATGGGAAGTGCACTGTCATAGATTCCAGAGAGGTGCCAGTGGTTGGATGTGTAAAGGTTTTGATGGTGCAACTTGTAGCCTTCCCAGGAAAGAACTTAAAACTATATGTTGTTATATTTTATTTCCCTTCCAAATGGGGAATGTTGTTATCAAGAAAATGGTTTGCTAGTGTGGGTAGAAGTGTGGAAATGGATATGTCTTATGCCACCATACCAATTGAGCACAACCTTGGGAAGTTACACGGTGAAAATAATATGTTATATCTTATTGAGGACCCCAACAATGCTTCTCATGAACTATTGCACACACACATCGATGTTGATAACTCTGTGAGTTATGTTGTTTTCAAGGAGTATGAAATTGATCAATGCAGATATCATGAGTAGATTGATTTTCCTATGACTTCGATGTTTGATGTAGCATCGAAAGATGTTAAACAACTTGAACCAGGGATAAAGGATAAGCTTTGATAAAATGTGGTCGATACCAACTTGGATGGGATAGAGAAACAATCATATGGTCAATTGTTAAAGACATATAAGAACTTCTTAGCATGGTCATATCCAGAATGGCAGGCACATAAAAATTTCCTTGATTATTTTCTCTGAATCGGGTGCACACCATTGTATAGTGTATAGTCTTTTGGTTTCATTTTACTTTCATGTTTTTTTGTTTTGGTTCGTCCTGGTCCCTAGTGACGAGTTTTTGTTTGTTTCTTAGTTTGTCTTGGGGGATTTGGTTATTCTACTTTGCAAGATTTTTCTTTTACTTCATTTCCCAATGGATTTTTGGCACGTTGTCTACTCTATTATTCTTGTGGTGCTCACAAGGAGTGCCCATCCTTGAGTCGGAGCCGATGTTGGTGCTCAATTTGATCTCACCATATTTTTTCTAAAAATTTCCCAATATGTCTAGTTTTTCATATTTTCTATCTTCCCGAATGGATGTGTACAAGTTTTATCTTTACCAGGGTGTTATTGTAAATCCTTCTCTATGGTCATGGATTTTTGTTGAGCTATGAATTATTTGCAAATTATTTGTCCTTGAAGAAAGATTCAATTTTGGGAAAAAATGGTGAAGTTTCCCGATTCTTACTATTCGATGGGCATGTTTTCCTCATCAAATTATATCTCATCATCTTCAGATACATGTTCATTCTTGATTGGATGCAGCCTGATGGGTCTTTTTGGTCAAATTTGCCACTTTGGTCACATTAAGTAAAAATATCAAATTGGCCCCACGTACTACGATAGTCTCATTGTATATCCAACAAATATGAAGAGGTAGGGAAAAAGTATTACTTTTACTTCGAAGAAGGACACTTGGCATATTTCAAAAGTTATAAGTAGAAGGGAGGTTGTCGGGGCATTTTGTAGTTTTTTCCCCATTTGTAAAAATGAGAAAAATTATAAATTGACCCACAACCCTACAAGGAAAAAGTCTTACTTTGACCCCAAAGGACACCTAGCATATTTCAAAAGTTAGAAGTGGAAGGTGGGTTGCTGGAGGTTTTTGAATATTTTTTCCTTTTTGTGAAAAGGAGCAAAGTATAAAAATGAAGCGCAACTCCGTTGGGGCCCACATCAAAAGATAAAAGTGGGAAGTAGGTTGTCGAGGAAAATTGGAATTTTTTCCTTTTTGTTGAAAAGGGTAATATTTCATAAATGAGTCATGACTCCATCAAAGACCTAGATTAAGCCACGTGTCGAGCTTGTATTTCAAAGGCAGAGGGGTGGGGCAAAATGTGAAAATTGTGAATTTTATCCAAAAGTCATAAAATGCAAAAGGCAACCCTAGACCCACTTTGAATATAATTTTTCTACGTGGAAAACTCTAATCTAAAGTTGGGAAAGGGAATAATCAATGGTTTTTGTGCATTGCATCTAATGTTTCTACCATTTTTCTCCAACACTCCCGGAGATGCGAATACACATTGTTTTTCATCGCTTTTGATGAAATTCCTTGTTGTTTTTGTCTCATAAAGTGTAATTGAATGGATTTATATCTTAATTTGTGATTCCAATGAATGAAAAGGTTGATATTTTGAAGTTGGAATTGCTCGGAAATTTCAAAAATGTGAATTACCAGAGAAGTTAGATGTAGAGAAAAGTTATAGAGGAAAGAATGGGAAAAAGATGAAATGATGGAGGTTGCATGCACGAAGGATGAAAATGTGCTCCCAGTTAAAACAATGATGGAGATATTTGCAATGATTCACCTTTTTGAACAACTAGCAACTTTTTGTTGCAAACCTGTTAAACGTCATTTTCTGAAATCATGATCAAACATGTAACAAACAAAGGTTCCTTGAATATTATTTTCTTGGGGGGAAAATTGGATGTAAATTGAGTGTTATAAAAAGCATGCTTTATTCATGCAAATGGTCGGGGGTTGAATTCTTACGTGAAAAGTTAAGAAACCCCATCTTCATGAGAGACCATCTGAGAAACCTGTTAATCTCTTATGTTTTATATTTGATAATGTCAAGTTGGTTGCAAGTGTACAACTTGTGACAAGCTCGAGATTGTTCCATGAAACCTTCCCCTGCTTTGATGAATCTAAAAAAATTGAATTATTTTGTGCTAATCTTGGGAAAATTTTGTCTCGCTTTATTTCAAAATGTTTGCAAATAGTATTTCTTATTCCTATTGCAATCTTTTGTTAAAATCCTCCAAATCACACAGGATCTCATCCTGTGATAGTTTAATGGAATTTGCAATTTCATTACAAGAAGATCCTTCATCCTGTAATGAGATAAACAATTTGAAATCAATTTACTTGTCATTTTGTTGATAAATATTCTTTGTAATCCTTTGAGTGTATGTTAGATGTGAGGAGCCGGGGGTCTTTAATTTTTAATTGATTCTATTGGTACCCAATTTTATTCTCCTTCGAATCTTAGCAAAGCATCACGAGGTTTAGTAGGAAGGTTAGAGAAAAATAGATCGTGATGAGTCATTTTGTAGTTAGGGATGGGATCCAACTGACCCTTAATCACTCAGATGTGGAGAAATGGATAGCACCCTCAAGAGGATTTGATCTATCCTCACTATTTTAGGTTGTGCCTTTCTACCAAGGTAAGAGAACCCTTTTGTAGCCTTTTTTTATGGGGGAGATGGAGATATCCTTCCTAATAAAATTATTAAGGAGACCTTGAAGAAAATATGATAAATGCAACAAAATCTAACTCTCACTAGTTGTCACTCTAGATAGTGGAGATATTCTTTAGGCAAGGTTCGAAGCTACTAAAGTCATTTGGAATCTTGATTTTTTTGCATATTTTGGTATTAAAATTTGTGCATTTGTATATACACATGAAAAATAAGGGTATTATTGGTAGGATTAGTTATTTTGAGTGAATTTGGTGGGAGGTGAAGTACGATAAAGTGGATTATACCTAATATTTGAGAAATTTTGCAAAATGGAAAAGTAAACCAACAGAATGCCAGATAGCAGCTAAAATGTTTCTTTAAATAGAATATGTGCTTCAATGGAGGCCCAGATTAACACTTTTTCATGTTCAACCTATGAGATTCTAACACGAAGGCTCGAGTTGGAAGACCTAACAAAACATCAAGATCTGAGCCCAATCACACCTGAGGTACACCCAGAGGCTTACAGACAATCTCTATCAACAGATGAGAGAAAAGTGACTTTAAATCATTTATTTCACTACCAAATGAAAGATCTTCTAAGAAATGAAATTGCAGATTCCACTCAACTATCACAAGGATTTGAGACATGTGCGATTAAGACAAAATTTTACATAGTATTACAACAGGAATGAGAACAACTATTTGTAGACATTCAGAAGTAAAGCCACACATTTTGTATAAGATCCACACATAATAACTTGAGTTTGATTAAATTTATCAGAAGGGAAATTTTCTAGAACAATCTCAGATATTTTCAATGGTTTTACACTCACAACCACCTTAACATGATCAAATTCAATACAAAATAGATATATAGGCTTCTCAATCAGCTTCTCAAAAAGGATGGGCTCTATCAAACCTTTTTTCTAGTAGGAAATTCAGTCCCGACCCCTCACACTCCAACCATTTGCATGATAAATTTTTGCCATTTATAAAATTTACAACAGAGCCTTTCCTCCCAAAATATAAACATTAAGTGCCACAAGTTCTTTTCATGATCATGATCGTGATTCCAAGAATCAAATCTACCGGCTTGGTTCCTTTGTCTTTTTACAACCTTTTGAAAAAATCAAGATAATTTGCATTTTGCTCCATACCTCTGCCCTTGCGAAATGAGCCTGACACATGTCCTGAGGTGGGTCCCAAAGGAACCACAACCAAATTTTGATATTTCACCTCCTTTTCGAAAATGGAAAAATTTCCATGTTTCCCTGTAGCTCCACCCTTCCGCTCTAGTCCCCGATGTGGGTCCCAAAGGAAACATGCTTCCTTCTTTGCTTTTAACTCCTTTCTCCAAAAAAATGAAAAATTTCCATCAAATACGCTCCTCGAGCTACATCCATTCATTTTCTTTAAGTATTTAGGGCAATAATGACAAGGACAAGAAATTCGACAAGGAAAAGGATAGAAAACCTCTAAACTTTACATGCCTCTAGGTGAGATGCCCTCCTTTCTTCATCAAGTTCAAAAATCAAGGTTAATGTGAGCATCATAAGGACTCACTTCTTGATCCTTCAATTTGTTGAATGAACTCACTATGAGGATAATTGCATATCCAAGGGTAGTAGGGCCTGAGTTCTATACACCAGCTCAAATGGACTCTTTCCTGTGGCTCTTTTAACAATAATTCAGTCTACCCGCATACAACAAAATTCAACTTCTCACCCCATTTTCTCTTGTTCAGCTCTAAGGTTCTTATGATAATCTTCAACAAATTCTTATTACTGGACTCAACTTTTCCATTTCCTTGGGGATTGTAATTAGAGGCATATGTCAAGTTGATCACATATATTTTACACATTTCCACTAAAGAATTAGTTCTAAAGCTCATGGCATTTTCAACAATAATCTTGATCTGGCACCCTAAACCTACAAATGATGTGGTTTAGCACAAAGTCCATGACAATTTGGTGTGTTGCCTTCTTGGTGGGGATTTCTTCCACCCATTTAGTAAAGTAATCAATGGCTACAAGAATCCACTTATGGTCGAACTTGAATGATCTGAAATCTCACCAATGGAATCCATTCCTCATTGCTTGAACGAAGCTTCAATTGATATAGGTTGCAAAGAAAGGGAGCCCGAGGCTTTCGGTATTCTAGAGAAGCACCGATAACTCTCACATCTTATAACTAAAATAGTTGTACCCTTGAAGAGGGTTTGCCACCAATAACAAGTGCTCAAGATCTTGTGTGTTATGACTCTTCCACCAAAATGCCCCCCTCAAAATCCTCCATGGAGATAAGCAATTATTTTGGGGGATTATTGTTCAGTAATGCACCTTAAGAGGACTCCCTTTAGGTTCTTTCAAGCTAACCCATAATAAGTAATGACATATTTCTAGGAAGCCAACTTAAGGGCTCTTTTCTAGTTCTTACTTAAATACTCGGGGTAGTTCAGATGTATGAGATAAAAATTACATCTTCTTACCACTCAAAACTCATCAATTTTTCAAAAACATCCACCCTACCTTCTTCTACCTCATTTACCTCGATAGTTTGAAATTTTCTCTCATCCATAAGCTTAGCCGGGCCCAAATCTCTCACTAGCTTCATGGTTTGGATATCCATGTCATATTCTTGGAACTTGTTCACCCATTTGCATCTTTTTCTTGAGAATTCCATCTCCGATAAGATGTATTTCACCATGGTGCGGGAACATAAGCAAAAATCTTAGAAATCATAATGTAAGGCCTAAAACCTTCGTTGTTTTTACCAATGAAAATGCTTTTTTCTCCATAATAGTGTATTTCAACTCAGCCCCCTGTAATGCCTTATTGAAACAGGTAATTGGCCTCTCGGCTCCTTCATCATCCTTCACGGCGGGATAGAAGCAATAGTGTTCTCTCGAAGCAAAAGAGAACAATTGAAAGGGATTATTATAGTTTGGAGCTTCTAGAATAGGTGCATGATTTTATGGATCTTTAATCCCATTAAAAGATTAGATGGTGACCTCCTCCCATTTTATGGCCTTGTCCTTTTTGGCCTTGTCCTTTTTTGGCATGGAAGTGATTGGAATAGTCAACTCAGCAAAGTTTGATATGAATCTCCTGATGAAGTTTATCTGCCCAAAGAAATATTGAATTCCTTTCTTAGTCCTTGGAATTGGGACCTTGTTGATGGCCTCTACCCTTTCTGGATCAATCATCACCCCTTCTTGTGACATGATGTGGCCAAGAAATTTTTCTTTTGCACTCCAAAATGGCACTTCTTTGGATTGAGTGAGATGCCATATTCTCTACATCTTATCAACATCTTCTCCAAGTGTAGCAGGTGATCACTTCTCTTCCTAGAAAATATTGTTATATCATCTTGATACATTTCAATATACTCATTGATGTAACCAACAAAAGCAACATACATTGCTCTTTGAAAGGTGGCTCCAATATTCATAAAATCAAAGGGCATCCTTACATACACATACATCCCCAAAGTAGTAGTAAAGGTTGTCTTGATCCTCTCTGATTCCTTCACCAAAAATTGGTTATAACTAGAGAAACCATCTAGGGTGGAGAGCAATTGAGAACCAGTCACTAGCTACAACATTTTTCCATGCTTAGTAAAGGATAATTATCCTTCGTTGATGCTCTATTCAGATTTCTTAAATCCACACATAGCCTGATGTCACCATTCTTCTTTCTAACTAGTACTAGGTTCAAAACCCAAGAAGAATACCTTGTGGGCTGAATAATTCCTCCATCCCTTAGTTTCTTCAGTTCCTCTTGCATCTTAAGAGATAGGAGTGGATTGATTGGACTCGCTCGTGTGAAAGGATTGGCATTAGACTCTAAGGGAATCTCATGTTGAAACAAATCCCCTGTATGCCTTTAGCTCGAAATAAGTCTAGGCCATGCATCTGATACATTTTCAACAATTGGATGTATGACTTCTTCTCCTCCTTGCTGAGGTTGTTGCCTAACCAAATTTTCCTTGGCTTCTAATTTTTACCAAAATTATGCTCCTCAACATCCCTCAATGCTTTCATATGTCTATTAATAATGTAATCAACATTATCAAAATTTGATTCAAGAGCAACCAACCCTTAAGGAATGGTATTAGTCTTTAGCTAGATGATGCCCTTGAAAAACAAGGTTTCCTTCCCCTCTATGACACATACCATTGACACCAAATCAATGCATTGATGAGAAAACTCTCCTTGTTCTGCATAAATCTTCTGATATGAGAAATCATCATCAAATACCTGTCTGTGTTTAATGTTTTCAGGGAAAAGGGTCTTTTCAATATTTCCACATCATATTCACAATATGGGGACACTGTGTTGTCAAAATGAGACCATAACCCTGCAATTTTTTCTACCAAGTCATTGAACTTCCTATCATGATGTATAATGTTGAATGAATCAAACATCTCAATGAAATCCCAAATTACATGCTTGTATTGTTTCATTCACTCGATTCTTTGTGGCATACAGTTTTCGACTTCTTTTATAATTAATTCCGAGTCTTCCTTGACAATGATGTCTTTGACACCATATTTACAAGCAATTCTTAAACCTAACAACAATGCTTCATACTCAATAATGTTATTAGTGCACTCAAAATTGAGTTACAAGGAAAAAAAACATATTTTCCTATCCCGGAGAAAGCGAACCACACTAACACCATTTCCAAAATTGGAGAAATCTCCATAAAAAATAGAGTCCAAGGAGAGCCATTTGTTCAAGGAATTTGCATTCTTCAATCTTGTGCTCCTTTCCATTAGTAAATCCTAAAAGTTATCAACATCAACACTTATGTACAAAACTTCATACGAAGACCTTAATTGGGATGGTGGCATAGGACATATCCATTTGAACACTCCCACCATCACTTGCATCCCATTTTCTAGATAAAAACATACCCCACTTGATAGGCAAGTCAACAATAACTACATCAAGCTTCAAGTCCCTTCTTGGATAAGAAGCAAGCTTGTCTTAGGTTTTTCTCGGGTTAATTAGTTTTACACCCTCCCTTTTGGAGGCTTCCTAATTTCCTTGATGTTATTCTCAATTTGCAGGGCCATGGTGAATGCCTGCCTCAAATTAGTAGGGTTCTTGTCCCTGAAGTAGTAATCAGCCTTTTTATCAAATGCATTTAAATATTTTATCAAACTTGATTCATCACATGGCCTTATCCTAATAGGAAATCTCGTCAAGGTATTATTAAACCTTGTGTTGAAATCATGTCTTGACTCATTAGGATTCTTCTTGATGTTTTCAAATTCGAGAAGAAACCTAGGGTCAGTTCTATCACCATACATCAATCTAAATGCATTGTTCATCTCTGTCTAAGAATCAATGGAATTATCTGGAAAAGATTTATACCATTCCCTTGCATCATCTTCCAAAGTATGGATAAATAGTTTAATATGTAAATCTTCATGTTCAATCTCAAAGTCTTCCATAATATTGATAAATAGCTTTATATTTTGATCACTAGTTATAGCATTGTTTCCTTGGAACTTTGGTAATCTATTCCTTACATCCTAGGAACTCGCATTAGATAACCGAGACATCCCTATAAATTTTATAGGACCAACGGTGTTTATAATAAATGGAGGCACGGGTGGGGGCAGGCCATGTTTTTGAGGAGGTGACCCTGGAGGGGTGATAAATTGATAAGGGGTAGAGGGTCTTTACAACACAAGGGTATAAATTTTAGAATGGATACCCCCAAAGGCCTTGTTGCATAGAAATCCCTATCAACTTCTAAAAATATAGTGGCAAATGAGAAGCAAACTTTTCAAAATAAAATGAAGTCCCCTCCAGTTGGATAATTCAATTCCACAAAGAGGCTACCTAATTCAGAAGAACTTGAGTTGCGGTATTCAATGATAGGCTGATCACTTTCATCAATGGAGATCCCTTTTATTGTGTGCTAATCTCTAAACTCTCCAGTGCTTTTCTTCCTTTTGATTTTGTTTTCCCACTCTGAAATAATATCCTAGTAGGATCCCTAGTAAATAAAGATCTTCTTCCTTCCAGATTTGCAAAGGCTAATTTTTTTCACTTAATGAGATTAATCCACTAATACTTATCAAGAATCGAGATCACGTGAGTCACCACTAAGCATTTCTAGCTTAGTTGTGAAAATGCACTAAAATATGATCTATCAAATGTTTTTCAATACTAGAAACTAGAAATGGGATGATCTAACTTTTCTTTACCAAGATTTATCAATGAAATCTAGTGCACTAGGTGTGGAAACAGAAAGAATTACGATACAACACTTGGAGCATATAAGAAGTGTTTTTCCAGTGTCTCGAATATGAACTGCAATCATATTATTGCCCGAAGAATGGTGCTAGTAAGGTATTGGTACCCAAATAAATTCTCCTTCGTAGGTGACCGAGCAAGATCACGGGTTTAACACGAAGCTTAGAGACAAATAGATCATGATGATTCATTTTGTAGGCGAGGATGGGATCTACCTAGCCCTTAATCACTCGGATGTGGAGGAATGGATAGCACCCTCAAGAGGATGTGATCTATCCTCACTATTTTAGGTTTTTCCTTTCAATAAAGGTAAGATAACCCTTTTGTAGTCTTTTGTTTATGGAGGAGATGGAGATATCCTTCCTAATGAAGTTGCTAAGGACACCTTGAAGAAAATATGATCAATACAAAAAAATCTAACTCTCATGATTTTTCACTCTAGATAGTGGAGATATTCTCTAGGAAAGGTTCAGGTTACTAAAGGCATTTGGAATCCTGATTGTTTCTACATGTTTTCGTAGTAAACTTTGTGCATTTGTATACACACATGACAAACAAGGGTAGTATGGGTAGGATTAGTTGTTTTGAGTGAATTTTGTGGGAGGTGAAGTAGGATAAATTTGATTATACCTAATCTTTGAGAAATTTTACAAAATGGAAAACTAAACCAATAGAATGCCATAGAGAAGCTAAAATGTTTCTTTAACCAGAATATGTGCTTCAATGGAGGCCTAGATTAGCACTTTTTCATACAACCTATGAGATTCTAACACAAAGGCTCAAGTTCGAAGACCCAAAAAAAATCAATATCTCGAGCCCAATCACACCTAAGGTACACCTGAGAGGCTTACACATAATATCTGTCAACATATGAGAGAAAAGTGATTTCAAATCATTTATTTCATTCCTAGATGAAAGATCTTCTGAGAAATGAAATTGGATGCCACTAAACTATCACAAGGATTGAGACTTGTGTGATTGAGGCAGATTTTGACACAAGATTGCAACAGGAACAAGAAAAACTATTTACAAACATTCAAAAGTAAAGCAACACATTTTGTATAAGATCCACACATAATAACTTGAGTTTTATTATATTTATCAGTAGGGGAAATTTTTAGAACAATATCAAAGCTTGTTAATGGTTGTACACTCACAACCACCTTGACATGATCAAATTCAATACAAAAGAGATATACATGCTTCTCAATCAGCTTCTCAAAAGGATGGGCTCTATCAAGCCTTTTTTCTATTAGGAAAATTAGTCCCGACCCCTCACACTCTAACCATTTGCATGATAAATTTGTGCCATTTATAACATTTACAACAGATCCTTTTCCCCCCAAAAATCAAGACATTGAGTGCCACTAGTGCTTGTCATGATCATGATCATGATTCCCAGAATCAGATCTACAAAAAGTATCCAGGGCTTAGGGGGTAGTTCTCTTCGAAAATATCCCACATTCAACTCCTTTGTTTAACAAATCACTTTTCCTTCTATTTTCCAACCAATTCCACCCCTAATATGCCAAATCTTGTTCCTTGCATGATTGGGAAAAGAAAAATAGAAAATCAGATCAAGCCCAATAGTTAGACTATTTTAATGGTGAAGGATGTCTCCAAATATCCCTCACCAAAATTAGATATTAAAATTTACTCCGCTCCCTACTTGGCATGTAGGAAATACCAAGAAATCATGAAGACTCGCACTTACAGGAGTGTTTTATTAAAAATGGGGGGAAAATTAGATTCAGACTCATAGTTGCCATTGATCTCTACTTTGAATTTGGGTCATCCACGTGGAAGATTCAATTTTAAAATAGGCCAAGGGGTTCCTTTGACTTTTTACAACCTTTTGAAAAAATGGAAAAAAATCCATTTTTCTCCGCACCTCTGCCCTTGAGAAATGAGCTTGACACGTGTCTTGAGGTGGGTCCCAAAGGAACCGTGGCCAAATTTTGATATTTCACCTCCCTTTTGGAAAAGGGAAAAATTTCCAAGTTTCCCCGTAGCTCCGCCCTTCTGCTTCTAGTCCCTGATGTGGGTCCTAGTGCAAACACGCTTCCTTCTTTGATTTTAATTCCTTTCTCCATAAAGGAAAATTTTCCATCAAATACGCTCCTCGAGCTACATCCATTCATTTTCCTTCAACTATTCAGGGCAAAACAACAAGGACAACAAATCTAAGCATGAGAGATGGAAAAAATGGGAAAGCCCAAGGTTTTTAGATAAACAAAGAACGCGAGACCCTTCAAAGGAATAGAGAAGAAAGGAAGCATAAATGGACCCATACATGAACTTAGACCAGGAAAAAATTAATATGGCAACAAAAATAAAGCAAAGATCTCCTAGGAACAACACGGGTGGAATAAAATATGACAGAGGATGTAAATCGATGGATTGCAAAGGAAAAATGGGGGAGACTATTCTGAGCACCAATAAAGTCTTTAGCTCAAGCCTTCATGTTAAATTCTTGAGAATGTTTGAAACTATGCAAATCTGGGCCTCCATTAATGCACACCTTCTAGTTGAAGGAATATTTTAGGTATTACGAAGCATTATGTCATTTAGTTTTAGGAAAATTACTCCGGTAAGTATCGTGCCATGCTAGTACCCATTTTTGTAAAATTTAGATGTATATGCATGGTGTATATGTATAGGGATCATGTGATATGGATGTGGGTCATGTGATCCTGTAGCCAAGATACCTTATGTCTTGTTTTTAATACCTACATATTCATACACATAAATCTACATAAGGATACATATACATATACATACATTTACATACATATATATGCATTTGTATATGTATGTGTATACATATACATATTCATATATATGTACATGTGTGTATGGATATACATATACATGGCATCTTATGGTAATTGTTAGTGCAAAATCACAAACACCCGTGGACGCACATCGGCTTCTAGGTTGATGTTCGGGCATCCAGTGTGATTGCACAACATGGAAACCTCTCTCAAGTTTGGGGACTTGTGAAATGAGAGATGAATCTCCAGATTAGAGGTTGTTCCTCAAACTCCTCTTATTTAGATCTATATTTTTAAAACTACATAGGTTTAGATCCTAATCCTATTATAATTTGCAAGGAGACAGGGGTAGAAGTGCAAAAATTGAAACTAACTAAAGATGGTGATGCACCAAAAGGAGTGGTGAAACATATTAGTCATGCAAATAGACACAGACCAAGGTTCACAACATAAAAACATACATAGACTAATAATGTATAATTTAGCATCGAAATCAAGCAAATAATACAAACAGAGGATTGAAACCCATTCACAGAGCTTGCATTATCAATTTAATATCAAAATACGCATTACACCCTCAGAGAGGTAAAGAAAACTGTTACAATCCTTGGAGAGGTCTGATACTTCATCAATCCCTTGAAGAAGGTGAAAGAAGAAGTCTGCTATGCCCAAAAATGTTCCTCTTTTGAAATGAGCCCAAAACTGGCTTTTAAAATGCAAGGGTCGAACCCAGGGAACAGGAGACGTACAAAGGCATGGGAGCCCATTCTTTCTTGACTGCAGGTGTATTAAAATGGCATGGAGGACCTTACAAACCCATACCCTATCATTTTGACCGGATTACAGGAGAATGCGACCCATTCTGCATTAACTCTGGTCGCTGGAATGTCATTTCCGGCCATGAATACGCGTCAGAGCCATTTCTCGATTTTCTCCCTCTAGACTACTCCAAAACACAAGATTGACCCTGGAATCATGTAGATAATTTCACCAGATTTCCGTTGATATAAAGAACGTGCAAATCCGAGCTCTGGATCAAAAGTTATGGCGATCTGAAGATCTAGGGCACAAAACAGGCGAAAGCGTGTTTTGAAATCCTTTCCCGCGCTCTGCCACCTGGACGACACGTGGGACGTGCTGATTAGATGAGCAATTCTCTCTCCTCGCCTTTCACGGGGATTTCATTTTGAAATTCACTTGTGGGGCCCTTAACTGGACACGTGGCGCTATTTCATTGGTTCGGGCTGACCTTTTAAAACTTGCCCTTTGACCTTTTTGACCTTTTTCCCCGAGACACGTGGCGGCTTCTGATTGGTTCTTGGCCCTACCATCTTTTTCACGCCATTCGTATCTTTTTGTCCCAGACGTCCCAATTGCTTAGTGCTCCTTGTGCTGATTTCGGCCGAACCGGCCGGTTCGGCCTTTTTCCCAAATGTCCCGAGCAACACTTAGCCAATTTTTCTTCCTCTTTCGGCCGGATCAACCTATTTGCCTTTCTGCATCTTTTTTGCATTTTCTCAGAGCTTGCTCCCTATTTCTTCAGCCAGGGGAGTTAGAAAAATATCTGAAGGGACCCTAGAAACCTGATTTTGCTCTGAATCAATCAATTTGCTTGGGATTTGAATCTTCTGATGCATGTTATCAAAATTTACCCTAGGGGGGTGAATTTTGGATAACAATTTGGTGACTCAGCGGGATCATCTGCCTGCTAGATGGAAAGACCAGTTGCCTGAAGCAATCCATTGGGCATGGAGTCATCAAATATTCTGTTAGAATCCAAACTGACTCAGAATGTGCAAGGGGGAAGATGGAATGTGACCTGATGAAAGCAAAGACATGCTAAACATCTCCATGGACAGCAAGCTGTGCCAAGGCACTTAGGGAAAACAAAACTAACCTACAGCAAAACAATGTGCACAAGCACTTGGAGGAAAGAAAATCTAATCTAATATCTACAGGTGTAGTGAACCTCCCTCTAGAAGCAACGCTTGAGATAGATTCCATTTACTGGAATCTGCAGTTCTTCACCATCCAATGAGGCCAATTGGAAAGCATTGTTGCTCTTGCACTTTGTGACCATGTATGGGCCACTCAATGGCATCAAATTTTGAATGCCTTCCTGTTTTGCTCTCTGTCTGCATCCCATTTCAGCACTAGATCTCCTACTTGAAAAGATCTGTCTTTGGCCTTCCTATCAAAGGTCTTTTTATCAAAGCTTGATCCTTTTCCATTGCTTGGATGCACGATCTCTAATCTCTTGCAGCTCCATCAACTCTGCATACCTCACCTCCATGGGCTCAAAATCTAGCAACTCCAGCTGTTTCATGAGTTCCAACGTTGGCAAATCAAGTGACATGGGCAAGGTTGCCTCTCTTCCGTAGACAAGCCTAAATGGAGAGTTACCCATGGATCTTTTGGGAGTTATCCTATCAGCCCATAAGGCTGATTTCAGTTTGGTATGCCAAGCCCTCTGATTCTCATCAAGAGTCCTCCTAATGATCCTCAAGTTTTTGTTTGTAGACTCGGCCTGGCCATTACCTTGAGGGTAATAGTTTGATGAAGTGCTCAGGTAAATCCCGTTCTTGACAGCCCACTCAGTCACTTTAGATCCGATGAATGCCAATGCATTATCAGAGACTATTGTAGTAGGTACACCAAATCTGGAAGTTATCCCTTCATAAAAGTCCAAGATGCTAGACTCATTCGCCTCTTTGAGTGCTACTGCTTCTGTCCATCTGGTGAAGTAGTCTGTGGCTGTCAAAATCCATTTGTGCCCTTGGCTCGAATTGGGATTGATGACTCCAATGAAGTCCAAACCCCACTGCATGAATGGCTGATCTACTGTAATTGGATGCAATGGAAGGGCAGCGAGTCTCTCTTTTCCTGTGAAGAATGCACAATTCTTACACCTCTTGATCCATGCATAGCAATCACTGAAGATTTTAGGCCAATAATAACCAGCCTTCATGATTTTCAGAGCTGTCACTCTTGGTGCAAAATGGCCACCAGCTGGTCCATTATGAAATTCTTCCAACACCCTTTGAATCTGACCTGTGTTAATGCATCTCAGCAGCACTCCATTCACGTCCTTCTTGAACAAAACTCCATCAATGATGGTATATGGAATAGCCTGCAATCTGAAATGTCTCCTCTTTGCTTTGCTCATTTCTGGAGGGCACATGCCCGTCTGTAGGAAATGTATCATATTCTGAGTCCAACAGGGAGTGGACACATCATCATTTTCCTGTTTTTTATCATCTTGTAATAGCAGGACAGCGTCTTCTTCATCTTCTGGGTTGTCTGGTTGTTTGGAAGCGAGCTGCTCACACAAACCTTTGCCTCTTACCAGCTTGGTGATCTTGATCTCAATGTCATACTCCATGACACGGGTGATCCAACCTGCCCTTTTCTCATTCAAATCCTTGTTGAGGAGGAAATCCTTAACCCCAGCATGTGAGACCAGCAACTGTACCTTGTTGTTTGAGACTAAATGCTTGAATTTTTCAAGCTTCTGATTACTGCAAGCACATGCTTTTCAATAAAAGAGTACCTCATTTCGCAGTCACCTAGGCTCTGGCTGAAGAAGGCAATCGGCTGCTCATCATTATCTTTGTTCTGCTGTACCAGAATGGCAGAAATAGTGTCATCACCTCCAAATGCATAGAGGATGAAATCCTTGGAAAAGTCTGGGTTGATGAGAGTGGGTGCCTGGGAGATGGCTTCTTTGATTGCTTCAAAACTCTCCTTGCCTTCTGCCGTCCATTTGAAAGCCATGCTTTTTCTTAACATTTTAGTGATGGGCTTGACAAGGGCTGCAAAATTTGGGACAAACCTCCGAACAAAGTTTATCCTTCCCAGGAAACTCTGAAGGGCTTTCTTGTGACTTGGCAATGGTAGAGCTCTTATGGCTTCAACCCTCTCTGGATCAATTGCTAATCCTTCCTTGGAGACAATATGGCCAAGGAGCTTCCCTTCATGTGCAAGAAAGATGCACTTCTTAGGATTCAAAGACACACTGAACTTTCTACACCTCTGAAACACTTTCCTGAGGTGAAAGAGATGGTCTGCAGCATTCTTTGAGAAGACAGTAATATCATCTAGGTATATCAGCACTATCTTGTTGATCAAGCCTTTGAATGCCATATCCATAGCTCGCTGGAATGTTGCTCCGGCGTTCGACAGTCCAAATGGCATCTTCTTGTAAGCATATGTGCCCCATTTGGTTGTGAAGGCTGTCTTGAACTGGTCTTCCTCCTTTACCATAATTTGATTGAAGCCTGAGTAACCATCAAGTAGTGAAAACCTTTCTGAACCAGCTACGACCTGCAGTATTTGCTCCATGGAAGGGAGTGGATAATGGTCCTTGAGAGAGGCTCTATTCAAATCTCTGAAGTCAACACATAGCCTGATCTCTCCACTCTTCTTTCTGACTGGAACTAAGTTGGCAACCCAACTAGAATGCTTGATTGGGAATATGATTCTTGACTCAATCAGCTTGTCCAGTTCTTTCCTCATGAGAGGCTCCATGTGTGGATTGACTGGTCTTTATTTCTGCCTGATAGGCTTAGTATTTGGGTCCAATTCAATGGTATGCTGAGCTAAGTTGGGATTGAACCCTTTCAAATCTTCATAACTCCAAGCAAACACGTCAGGGAATTCTTGACATAGCTGTATGAACTCATACCTTTCCTGTTCAGTTGTCATCTTTCCAATTTGCAATGGCTTGTTCTCTTCTACCAAGATGGATACCGAATCTTCTCTCTTAACCTGAATGTTTGCTTTCTCCTTTCTAAACTGATCATTGGGGTTAAAAATGGACTCCAAGGTGATAAGTCCCTTGGGCAGCTTGTCAGTTCTCAGCTGTATCACCTGGTCACCATATTGTTGTTCCAACTTCTCTTGATTCTTAGCTGAGAACTCAGCTTCTTCTTGCAAGAAGTGGATGATTTGCTGATCATTCTCAAATACTTGCCAACTGACATCGTTATCCGGCACTGAAGGCCTCACAATCACGTGGATGTTTGGTTGTACCTTGTCTTGTTGAATGTTTTCTATAATGTCAAAGGCTGCCCCTACTGCTGCAAGCCTGTCAGCAGCTTGATTCTCTTTCCTAGGGATGGATTTGATGCCAAAGCCCTCAAAATCTTCCATGAGGTCCCACACCCTGTTCTTGTAGCATCTGAGTAGATCATTTTTGGCAGCATGTTGTCCCTTGACCTGATTTACAATCAGCTCACTGTCCCCAAAAACTTGCAAGTTCTTTATCTTTCTCTTGATTGCCCAATGCATCCCTTGCACCAAGGCTTCATATTCAGCAGTGTTATTGGAGCATGCAAATTGAAATCTAAAAGCTGAATAATGCTTTATTCCTTGAGGTGAAACAAGCATGGCTCCACCTCCTGCACCTTGTCTACTCCTTGATCCATCAAAAAACAGCTGCCATACTTCATTGTCATCCTTGTGGTTTGGCTTGGTGATGCTAGGAATAGGTTGACTTTCTTCGTGTATGCAATAGACCCCTAGCTCAGATTCTTCTACTTCTTGATAAGGATCAAAAGCATGTACCTTGTTTGCCCATTCATCAAGAGTCAAATCTGGAATACTTCCAACCTTAGTGTCGGCTTCATCAGTGCCAGGGTGATCTTCTTGATCAAATGCTGAGCAATTGGCATTAATCTGACTTGGAGTATAGGGCTCAATGTGGAAGTTTGCAATAGGTTCTGACCTAATTGTAGCCTTAGTTCCATACCTTGTTCTGAATAACATGTGAGACCAATCAGCGGACAAATATCCCCCAATTTTGGCAGTGAAGTCCCTTGACAAACAGAGGGCAAAGAGTGGTGGAAGGTCTATGACTGATATATCTTGTAAGACAACAACATTTGGACATGCATGTAAGGTAAGACTCAAATTTCTAATCACTCCAACTGTTGCTATTGCTGTCCCATCCAGCTGCACTACTCCCTTAGATGTTAATTCATACTGGAGCCCTAACTGATCAGCTATCTGTTTAGGCATTACTGAGCTACTTGCCCCGGAATCTATCATGCAATTATGCACTAGCTGATTTCCAATGATTAACGAAACATAGAAAGGGGGAGGCTTCAGCATTCTACCTTGTTGTGCTCCATGATTTCCTTGAGGGTGGGCAGCATTTGTGAGTACCTTCTCCTGCATTTGGATCTGCTGATTCGAAGTTGGCCAATCCTTTATGGCAGCTTGCAGCAGATTTCTTTGGCCTGGGATGGATAGGGATTCCCACATAGATATATTGATGTTTGTCTTCTTCATCTGATCAATGATACTGAATGGTGATGAAGGATCTCTCTGCTGTCCCTTGGTTTGCACATTTGCTCCTTGTATGTGGGCAGCAACAGCTGGCATTTGAGTTGGCCTAGGGGCTGTTCTTGGCTGCCCTTGTGCATTTGAAACTGGGTTTTGCTTGCCAATCATTTGTGGAGCTGTGGAAGGTTGAGGATTGGCTGGGGCTAATGACTGTTGTTCACCCAAATTTCTCCTTTTTGACCTTGTGTTGGCTGCAACACCTTGAGAAACTACCTGATTCATGCCACAGAAATCCTCTGCTTGCCAATTTACCAATGTGGTGTCATTTGGGGCTGATTGCTGTTGGAATGTTTCTTGTTGTTGGCTGTTTTCTTGACTACTCTCACCCTCCACACCAGCACTTGTTACCATTAAAGCTTGAGTCAAAGCACCATTGAAGCACATGGATTGATTATGAGGCTCATTACATGGAAAACACCAATCATACTCCTGGGCAGTGTTGTTTTGTGCTGGTACTAATGCCTTAGAGGCAGATATGGCATTTGGATTATAGGGCTGGAATGGTCTATTGGCAGGAGGCCTTGTTTGATTCATATTTGCAGCTGGATTGGGTGGCCTTTGAGGCTGATATGGCTGCCTATTAGGTTGAGCTTGAGGCTGATACAAGGTCTAAAACCTTGAGCTTGCTGTCTCTTGAGTGTGACCAGCTCATTACCTAAATTTTGCAGTTGCTTCATGACTTCTTGAAGCTCATTTGGGGCACTTGGAGATGAAGTGGAAGCTTCATTTGAACTCTGATTCCTAGGAGTGGGAATAGGAGCTAAGACAGGTGCTTGACTAGTACTTGGGCTCTCTAAACTTGGATATAATGGCATTGGAGGCCTAGGAGCTAGCTTGCCAGCTTGAATCAGACAATTTTCAGCTCTAATGGCAATACTATAAGCAGCAGGGATAGTTGTGCCTCCCATAGATTGAATCAACATAGAAATATCAGAATTTAAAGCTTTAAGGTAATATAGAAAAGCACCTTCTGCTGTTGGCCTGACTGCTACTGGAATCCTATCCCAAGACCTTTGAAATCTGAAGTTGAAGTCAGTTAGCTGCTCATTGGAAGCTCTCTTGATAGTTGTCAGCTGTTCCAAAAGAGACAAGTTGTCTCCCTTCTCTCCAAATTGATTGTGAAGTGCAATACACAGCTGATTCCAGTTTGTGATAGAGCCAGCTTCAAGGCTCCTAAACCATTGCAATGCTTTTCCCTTGAATGAGGATGCCAGCAATTTGACAGCTACTTGCATTTCATTAATCTCATGGATTGCACAAATGTTAGCAATGTCTTTGACATGATCACCAGGAGTGGTCTGGTTTTCTCCAGTGAAGTATGGAATGTTCTTCAATGCTGCTACTGGGATTGGATTTTGTGCATTGAGAGCAAGTGGGCTGCTGCCTGTGAAGTTGACATAGGGGTTCACTGGTTGCGCCATTCTGATTGGTCTTAAAACCCTTGTATATTGAAAGAAAGGCCTGTCAGGTGGAGGAGTTGAGAGAGTTCTGTTTGGTGGAGATGGAGACCTTTGAATCCTTCTTCCTCTTTGCCTTCTTCTTGGAGATAATTGCAGGTATTCAAACAGCACTTCCTCTTCTCCAACTCTTGACCTTGTGATTCTTCTCATAAGCTTTTAGGCCTGTACTGCTGAAACCAGTTGATTCTTCCCTAGTGGAGTCGCCAGATATGCAAATAATAGCTCTTTTCAAGCAAGAAAATTGTAGCAGATGCACATCAACTTTGCTGCAATAAAAATGAGACCTCTGGTCCCACCGGCATGCAAAACTGTTAGTGTAAAATCACGGCACCCTACAGACGCGCATCGGGCTTCTAGGTTGATGTTCGGGCATCCAGTGTGATTGCACAACATGGAAACCTCTCTCCAAGTGTGGGGACTTGTGAAACTAAGAGGAATCTCCAAGATTAGAGGCTAGTTCCTCAAACTCCTCTGATTTAGATCTATATTTTGAAAACTACATAGGTTTAGATCCTAATCCTATTCTAACTTGCAAGGAGACAGGGGTAGAAGTGCAAAAATTGAAACTAACTAAAGATGGTGATGCACCAAAAAGGAGTGGTGAAACATATTAGTCATGCAAATAGACACAGACCAAGGTTCACAACATAAAAACATACACAGACTGATAATGTATAATTTAGCATCTGAAATCAAGCAAATAATACAAACAGAGGATTGAAACCCATTCACAGAGCTTGCATTATCAATTTAATATCAAAATACGCATTACACCCTCAGAGAGGTAAAGAAAACTATTACAATCCTTGGAGAGGTCTGATACTTCATCAATCCCTTGAAGAAGGTGAAAGAAGAAGTCTGCTATGCCCAAAAATGTTCCTCTTTTTGAAATGAGCCCAAAACTGGCTTTTAAAATGCAAGGGTCGAACCCAGGGAACAGGAGACGTACAAAGGCATGGGAGCCCATTCTTTCTTGACTGCAGGTGTATTAAAATGGCATGGAGGACCTTACAAACCCATACCCTATCATTTTGACCAGATTACAGGAGAATGCGACCCATTCGCATTAACTCAGTCATTTGGAATGTCATTTCGGCCATGAATACGCGTCAGATCTGTTTCTCGATTTTCTCCCTCCAGAATGCTCCAAAACACAAGATTGACCCTGGAATCGTGTAGAGAATTTTACCAGCTTTCCGTTGATATAAAGAACGTGCAAATCCGAGCTCTGGATCAAAAGTTATGGTGATCTGAAGATCTAGGGCACAAAACAGGCGAAAGCGTGTTTTGAAATCCTTTCCCGCGCTCTGCCACCTGGACGACACGTGGGACGTGCTGATTGGATGAGAAATTCTCTCTCCTCTCTTTTCGTGGGATTTCATTTTGAAATTCACTTGTGGGGCCCTTAACTGGACACGTGGCGCTATTTCATTGGTTCGGGCTGACCCTTTAAAACTTGCCCTTTGACCTTTTTGACCTTTTTTCCCTGAGACACGTGGCGGCTTCTGATTGGTTCTCAGTCCTGCCCGGATTTTCGCACCCTTCGCTTTTTGTCCCAAACGTCCCAATTGCTTAGTGCTCCTTGTGTTGATTTTGGCGAACCGGCGGTTCGGGCCTTTTGTCCCAAATGTCCCGAGTAACACTTAGCCAATTTTTTCCTCTTTCGGCCGGATCAACCTATTTGCCTTTCTGCATCTTTTTGCATTTTCTCGAGCTTGTTCCCTATTTCTTCGGCCAGGGGAGTTAAAAAATATTTGAAGGGACCCTAGAAACCTGATTTTGCTCTGAATCAATCAATTTGCTTGGGATTTGAATCTTCTGATGCATGTTATCAAAATTTACCTCAGGGGTGAATTTTGGATAACAATAATTTTTATGGGGATCATGTGATCCTATAAATAGGATAGATGGCCTCCATGGATATCCTAGCAACTAAATCTAGAGTCCTCTATCTTGAAAACTAAATCTAGAGCCATCTATCCCGGTGATAACATCACATGACCATAAAAGCGTGCATGCGGCATGTGGTATACATAAATCCTGGCTTATAGTTATTTTTTTTTGTGGTGTACAAAAAGTTTATACCACCAAAAAATATGATTTAAACCCATGACCTATCGTTTATTATTACAATGTCCTACAAACGTTTATGCATTGTAGCACTTACACATGCATGAAAAAGTTATACCTAATTACTTTACTTTCAAAATTCTCCACCTCTTGATTAATGGGTCCCACATATATGCATGCTTTTATGGATAATTACATACCCCGGTGCGATTGTGTCACCAAAGTACCCATATCTAGGATAGCCATGTCGGTGGTTATCCTTGTGAGAGGATCACATGAGGGCGTGCGATGTACCATACACACATGCATATTTTGGGACTCGGTACCAATGAGGAGGCCATAATGGTGGTTACCTTTGTTGATAGGATCACACGAGGGCATGTAATGTCCCATACACACATGCATCTTTATGGGACCCAGTATTGATGATGTGGCACATTTACAAAGTAAAGTAAATAGGTATAGTTATTTGCATATATGTTTATGTGCTACAATGTAGTAGAGTTGGTAGGACATTGAAATGATAAATCGGAGGTCGCAGAGTTCAACTATGGGTCTTTTGTGGTATACACATTATGTATACCACAAAATAAAAAATATATATAGGTCCCATATTTTTGTATCCATGCACTATGTGAACACATGTATGTTCATGCAATCCTTTCCTAGGATAGATGGGTCATGAATCCCCATTTATATTCAACCATTTTCATCATATCATTTTCCAATCCTTCACCGCTTCTTTGCTTCTTGCTCTTTGAGCATGAGATCCTCTTCTTTTTATCAATCCCAACAATGGCCAATATTTTCTAGTTTGAACACACTTCATCACTATAATTTTTTTCATCCACAAAATATGGGGCAATAGGGATCATATTTTTCCCCCCTCCCTCCCTTATGTCTTCCCTATATTTTTCTACGACAACTTCTAGGGAAATAGGGGTCATATTTATCTCCCCCTCCCTCTCTAATTTCTTCCCTATAATTTTTTTCTTCCACAACACTTGGGGAAATATTATTCATATTTATCCCCCTCCTATCTCTCTCTTATTTCTTCCCAATAATATTTTCTTCCACTACATCTCGGGGCAATAGGGATTATTTATATCCCCCTCCCTCCATTATTTCTCCCCGTAATATTTTCTACAACAAAATATCACGGAATAGGGAGCATATTTACCCCCCTTCCTCTTTTATTTCTTACACAATATATATATATATATATATATATATATATGATACATTGATTATAGCATGCAATGTGTAGTAAAATTTAAACATTTGAATTTTCATTTGTATCATCATATGCTCACAAAAATAGTTTGTACACCACAAGAAGTAAAGAGAAAATAGTTTATATACCACAAATAACACAAAAGAAACAACCATGTATATATATTGAAATATATAGATATGCATATGTCTTGTAATATAGATAGTTTCATTGAAAAATTCAAATTTGTAGTGTTGAATATGAAAAAAACATGTTATATGTTGTTGCTTACAATATATGTTTGTCCATTATAAAGGTAAGTATGGTTTCCATTTGGAGATTTGAAATTCATGGAGTGTCTAATACCTTGTAAAATATTACATTTTCATCATTCATATTATATGACTCTGACGGAAAAAATACAATAGAGAGAGGCACCATGGTGGGAGATGTCGGTATGACCATCCACCAAGATGAGTTTACTACCTTGATATTGGGTCTTGAGGATGTGTTACGTCATGAAGTTCATAATATTTGTGTGTTTTCTCATGATATCATTGTTTTTAATAAATCCGAATGGTGTATACCAATATAACAATAAAAACTTTCTATTCTTCATGTTAAATGGCTAGAGATTATATCTTACTTTGTGAAATGTTCATATGTACATGTAAAATTTTCTAGAGGTAGGTTTTATGTATGTCAAGTGTCCAGGGGCCATAATAAATGAAAAAGTGGTACTTGTTGTTAGCACTTCACATGGATGATGTTGTAATATGACATATGTACTCACCATATTTCCAATTTATGTTATGTACAATTATGTTTGTAATTACTTAATCGGTTAATACATAGTATATGTGATGTATTTGCTGATTGGTAGACATAACATTTTATCATAGCAATAATGTTTCATGTTGGAGATATAATATGATTCTTATCACAATATACTCAGACCTTGGAGTCATCATACTCTGTTATGGTGTGTACTCTTAGCAAAATACATGTAGGTACTATATCTGTCCAAATTATTATAGTTAAGTTGAATTATGATTGTTTGTGATTTTTTGTTATTTATCCAGTTTCACTATCACGGTTTCCAAATTTGAATTTTGTGAACATTGTGTCTTTGTTACATGTAAGAATATAAGCTTTTCAATTATATTTTATATTTCTATAATTGAAAACTAAATAATTATATTATCTTTTATGGTGAAACTAATTTTGTAAGTAAATGATGAATTATTATCTTAGGCACTTGTGCCTGGGCCTTCAATCGGAAGATCAAAATGAAAAGGAGGATGTTATACCTTCAGATATCTTCTTCAATATGTGTGTGTACTTTATCTACTAATCATTCTAACATTGATTTTTTAAAAATTTTTAAACTTTGGTATTATTTATTATGTTAGTAATAAGTTTTTATATGGTATGGATTGTTGAGTGAAGTACGATGAGGTGGTTATAGTAAATGTTGCATCGTTGTCACATGTACAAGCTGATATAGTTGTGGAAGAGGTAAAATTACCTTAATTTAACATTTTAGTTTTTCTCTTTAATTTAATTTAATTTAATTATATATTATTGTGCATGTACCTAACAAGTTTTTATGACTCACAATGTGATATTTGGAATGATTATTTCAGGAGGATGCACCCATTGTTTCTTCTCTAGGTTATGGGAAGCATGATATTCTCGTCGATGAGATAAAAACCAAAAATTGAATATTGTAATTTATTGTTTTCATTAATGTCCATTGCTAACTAACTGTTTATATGATGTTCTTGAATATGATCCCCTTCACTATAGGAGGCAATATTATGGGGATCACATAATTTATTATTGTGAGTACCCCAATTGTGACTAAAATTTTTATGGCTTACGGATGTTAAACATATACAAGATAGATGCCCATTCCCTCTCTCATGTTCTCCCTAAGAGGAAAGGTTGAAATTTTATGAACAAGTATCCTCGGTGGGACTAAAAATGTGGAGGTAATATAAGGAAAAAGAAAGGGAAACATTTAGTGTGTGTTCGTAGTCATTTCATGCCCTAGGCAACTAAGGCGCATTGCCTAGGGCGCCAAATAGGAGGGACGGTCAAATTTTGAAAAAAATCAAATTTCGGTGGCTAGTCTCGGTCGGTGGCAGTTGATGAGTTTGAAAATTGAACCGATGTGGATACTCATACCGATACGGGATATAAACTCTGAACACTGGAACAGCCAACAAGTAGTGTACTGTGTGAGTGTCAACTTTCAAGTGAGAATCGATATCTCAACTCAGATGAGTCAGATCTACAGACAATAGACTGCAATGTAGGCTGCAACTTGATTCGTGAAGCCTCAAGTGGCAAGCCTGTCCCTGACAGTGACTCTTAAGCGAGCTGCGATGGTCCACCGTTCCACTTCCAAGTTCCAGGATTAGGAATCCTGAATCAGGATAGTTATTTAATTTGAAATTGTAATTTTATTCTCCTTTATAGATTTGTCGAGGCTTAAAGCAGTATCACCAAAGTTCCAAACCATAAATGAAGACTCAAGTCGAAACAGATTATTGCTTGCGATTCGAATCGGGAACCAACGAACTTGTTATTTTTCTGCGAGAATGTAACACGAAGTTTGAACAGGTATGCATCTAAATCATGATCTCAATCTGACAATCTGGTAGTAACTGGTTACTCAATACTCATACTGGTACATGTTTTTGTTTATAAAATTATGATTATCTACACAAATTCTTATTGAAATTTGAAATTCTCTGAGTCATAGTCCTGTGGACAAAGTGGGCCTGTGAGGCTCGGGTCGTGGTTTGTTTAGATTTTTAATTACGTTTTTAGGTTAAGAATCAAGATGTCGTTTTACTTTTGATAAATTGACTCTTTGAGGTAAATTACTCATACTCTTAAAAAAATAAAGAATAAAACTCATTAATATATTATATGGCATTCAACTTCATCTCTATAGTCTATCATAAATTATAATCAGTGTATAGCTATACAATATAACATATCTTTAACAATGTCTATCACAAGTCAATAAAAGATTTAAAGATCTGCAAATTGTTTATGGGATTTTCATTTCAAAATTCACCTATATTATAATTTACACAACCTCTTTTCATTAATCGTGCTTGATACTTGATAGTTGATGCTCATAGTGATAGACTTACAATTATATCTCATCTCAATTCTCATAGTGATAGACTTACAATTATATCTCATCTCGATTCTCATAGGAAGAACTTACAATTATAAAGGCAAGAAAAAATCCTTATAGCTTTAATTGAATGTGTTAAAAGTTATACTATAATTGTTTAAAAAAACATGCACATGTGAGGTGAGTGCACAGTCCCGGAGGGGGCTGGGAGGGGGGGTGGCGTACTCTCAGAGTGTACTACCTAGGGTGCTTTGAAACCTTAATTCGGCCTGTGTGTGTGTTGCGTATGCACTCTATATTACAAAGGTGAATCATGATACATTGAATTTGCAAGAGGGATGGAAAGGAATAGTTCGCAAAGCTTAGAAGATCCTCAAAAAAAAAAAAAATCACGATGCCATGAGGGAATATGATTCATAGAACATGAGGACTAAGAGGAGGGAAGACATATTGGATTTGAGAGAAAATAAGAAAAATATGGTAAGTTTATTGAGTAACGGTTTCATTTCACTCGTTTCTTATTGTCAGTACATAAGTATTATCTATTTATTATAATTTAAATGTTAGTCCAGTCACATGGGGAGGAGGGTGATATGGATGTAATACGGGAGGTGGTCATTCCCAAAGAACTAGCGGAGGTGACTGTGACATAAGTTAGTCATTTTATATTTAGTTTTGTTAGTTAAACATGTGTTCATGAATCATTCATTAACATTTTCATTGATACAATATGTATGTAGGAGGATGACATGTCATTGCTGCATCTATATGAAAAATGTAAAAAAATGTAGAAATGAATCCAACCAACGAAAAGGAACATGAAGTAAATAAAAGCGAACACAAAATATGTGAATTGTAATTTATAAGTTTTGATAGAAAACCATTGTAATAAAAAATAAATTATTTTGTATGTTGTCTCATCACAAGTGGATGATGCAATGATACTTGTTGAGCTGAACATGGATGTGGTAGTGCAAATAATGCAGGGCATGGTAAGTCATGGAGCTCAATTGAAATCTAAATTTTGTGTTATCATCTTCCCTTATAAATGTAAAAAATATAAATTTTTAATGTAATAAGGAATTTTAGAACTTGTTAGATTTATAGTTTAAGTACTTACCTTAAGTGAATAAGTACTTGTTTTATTTATAAATATTTACTTAAATCATTTGTATATATTTCCATCTCTATGCATATCTTGGATAGATAATTATGACGTAAAGATGCTTCAACTATAATCGTTCTCGATGTAAAACAAAAAATTATGGATAAATATGCGTAATAGTCATTTAAATATGCACGAAATTGTATATGTTTGAACTATTGGATCCTTTATTCAACCATGTAATCACTTGCAAATCTTTTCTTTATCTTCTTGATTTTGTATAGTTATGAGGATTAGAGTAAGTTGTTGATGATAAAGGAAGATGGAACTTTTTCAAGACTACATCATTCCCTAATACCTCTTTCAAAATAGATGCAAGTGATTTTGTGTGAGAAGGTTTTTATGGATGGTAGGGATCAGATAAAGTTGTACATGTAAAGGTAAAATGTAAAGATCCATAACTGATATCCTTTCTTGCATATTGGGAAGGTTGACAAACAAATACAAGAGTGTGAGGCTCATTTTTGGTGTTCTTCTTGCATGTTCTAGGGTTCTTCAAGGAGAGTAGGAAAAATGTGTTTTTATGGTGTGTTATTCTTGGTATTGTAGTTTGATATGAAATTTTGTGTTGTTATGGAGTATAGTGGAGAATAATGCCTTGTAAAGTAATGTAAAACTAATTTGTGCTGAATTTTTATGTTGAGATTTTTAAGTTTTTTTGTTTCCAAGTAAATGTATGTTTGTTGAATAGGGTGTCTTTATGACTATTATGAATTTCCCTTAGTTGGGAAAGAATATAACAAGGAAGAAAACCTTGAGAAGGGTGGAAGAGTGATGAGACAATTATTGTGAGAGAAAGGATACTTGAAAGTTCTTTTTGATGGTATAAATGAACACAAACACAAATAAATGGTGTAACATTGTAACAAGTTTTTTTGAGAGATCAATAATTTGAGATTTGTACTCATGGAATAAGAGGATTTTCAGAAAGAGGATGCATGTATGTTGAATTTTTAAGCCTTCTACCATCTTCATAATCTATGAGTAGGAGAATTTGGTTAGGGTTTACTTCAAGACATCAATACCTTGTTTCGAGCACTCAAGTGATAGGGAACTAAAACATGAAGCTACAAAGAGAGGTTAGTATTAAGATAATTTGAATAATTTTTCTTCCTTAGTAATTTTATGTAATGGAATAGATGAAAATAGAGAATTGTCTAAAATTAGGATTCATGACATCAAGTTTAAAGAAATTTATGAAAAAATTTCTATACTCGGGTCCCTAGAAACCTTCACTAAATATTTGGCTAGGGTATGTGAATTTGAGGCCTTAAACATCAAATTTGATCCTAAAATTTTGATTGAAGGAATCTTTTCAAATATTTAACAAGAATTCTTATATTTTTTGGATGGTTTTTAAGTTCTTTTTGATAGTTGGTTGTCCCAAAGTGGTTATCTCGGATACTGAGACCTAGGGTTTGGCTAGGACCGAGGATTTAAAGGCTAGAAACAGTTGAATTATTTATTGAAATTTGATACATATAATTATTACACAATCCTTTCAAGGGATCTTGAGAATTTAAGGAGTAAGACAGTCTAGAATCTTCCCGATTCTGACAATGATTATTTATATTAGTCTTTGGTAAGGAACAAGAAATGAAATTCAATGTTGTAAAAAGTGAGTTAAGTAAGATTTTAGCTATGATATGTTTTTTAACAAACATTTACCTTTTTAAAAGTTTAAAAGTAGTTATGAACAATATTGAGATTTTATATGTTTATATGTTGTTTGTAAGTCAAATTTACGTTTAATTCATTGATTGAAGTCATCTCATGATCCATGAGAGAGTGGATAGCAAGGAGTTTGATCTGCACCTTGGTTTATATGTATGCAATTAAATATCGAGTTGATTACATTTTCACATATATACGAACATTTATCTATGATTTATTTTCCTACCAACTACAACTACTTTAATGTGCAATAATTTTAGGCATCTCCCAGGTGGTTTCTAAAGAGAAGGGGAGGAGCATAATCTATTACAAGAGGATTTAAAGGTAGCCTTTATGTTAAGTGGAATAAATATTCTATGTTGTGAATCATTTTATTATATAAAAAGTATTAAAAGTAGGAATTATGTTATAGTTTAAAAATATATTTTTGTTTGGACTACCTACCAACATTCTTTCAAAAGACTAAAAGGTTTCTATAATGTATGGCTAGTCCACTCATTATATATCCATACTTAGCATTCTTCCTAAAATGTCATCTATTGGTGATGTGGTGAATGTCTTGATGTATGGTGAATTTGTGAACCTTGGAAAATTACACAATGTTGGCGTTGATGCAATCTTTCACGGGAGGAAAGTTCCATACTATTGTGTCGTTGCCAATATCCTCAATGTCATCAATCGTAATTTCCCTCTACTATTTCTTACCTATTTCCCGGACATGCCAGTGGATGTTATCGATGGATTTACCATTTGGCCACTTTCTAAAATGCATTGTAGCAAGCCACCTCTGGAAATAGCTTACTAGGAAACGTTTTACATGTAGTTTTAGCTTTGTAGTATTCTTAGTATATATGAATTATAGTAACACAAACTAGTTAAATTTTGTAGGATGATGTGGTACCCACAAAAACAATAAGGCGGGAAATTAGTATAGGAGTGACACCAAAATCAATACATAAGAACCCCAAAATAAAAAAAGAATATTTCGAGATAATTACCTCCATTGTGTGCACTAGACAACAGAGGAAAAATTAATTTCATACTACTAACCAAATTATTTCAAAACATTAACATTAATGTAATGACAAATTTTTAATGGATAATTTTTTTAATATAATAACATTAACATTAACATGTGTTTTAATTGTCTATTTTTTTGATTTAATCATTATTATAGTTTTCATAAGTATTTTTTGTTTTAATGTGCCATGATGCTTCATAATCGATTGCATTATTCATGATTATAGTTGTCACAAATATTTATTGTTTTAATATACCATGTGGCATTGCAGTGTTGATTATTGATGATTATATCTATCACATATGTTTTATGTTTGAATGTGTCATGTAGCATCACAAAGGGTTGAATAAATCATGATTATACCTCTCACAAATGTTTATTTTTGTTTGAATGTGCCATGTGGCACTAAAATGGGTCAATTATTCATGTTTATAGTTCCCAAAATTTGTTTTTAATTCTATGTTCAATGTTGCATCACAATGACAACCACAAGTAATCATTGCATCTTCTTCCCAATTTATACAACCATAATGTGATTTTGTAAAATACTTAACATGTGAACCGATTTTTTCCTCTATTTATATTAGCAAACTAGCATTCTTTTTATTTGTATTGCGGGTTAGATTTGAATCCATTTTTTTATTCTTATCTCTTGAAAGTGTACCCTATATAGAGATGACTTCAGGTGTTCTAATATTTCTCTAGACTCTCTTTTTCATAGATACAATGGAAACACCTCATATCTATGGGTATACCTATTGTTGAGGCAAGTCTCAGACATCAAGGCTGTTCCTTTTTGATGTATCTAAAACTATTTGTTAGGGGTTTTGATGGTAAAAAGATGACTGTAAATGAATTAAAAACTAGGTTGATACAACAAATTTGTTGAAGGATTAAATTTAGTACATGCACAATCAATTTGAGAATGGATTTTGAATGCAAAAACAAATAGTTTTCAATAGAATATTAAGGCAAAACACTTGGTGTGTTGAGGGAATGAATCAAAACAATACAACAAGAAAAACATGCACACTAATATTATGCAAAAATTACTAAATTTGCAACAAGGTAAGATGATTAATCAAGGAATTTGAAATTCACAAGAATTAATGAGATATACACACCACTGTAAATAATTGGAAAGGCATAAATCAATTCTCATTCAAAGGGCAAAACTAGAAAAATCTTCTTCAGCACTCCTATGTCCAAAAATTCCTCCTTGTTCCTTACAATTACACACAATATATAGAAAGTTTATTCATCCCACCCATCCTAAAAATAGGCTAAAATTTGTACTCGCCCATGCATCCTATTTTTATCCTTTATCATGAATAAATAAAGGAATAAAATAAACATGCTAATACAATGAGGCATTAATAACCTTGATTACAAAATACATCCTAGTCAAACTATAGTTGACTGATTTATTTTAATAAACTCGGATGAATAATTTGGCTAATAATAGCCCTTGCTTGCTATGTAAGTCTCCTCTAATGTGCATGAAATCTCTGTATTCTAGTGCTTGATGTGAAACTTACAATTTGATCCACTTGTGATAATTTTGGCATTCTTTAATTTTGCCCCTTAATGTACATGCAAAAATTTAAACTTCCATGTGTGAGAAAAATAATTATTTTACTTGCAACACTTTTGCAAAACATTATCCATGTCTTCCATCCACTATGAGGTCCACTTGTAAGTTTTGATGTTGACATATCTTTTGTCTTCTTTTGGTCACATGTAAAATTGGCTCTATAAAAATCAAAGTATTGCCTTTAATCCCAAATACTTAGTAAAATTCTATCTCCACCTGTGGGGACCACATGTACACATGCCAATTAATGCATCCTTTTAATTTCAACTCCTTTGGTATGAGACCTTTGGAAAGATTAAGATAAAGTACTTGGCATACTCATTGTTCCTTGGTCTTATCCGGCCCATGATGGGCCCTTCTTTGACCATGTGAAATGGCATATGATAATTTGAATAATAATCAATTGATTATTATACCCTTGGCATATATACTTGATTTCAAAAGCATGGAATCTTTGATCATTGAAATGCACTTTGGAATGTATTGTATATGTGTTCAGACCATGGCATATTATAAGGTTTGGAATTTTTCACCTTTTGATAATTATTACTATTGACATTTGATCATGGGGTTAGACTATAGTTTTGGACCTTTTGATAGGTCAATCCAATTGATTATTGTATTATTATGTGGCTGGTCCCCTCTTCACAAAGGCTTGACCCTTCACATGCTAATTTTGTTACTATTCTTTGCATCATGTGAGGCTAGGGTTTCTTTGTGTTATGACACGTATACTTGGCTAAATCTATTGTTGAGTTAGGTGATCCACCATGGGGTTAGGTAGGGAAATACTTTGAAAAATAAAACACTTTTGCATTTCACATCGAATTACAGAGCAAGGGTGAAGCCATGTCAATTTTTATGTAGTGGTCATTATCACTTAGAGCTCTAGAGTCTCCATTTTGGAATTCTGAATCCGAGCTCTGGTTTCTAGAGATTGCTCACTTTTTTACTTGTAAGACTCATTTCTAAGGAAAATAATAACATTTTTTTCCAACCACCATTATTATAAGTTTGGAGCTCATTTTCTATGGTTTTTTTAGCTTGGAAAAATCATCAATGCATTTGTGAGTTTAATGAGGGGTTTGCTCATTTGAGTTTTAAAATGGCCACCATTTTTAGCATTTCAAGCTCTCTACTTCCATTTCTCTACATTTGAGCTTACTCAAGGATATATGGGGGTTATGAATTGATTTGCAAATAATTCTGAGTTCATGCCACTTATTTGATATTTTATGCCTCTCATTCGAATATGGGGTTGAATTTTAACTCGTCACTTTATATTGGCCATTCATTTAAAGTAAGAATCTTCTGCATTTTTCTTTGTATGAGCTTCTTGTGCTCTAATTTCAATGACCATGTGGTTTTTGAGTTGTGCTGAGTTTTGAAGAAGAATTTGAAGCTCTTTTATCATATTTTGTTGTCTCTTTTAATAGATTTAACTTCGATTGGTCATAATTTCCATTTTTCAAGCTTCTCTTATATGTTTTATCTTTAGTGGGGCTTGAAAACACCTTAGACCCATTATTTGTACATCAAAGTTTTGAATTCTAAATATACTTCTAGGTTATCATCTAATGTCTTTGTTAAAGTGGGATTTCCACTATTCATTCTGTCGGACTACCATTAATGAGGATGACCCAAAATATGATCTCAAATTTGTGCCATCATTACATTTCTACGAGTCATTTCATGATTTGCTTTGTCATAGAATTGAATTTTGGTATTTTATAGAAGATATTTGGATTTATATGAAGTATAACGAGAATATGTTTTGTATCTGTAATCATTAGATGTCTCATTAAAACTTGATACTCTTGTATTACCTATTTTTGTAACTTGATGACATCGTTCTTAGCAATTATTTACATGTTTTCTTCAATGTTCATAGCTGTAAATGCATATCCTTTACTCTATCTTTGAATTCTATGAGGACCACTTTACTTAAATTATTTGATGAAAATATATTGGATTTGTATTGGTCCTCTTCAAAACTATCGTGCTCTAGTTCCACACTATACACCGATACAACCGCACAGCATGTTTTGTGTTTTCCAATTCTTGAAAGGTAAATGAATAACTCGAGGGTTTTAGGAATGTCATGATTTAATTAACATAACCATGAATATAAAATGAACATCATATTGATTTCTTTATTTTTCCATGGATATTGAATTCGTATTGGACTCTTGATGAGATCTATAGGACTTTCCTCCTAAAAATGTGTACCTAATTTCATCATTATGATTTCTTGATTAAGATATCCCTTCTCATCTATTTTGGAAAGCTATATGTTTGCATGAAAATATAATTTACCTAGACTTTCCAAAGCTCTTATCTCTTTCCTTTGGTAAGAACATAACTCATATTGATGGTTGAATGTAGTATTTTCCTATGTTTTTGAAGTTTCTGGTTTACAAAAATCTATGTAAGTAATTATAAATTTGTATTTTTCTTCATTCCTGTGTTCATGTATAAAAATATGGAGCTCCTGAAACTACTATAGTTTGTACAAGAAGAATCTGAAAGACTTATATTGTTGTTTCTATTGTATGGTTGTTTTCCATTTTTCACAATATGAAATATGATACTCAATTCGATGAAATATATGTTCTAGTTGTATTTTAAATTTACTTGCTCGATCCCAATGGTCTTGAATGCATGAAAAAACTATATCTAAACCCGATCACAAGTAGTTTGTAATTCACATTTTTTTTTCTATGAACTCGTTTTAACTCCTTTAATTACTTGAAATATGTGCTAACGATAGAATTTATTTTTATATGCCAATTTCAAAGACAAATCTATCCATATTTGATTACTCCATACTCCTATAGCCATGCTCTGTTTTGTTAAGATTCAACCTTCTATAATAGTAATGGAGGTTCTATTTGTATTATAAACATATGCAAATTTTTATGTGCTTTGCGATTTCTTTGGAATGCTGTATATCTTTGACTGTATACCCATTTCCTAATAACCTTGTACGTTATTCCAGTCTTGACTCACATGGCCTCTAACAATAGTTTAGAATGAAACATTTAGATATTTATTTGACACAATGTAGACAGTAATTTTATTGATTTTTCCTTTGATTGTTGTAGATTTGAGTTTTTCTCTCTTCTCAACTTATGAAATTCTATACTTGTTATTATCTATCGAAACATTGATTCTAACAAAATTATGAAGGAAACATTTAGAGATTTGTTTAAAACAATGTACACTTGTAATTTTCTTGATGTTTCCTTTGATTGTTGTTGATTTGAATTTTTCTCTCTTTTCATCTTGTGATATTTTGTACTTGTTCTTATCTATCGGAAACTATGACTTCCTTGTATGGTGAAAGTTGTCTTTGATGTTCTTGAATTTGCATCAATATTATGAGTTAAAAAGGCTCAATCATGTGGTTTACATTTATTCATTTCTATATTGATTTCAAGTTCATTTTTAAAAATGCATCTATGAAAAGATGTGAATACAAGTATGAAATTTGAGCTTTGATAATAAATCATTTTCCCCTTTACAAGTAAAATGAAAGCGAGTTGGAAAAGTGGTGAAGAGGGAGTAGTGAGGACAAAAACTCACACCAGAATCATGAAAATATAGGCAATGATGGATTCCATCCTTTCTTTATTCACAACTTTATGTATATGTACTTTCATTGCTTGCACTTGCTATCAAAGTTACTCCCACAGCTTGTGTGGGTTTATTGTACTATTATTCCTCATGAATAAATGAAATATTTTCATGTAATGAGATGTATATCTTTCTTTTCTATACTTTCTTCATTTGTATGGATAATAAATGAACTTATACAACTCGAACACTTAAATAATTCACTTAATCATATAAATAAATTAAAATTAAGTGTACTTTTTTATGCTCATCGAAAATGCAAACTACTTGTAAGAATGCCTTATCCATGCCTTTAACCTACAACTGACACCACTTCTTATGAACGTAAAACCTACATATTCATTATTTCCTACCTTCACGAAATCCTTGCAATAATCTTCCCTGATCTTTGCATTGTTTTGTTAAAGATGATACATCGGAGGCGGTATACAAAAATGTTTTCCTTCTAGGAGACACTTTTAGCTACTAACTTGATGCATAATGTTCTTATTCCATCTAAAACCAAAAATTTAAAATTGTATCCCCCTTCAAGAAGGCTTCCTGAAACATAGTCAAACTTCTAATTTGAAAAATATGAGAAACTTACAAGTTTCGAGTTAAGATTTTTACATGGGCAGGATTTTATACTAGTGCCTTGCTCTTATCCATTGGGCATGGAGTTAAAATAAGATAAATAAAATCTACCTTTCCAAAAAAAAAAACTAAAGCTGGGAAAGGATATGGAAACTAGATCACGTGCATGAATGCACCTTATTGAATTGAAAAACATTGCAATGTGCATGAACTACACTTATTGAAAGGTAAATCCTAATCTACCCTACTCTAAACAACAACAATTGAAGCTAAAAAAAACCTGAAACATGTAGTGAAAAGTAGATCCCCTTCCTCCAAAACTGAGGCCATGAATTCAGCTCTAGAAACCAGTAAAGTGACAAAGCTGAAAACAAGATATGTACTTTTATTTTGTTAATCGACTAGATCTACGAATTGAGAAATACCTCTATCTGATTTGTAAGTTTTTCCTCACACAGGTGGCCTACTAATGAGAAAACGTAACTCACTTTTTTTTCTAACACAATCATGAAATTTGGAAATGTTGTAACCGGGTGAGAATCAACTAAATACGGGATAGGAAAAGGCCTCCCAAAGAATGAATAAGATGACTATTTTGATCTGATCTAAATCATGAACATCATCTTCAACCATAAGCTCATTATGAAGTTTTTCTTGATAGTTACTTTGTGTCTTCTAACTGTTGTAGCTCATCCGTAGAAACAACTCTAAGGGTTGTTTTTAATCTACAAGTAGTTGTTATATGACTACTATGAGTGATTTCACAACAATACTATCAAATTCTTCTGCATTACTCAAATATTCCATGCAATATGAAAAAAAAAAATAATCTTCTTCATAAGCACTATCTAGATACATGGTACATTCAAAAAACTCAAGATCATCTTCTTCTTCTTCATCAACAGTTATGAGAAATTATTGTTCTTTATCATCTTTTAGGACATTCTGAAGTTGATCTAAACATATTTCAGCTCCTTCAAATGTTGTACCAAAACTGATATTTCCTCTTGATTATCTTAATTTGACACAAAATCTATAAGATCAAATTTGTCTCATTTTTCTACACAAGATCTGATCTGGGCAAACATGTTGTTCTAACATATTCTCCTCCAAAATGGTTCTTCCAGGAGGGGATAATAAATATCTGCATCCAATAGCACTTCTTGCTCTTTTTCAAGTACAAGAGGAACCTTAAATGTTGAAATTGCAAAATCAGTGAGTTCTATAGGTTGTTCTTCACCTATGCAGTTTTCCAAATCTGACAAGAAATCAGCCTCTTCAAGCTATAAATATGTATCATACCTTCCTTGAATTTTAACCATCTTTTAATTTGAAATTGATCCATCCTATTCTGATAATATTGTAAGTTGTGTGATTATGGTTCCTTTGTGCACACTACACTCAGAATATGTAGATTACTGATCATCTTCCAACTACTCTTGATCTGCTAGAAAAATAGATTGTACCTTTTGCATGGTTTATTTTTCAAATTATGGAATAAAATGAAATTAAAAATTTGACACCCATCCATGAAAATTCTATAAAAATTCCATCCTATTGTTGTCTTCCGTTGGCTACTCCTCCTTCATGATATCCTGGTTCTCTCTTTCCGAAACTAGAAGTACGGGTAAAGGATGAGGATTTGGGTTGATTTCAGCTTTAACTGGAAACATTTGGATAAGAGGATGGGGTATAAATTCTTTATCTAGAATATCATCTAAATGCCAACTTGGACACTTAATTTTGACTTCAGTATATGATTGTGGGGTATAAAAAGTAGGAGTTGTAGTAGCTTGATAATTTAGACACTGAGGAATAGGATGCATTGGCTTATAAGGAGGGTATATGGGCACTAGATTTTGATAGGGAATGTAAGTGGGAAAAACCTATTGAGAGGGTTCCTCAACCTAATGCCTATCATTTTCTAACTCTTTTTATTTCTCAATTTGTTCCTTGATAGCTAAATATTGTTGCTTCAAACTATTAAACTTGATTCTAAGATCTTCTTGTTGTGAATCCTCTGAATGGGAAACTGGGTCAGAGGCTGATGAAAGTGTGGCAGATTTGGCGATCTGAAATGATGGAAGTGAACCGACAAAGTATATCTAAGAAAGATCCTAAACAAAGACTTTTAAATGCTCATTTGAACTGTGGTGGGAGGATGAAGGAATGTTCGGATGATAAGATTGCATTGTTGACTTTGGAGGCGAGGGATCCAAATTTTGATTCACCCAAGTTAAAAGGCAATTTAGAAGTGGTTCTGGATGTGGAAGATGAAAACAATGCGGAGTGGAGCACTCATTGGCCAAAATCATTTCGGGGTTTTGTGGGAGGGGTGTGCACTGGTGCACTTAGGTTGGATGCAACTGTTCTCATCGGCGTTGTTTTATTTTTGTTGTTTACTCATTGTGTTTTGTGGGTTTTTGTGCTGATTTTGGTAGGATATCTTCCTGCTTGCGTCCTTGTTGATTCTGATCTTTTGTTCTTTTGCTCGCTTGGGCACATCCGGCTTCTAAGCCATCTCTGTACAAGGGTATAGTCCCTTTCATAAAAACTATTTGCCATTAATAAAAAAAAAACCTTGATCTTGACCAACATAACCTTCCTTAAAAGATTCATCTCGATAGGCAAGTTTTGGGTTATAAGGATAATACTACACGAAATTGAGGGTTGATTATTTCATGACCTCATCAAATATTTAAACTATGAAAATAGGTCTACTTCTCACAAACACAGGTGGTAACAACAAAATAACATATCCGATTTTTCTTGAAAAAAACCACGAAAATTACATCCGAAAATTGGTGAAGTTGAAAAGTGTTGTACTGATTTGAAATCAAATTATGGAGTCACTATAAGAATTTTGATCCTGAATCTTTAATTGTTTGAATTCATCAATAATAGTTCGATCAAAAATTCTATGGATGGTGTTTGATTTACTTGAATGATGAAACACCTTTGAAAATTGAAACTTTAAGGTGTGTGAGTGTCCAACCAGGTGTGCAAAAAACTATTATCTCTTGAAATTACACCCTATAGAAAGATGTCTGCAGGTGTTCTAAGCTTGGTCTGGAACTCTCTCTTTCATAGATATAATGGAAACACCTCACATCTCGGTATATCTATTGTTGAGGTGACTCTTTGGTATCAAGGCCAATTCCTTTTTGATGTATCCTAAACTACTTTTTAGGGGTCTTGAGGGTACAAAGATGACTATAAATGAATTTAAAACTGGGGTGATACACAACTTGTTAAGGGATTTGATTGAGTACATGCACAATTAATTGGATAATGGATTTTGAATTCAAAACCAATAATTTTTAGCACAATATTAAAGGAAAACACTTGGTTTATTGAGGGAATGAATCACAAAAATACAACAAGAAACACATGCACATTAATATTATGCATAAATTATTAAATTTTTAGGAAGGTAAGATGATTAATCAGGGAATTTGAAGTTCACAATAATTAATGAGATATACACACCACTGCAAATAATTGGAAAGGCAAAAATCAATTCTCATTCAAAGGGAAAAACTGGAAAAATATTCTTCAAAGCTCCTATGTCCCTAAATTCATCTCTTATGCCTTGCAATTGCACACAATATATAGCAATTTTATTCACCTCACCCATCTTAAAAATAGACCAAAATTTGTACTCACCCATGAATCCGATTATATCCTTTATCATGAATAAATAAAGTAATAAAATAAACATGCTAATACAATGAGGCATTAATAGCCTTTATTAAAAAAATAAATCCCGTACAAACTACGCTTAACTGATCTATTGTTAATAAAGTAAGATGCATAATTTGGATAATAATAGCCCTTGCTTGCTTGTGTATGTATCCTCTAATGTGCATGCAATATTTGTCTTCTAGTGCTTGATGTGACACTTAGAATTTGATCCACCTATACCGATAATTTTGGCATTCTTTAATTCTACCCCTTAATATACATGCAAAAATTTGAACTTACTGTGTGAGCAAAATAATTATTTTGCAACACTTTTCCAAAACATTATCCATGTCTTCCATCCACTGTGAGGTCCACTTGCAAGTTTTTATTTTGACGTATATTATGTATTCTTGTGGTCACATGTAAAATTGGATCATGTGCAAATGAAAGTAATGCCTCTAATCCCAAATATTGAGTAAAATAGCTATATCTCCACCTGTGGGGACCACATGTGCACATGCCAAGTAATGCATCTTTTAAATTTCAACTCCTTTGGTATGAGACCTTTGGCAATATTAAGATAAAATAATTGGCATACTCATTGTTCCTTGGCCTTATCTGTCCCTTCATTGTCCCTTCTTTGACTGTGTGAAATGACATATGATAATTTGAATAATAATCAATTGATTATTATACACTTGCACATATGCTTGATTTCAAAAGCATGGAATCCAAGGATAATTTTAGTGGCCAATTTTTGTAAACTCGTGAAAATCAGGATTATGGAAATTTGAAATGGAGAATATTATGTTATTCAGAGCTGACTTATTCGCTAAAAATTGGCTGACATGTCCCGTATACTATTCCTTTTGCCTAGATTTTACACATATATAAGAGCTTATGAATGTAATTTGTCACCATTTTAAATCATATCATGTGTATATTCATGAAGTAAACATAAGAAAATCATCAACCGCTAACATTGAAGTATGAAATCTGAGCCATCCAACAATAAGGAATCCAACTATGATCCGTCCAACTCGAAGCATCTGGTCCCGACTCACTAACTCTGAAATCTAAATTGTCCACCTATTCAATCCAAACCCCTAGCCATCCAACCCCTAGCCATCCAACCCCTCACCATCCAACCCCTAGCCATTCAACCCTATTCATCCAACCCATAGTTTTCCAAACCCTAGCCATCCAACCCCTAGCCATCCTACCCTAAACCATCCAACCCTAAGTCATCGTAACCCTTTCCATCAAACCCCTCACCATTCTACCCCTAGACCATCCAACCTATAACTGTCCAACCCTTTACCATCCATTCTCATAGCCTTGGAACATAAGATTTTCCCCTAAGGACCTAAGCATTCATTGATCTTAGAAATTAGGGCATGAAGATTAGAAATTCACCAAGTTTAAAAAAGGGTGCCAATACTTTGGTTGGATATTTTGGAAAATCACAAAAAATGAAGTCGGTTTCTACTTCAACTGAAAATATCAATTTGTGGCAATTTTTATTTACTTGTTATTTTATCTTACATAATTTAATAATTATGTTTATGATACTGTTCTTGGAACTCTTTGACATTTGTACTCTGTAAAAATTTAACTATAGATAAAATTAATACTATATATAAGTAACAATTTTATAAAATTATTTGCAGACGTTTTAGAAATTCCTTCATAGAATAATCAATTTATAGATATTGATGATCCATTATATGTTGAGGTAAACATTTTGTCCCTTGATGAAATAGAAGTACAAGAAAATTCATCAAACTCTCAGGATACACCAACGTAGAGGAAGCTTCTACTCCAAGGTCTATTTCAAGAAAAAGGAGACATGAGATTCAAAATATTTCAGCTGGTAGCCTAGATACATAAGTTGAATCCCACGGAAAAAATAAAACATGTTAGAAGAAATATGGCAAACCTGGACAATTAGATGGAAATTCTAGCTCAAATGGAATGCAAAATATCCATTTGTTGAACCTATGTACACTAAAAATTGTAATGATGTTCCAACACAATGTCAATGCAAAATATGTGGTTGGAAATAGGGAAGGATCACATGATGTAGCTCAAACTAGACACAATTGGAAAATGCCATGGGAAAATACACATTTCCCAAAATCTTAAGGATGGCAAATATTTCGGAACACATAAATGGAAAGATGTAAAAAATTATCTATATGTCAAATACGTAGAAGATTATGAAAAGGAACAAAAATGTATCAAATATTTAAATGAAAAAGGTGGGACCATGGTAGCAAAATTGAGCAAAGCTATGGAGGTATAAATGCAAGTAAAGGGTATTTAATTTGTAACCTTATTACATATAATGAAAAAGGGAAGACCGATGTCAGATTCTAGAGAAAATAAAATGATGTATCAATTTATTAGTTTAAAGAACGTTCCTCAATCTCATTGGTTAGATACCAGCAGCTGGGAGATTGCAAAATGTCTATCTCTAGTAGAGAAGGAAGATCTAAAACTATGTGTTCAAAAGGAAAAGTATATTTCCCTTTCTTTAGATGAGGTTATCAAGTCAATAATACTTCATGGATATGTATTCATGTTTACACATTTGCTAATGAAATAAGGACTCCACACCTCTTGGCAATTCATAAAATGACAAAGAATTGCAATTTTGAAAATATTTATAAATTAGTGGTGTCAAATTTGAAGGATATCACCGAATGGATGACTTTTCCATTGCAACAAAATTAGTTTGTGTCGGAACCGATGGTGTAGCTGTAATGCAGGGAGCCAAAAATGGTATGTGTGTTAGACTTCAGACAACTATTGCTTCTGTATATGGTTGTTTTCCACTGCATGGCTCACAAAATGAATCTCACCTACAAAATTGTGAGCACATTTGAAAATGTAGCTAAAGTGGAGGAATTGATACATGATTTCCATGCCTATTATTCTTGCATTCCTAAGATATTTTTAGAATTTCTAGAATTTTCTATTGACCTGACAGAGGGAAAAATATTCTCAAAGATGTAGATACCGGATGGATATCTATGTACAAACCTACCTTAGAACATATGATGAATATCATTCATGATATGATTCATGTTTAAATACCGTAGGGATGTAGATAAAGCTAAATATCTATTGTTCCGTCTAACTAACATAGAAACTTTATTCACACTCTGCGGTATTTTTTCCATGTTGAGGGAGCTTAATATTTTAATGAATTATGCTTAATATTGGTCATTTTACATTACATACTTTATAAGACTCAGAAGACGTGTTTGCTGGAGTCTAGAAAGTTTATATATTTCTAATGGGAGTTTTCAGGGTGCTTCTTTTGAAAACTAGAATGCATTGACAAATTTGAAAAATTTTAGGTGCTTCTTAAAGTATAATATAAATGATCATCTGTGTATAACAACACATGGAAGAGAGATTCAAATTCATACATACCAAAAAATAATTGATATGGATAACTCAAAAATAGAAGAAGTAAGAGTGACACAAAATTTATGTGATGCAGTATTAATGAAAACTAGGAATAAGTTGAGAAAGATCTCTGAATCGTTACCTAAAGAGATCTGAGAAAGATTCAAAATGATATAATACTTGAAGCAATGGGAATTAAAAATCCATGCTTCTATAATTTTCCTTCCGAAAAACCTTATACATCTATCATTCCTTTATTTGTAAAAAACATGGGTGATCTAACTGGTCATTTCTGTAAGACTTTATAGATAAATGGAGTTTCTGCAGAAGGAATTTTGAAAAGAAAACCACTTAGTTCATAGTTAATGGATTTTGCTAATACAATGATACAAAAAGTTCAGCTTCTACAAAACCCATAGGATTACAATGCCATGAAAAGGATTTGGAAGGATATCTATTCTAGTAGTATTCTAAGTGAACATTTGAGTGAGTATATTAAGTTGTATGAGCTTTGTCAAACAATGAATTTGGGATCTATGGAAGATGAAAGGGTTTTCAGTGCACTATCCTTTTTAAAGTCAAAAGTTCAAAATAGATTGGATATGAATCTAGAAAGTGTCTCAAATTGTTCTTTTTCCCGTAAGAGATAGAGGAATCTTCTCGTATATGTATGTAGCTACCTACTATAACTCCTGATGCCTAAAGATCTCCTATTGCAGTGTTGATATTTTCTAGTATATTCATCTCCTCCCTCGCTACATTTCCTACAGACAAAAGTGTTGCATCTGCATATGTCTTTTCCTTCAGTAAGACTTCTGGATCCATCTTATGCTCCTTTATTATCCTTCTCAATGGATTATTTTGTTTATTAATAACAATGAGTTTTTCCTTCAACTATATAAAAGAATTTAGGGTTTCGTGGGCATTCTTCAAATGTGCTTCAAAAACAATTGCTTCTTTCTCTAAATCTTCATATTTTTCCTGCAAAATAGAAATATTAAGTTTTTAGTCTATTAGATAATATGAAAAAATATATTACAGTGGTTATAATATTAGATAATTTTTAGTTTTTCATGTAAAACTAAATGCCCACTCACAACATTAGTCTTTTCTTTAGACCATTTGTTGTAGTAAGCATGTGCTTCAACATTGAGATTCTCTAACATGTTTAACATTATGTCTATAATTTCATCATTGTAATCATTACTATATGAAATTTTCCTTGATTGAGATTTGTTTAGAAAAACATCCTACCATGTTGGTTGGCTCTCTACGATAGTGAACAATGAATGCCTTTGAGCATGATTATCGTATCTTGTATTTCTTTCTTTTATCAAAAAATTTTCTCTCCTCTCCCAAGACCACACCAAATCCTCTTCTTACATCACAACCTCTTGAATTATTTCCCCCATACTATCTGATATCATATTTTCTAATATAACATGTGTCTTTTCATCATTTTTTTGTGGAGTAGGCCTTAGGGGAGGAGGAGAGTCATTGCCTATATTACATTAATTTTCGTCATTTGTTTGTGGAGCAGGTCTTGGGGGAGGAGGAGAGTCATTGCCCTATATTACATGAACATTTTGTTGTTGAGGTGGAGTAGATTGAATCATATTGTGGGTGTCAAAATAGTTAACCTTGTCTGCATCACCACTATTGAAGCCTAAATACTTGTCGTCAACGAAAATGTTGTTGAAAAGTTGTGTGGTTGTTACACTTAAAACACCACCTAGTGACAGTCCAAGAAATTCAGTTGTAGCAGGATGAATTGTTCCTACTAACTCTGCAGGAATCCTAATATTCTTTCCTCAAGTCCTCCTTTATGTTTATACTTAACGCATTTGAGGAATTGGTAGCCTCCCCGCAGTTTTAACATTCCCACGAAGACATATTACCTACATGAAGCAAACAAAAAAATGTTAAAATATAATGGTTGGGATTTGTAAATGCTAAAATATTACAAGGAAATAAAACATGCAAATCAAACTACCGTAAAATATACCTTGCGTAGACAGGGACACAATCATGACTTTTTTTATCTCCACACCTAGAATGAGTTTGATCTTCATCATCAAACTTAGCAGTTTCTGAATACAATACCTGTAGAAAAGATCGTAGAAATATTAGAATACATAATCTATATTAATTGTTCGAATTTGTAATTTATATAAAAAAGTAACTTCATTATTCGTACATGTAGTTAAATTCAATGGTAAACGTGATGTTAATATTGACCCCTAGGTCACTTTTAACGAGGTCTTACTGGTGTTGATTCTTCCAATCCATGTCGGTTCAACAGAGACCTCTAGAGGGGCTTTACCTCTAGCAATTACCTCCTTATGCGACACTGTAGCTATAATTTTTCTCTACAAAATAAATTCATACAATTATTATTTTATTTAAAATATTGAAATTGAAATGTTTATAACAAGTAAACAATAAAAGTAATTGTTACCTATTGTTCTTCATGACTAAGACCAATAATCTTATCATTGATTTTAGTAGGAATCTTATGCTACATTAATTTGTAGTGCTCTTTTCTAATAGAAAACATGAATAAAATTGAAACAAGAGAATACAATCCTCGATTTATCAGTTTGATTGGCTTTGTGGGCATGGGAGATATCTGATTTTATTCTATTGGACAAATAACTACACCAATCGAATTGTTGACCTGCTAGTGTCCATAATAAATATTGAACTACCCAATACGTAATGTCTGCAGATCTTCCCTGTAATACAATCCTGGCCTGAAAAAGTGAAGCAACTACAATAAATAATTTGTTTGTAATACCTTGTAGAAGAAGGCCTCTTGATGAATGATTAAGAGGAGCTACAATTATAGAAAAGAAACATTAGAGCCTTTGTGTGGTCGAGTAATGTTAAGAAAAAAATAATTTGAAAATAATAAACTTACCATCAACCTGTACATTGTAATGAGACTCCAAAAACTTTTTGTCTTCGTCTGTAAGGACAACCTTTGTAGTAACAAGCGGCTTATTTTCGAAAGGTAAACTTGTTAACCGATGCACGTCCTCGGTTCAATAGAAAACATAATTTGATGACGTTTCAAATGCATGAGAAGAATGGAAAATTGTCCATTATTTTCATTGTAAGAGGCGTGAAGTGAATCAAGGATTGATGTATCAGTGTCTAATTGGGGCATGTTCACAAGCCCAAAAAATTCTGATTTTTTGAGCCAATCCTTTAGAGTTTCTTTTACTTTTAGTAGAGCTAAAATCTATGGGCACATGAGGTTTTTGTATTAAAATTTTGGTGTAGGAATAGATGTGGTACTGGCCATTGTTGAAATTTGGGAGAATTGAAATTTGGGTGTAAAATTGGAGAGCTCAGAGTACTGAAAATTTACATATAAAAGTTAAAAATGAACCTTGAAAGGGTATTTATAGGGCCCAGGGGTATCATTAATGAACATTAAATTCATTGGTATCAATGCCCAACCCACACCGTCCAACCCCTCATTCATCCAACCCACCCGTCCAACTCTCTTGTCCAACCCTTAGCCAACCAACCCTCATCGGTCCAACCCACCACGTCCAACCCTTGGTCGTCCAACTCCTCACCCATCCAACCCACCCGACCAACCATTTCCTATCCACCCCCTTCCCATCCAACTCGTATCCATGAGACCCATCCATCCAACCATTTTCCACCCAAACCCTTCTAGTTAACCCCCACTTGTTTGATCCACCCATCCAACCCACCCGTCCAACCCACCCATCCAACACACCCATCTAACCCACCCATCCGATCCACCTCCCCCAACCCACTTGTCTAACCCACCCATCCAACCACTTGTCTAACTCACCCACCCATCATACCATTGTCCAACCCACTCGTCCGAACCCACTGGTCCACCATTGACCATCCAACCATTGATCGTCCAACCATTGGCCATCCAACCTCTATCCAACCCACCCGTCCAACTTTCCTATTGAACCTATCTCATCCCAACTTACTCGGACAAAATTGTGAAAATGAGGGAACAATGCTCTGTGAAATCACCTTTGCCATGAAACATTTTTTTCAAAAATTCACCAACGATTCGAAAGTCGATTTATGAGATTCGCCAACGATTTGAAAGTAATTTTTCATAGGGGTCTTCTTAAAATGAACCCTAATGGAATCTTTGATCATTGGCATGCACTTTGGAATGTATTGTATGTGTTTGGACCATGGCATATCCCAAGGTTTGGAATTGTTCACCTTTTGGTAATTATTCTTCAAGTTAGCATTTTATCATGGGGTTGGACTATAGTTTTGGAACTTTTGATAGATCAATGCAAATTTTTATTGTATTATTATGGGGTTGGTCCTTTCTTCATGATGTGTTGACCCTTCTCATGATAATTTGGTTACTAAACTTTGACCCATGATAGGATAGGGTTTATTTATGTTATTACATGTACACTTGGCTAACTCTATGGTTAAGTTAGGTGAACCACCATGGGGTTAGGTACAGAAATAATTTGAAACCTAAAACACTTTTGCATTTTTCTTTGAATTATGGACCAAGGGAGAAGCCCTATCAATTTTTCTTTAGTGGTCATTGTCACTTGGAGATCTAGAGTCGCCATTTGGGCATTCTGAATCTGAGCTTTGGTTCTAGAGATTGCTCATTGTTTTTGACTGGTAAGATTCATTTATGTGGAAAATAATAGAATTTTTGTTCTAGCCACCATTATTATAAGTATGGAGCTAACTTTCTATAGTTTTTGAGCTTGGAAAAATCTTCAATGATTTTGGTTAATTTAATGATGGGTTCACTCAATTGAGTTCTAAAATGGCATCCATTTTTAGCAATGTAGGCTCTATGCTTCCATTCCTCTAAATTTGAGGTAACTCGAGGATAGATCTTGGTTATGATTTCAATTTGTAAATTAATTTGAGATCGTGCCACCTATTCCAGATTTTGTAGCCTCTCATTTGAATGTGGGGTTGAATTTTAACTCGCCACTTTATAGTGGCTACCACTTTAAAGGTAAGAATCTTCTCTGCATTTTGCTTTGTATGAGATTCTTGTTCTACTATTTCAAACGTGATTTGGGTTCTAAGTTGTGTTGAATTTTGAAGGAGAATCTAAAGCTCTTTTATCATATTTCATTGTCTCTTTTAATAGATATGACTTTTGATTTGTCATGGTTTTCATTTTTCAAGCTTTTTTTGTATGTTTGGTCTTTGGCTAGGAGCTTGAAAATGCCTCAGACCCATTATTTGTACTTCAAAGTTCTTCTTTCTAAATATGCTTCTGGGTTTTCATCCTATGTCTTTGTTAAAGTGGGATTTCCACTATTCATTCCTCTGAGACTTCCATTAATGAGGATGACCCAAAATATGATCTCAAATTTGTGCCATCATTACATTTTTGCAAGTTGTTTCATGATTTTCTCTATTATAGACTTGAATTTTGAAGAACTAGTAAGCTCAACTTCATTCCCTGAGTTCAGTTTTTTTATTTCATTGCAATATTAGTATCTTATAGAAGAGATTTGGAGTTATATGAAGTATAACTGAGAATTTTTTTTGTAGATTTAATCTTTAGATGTCTCATTAAAACTTGATACTCTTGTATGTACCTATTATATGCAGCTTGAGGACATCATTATGAGGAATTCTCTACCTATTTTTTCAATGTTCATAGTTGTAAACGCATATCCTCTTATCTATCTTTAATGTCTAGGGGAATGAATTTACTTAAATTATTTGATGAAAATATCTTGGATATGTATGGGTCCTCCTTAAAAACTAGCGTGCTCTAGTTGAACACTATACACTGGCCGCTATGGATTTGTTTGCACCTAGACAAGTTTTGTGTTTTCCACTTCCTGAAATGTAAATGAATAACTCAAACACTTCTACGAATGTCATGGTTTAATTAACATAGCCATGACCATAAAATGAACTTCATTATGATTTCTTTACTTTTCCATGGATACTAAATTCGTACTGGAATCCTAATGAGATCTATAGGAATTTCCTCCTGAAAATGTGTACCTACTTTCATCACTGTAATTTCTTGATTAAGAGCTCCCTTCTCATCTATTTTGGAAGGCTGTACATTTACATGAAAATATTATTTACCTAGACTATATAAAGCTATTATATTTTTCTTTTGGTATGAACATCACTCACATTGATGGTTGAATGCATTGTTTTCCTCTATTTTTTAATTTTCTAGTTTACAAAAATCTGTGCAAGTAATTATAAATTTGTATTTTTCTTCATTCATGTGTTCATGTACAAAAATATGGACCTCCTGTAACTATTATATCTTGCACAAGAGTAATTTGAAATACTTGTATTATTGTTTCTATTGTAAGGTTGTTTTCCTTTTTCACAATCTGAAATCTGATACTCAATTCTAGGGAATATATGTTCTAGTTGTACTTGACATTTACTTTCTCACTCCTAACTAGTTTTCAATGCATGGAAAAACTGTACCTGAAGCCTGATCACAGCTAGCTTGTAATTCACATTATTTTTTCTATGAGCTCATTGTTTCTACTCCTTGAATTACTTGCAAATATGTGTTAATGATAGAATTTTTGTTTATATGCCAATTTCAAAGACAACTCCATCCATATTTGATTTCTCCATAATCTTGTAGCCATGCTATGTTCTATTAGGATTCACCCTTCTATAATAGTAATGGAGGTTCTGCTTGTTTTATAAACATATGCAAATTTGTATGTTCTTTTTGATTGCTTTGGAATGGTGGCTATCTTTGACTATATACCCATTTCTTGATAATCTTGTACATTATTCCAGTCTTGACTCACATGGATTCTAACAACAATTTTGAAGGAAACATTTAGAGCTTTGTTTGACATAATGTAGACTATAATTTTCTTGATTTTTCCTTTAATTGCTGTAGATTTTAATTTTGGTCTCTTCTCAGCCTATGAAATTCGATTCTTGTTGTTATCTATCAGAAAGTCTGAATTCCTTGTATGGTGAAATTTATCTTTGATGTTCTTGAATTTGCATCAATATTCTTAGTTAAAAAGGCTCAATCATGTGGTTTGCATTTATTCATTTTTGTATTGATTTCAAGTTCATTTTTGAAAATGCATCTACTAAAATCTGTGAATACAACAAGTATTAAATCTAAAGCTTTGACAATAATTCATTTTCCCCTTTTCAGTTATAACGAAAGGAGTTGGAAAAGTGGTGAAGAGGAAGCAGCGAGGACAACAACTCACACCAAACTCATGAAAATCTAGGAAATGATGGATTATGTCCTTTCTTTATTCACAACTTTCTGCATACGTAGTTTCATTGTTTGTACTTTTTATCGGATTTACTACCACGTCTTGTGTGGGTTTACTGTAATGTTATTCTGTATGAATAAATGAATTGTTTTCGTGTAATGAGATATATGTCTTTCTTTTGTATACTCTCTTCATATGTATGGATAATAAATGAACTTATAGAACTCAGAACACTTAAATAATTCACTTAATCTTAGAAATAAATTAAAATCAAGTGTACCTTTTTTATGCTCATCGAAAATGCAAATTGCTTGTAAGACTACCTTTTCCATCCCTCAAAATTACAACTGAGACTGTTGCTTCAGAACAAAAAACCTTGCATATTCCATCTTTCCAGCCTTCACCAAGGCCTTGTAGTCTTCCTAGGATACTACATTGTCTTGCTTAATACGATACATTAAAGAGGATGTATACGTAAAGTGTTTCCTTCTGAGAAAACATTTTCAGCTGCTTATTTGATGTATTGCATTCTTATTCTGTCCAAAACCAAACAAATAAAATTGTATCCCCTTCCGAGAAGGTTGCCAAACATAGTCAAACTTCTAATTTGACCATTCTGAGAAACTTAAAAGTTTTGAGTTGACCTTTTTGCATGGGTGTAAAAATGTCAACACTACCATCCATCAATCTTACTTAAGGTAATTTTTAATTTTTATTATTTCATTTATTACATTTTCAATTGAATGTGATGTTTTGTTTCTAAAAGTTTATTTATTTTTACTAGTTCTTTTATAAAATATTCTAGTTCATTTATCAAATCAAAGCTTTTCATATTCTTAGCTAGTGAATATTCTCATAATCATCATAATCTTTTGCATAATATAACCTAAATTAAATTTCAAAACATCTCTCAACACCATTTTGTAAAACCTCTCTTCTTTGTATTCCATGCATTATGTGTCTTGTTACCGATATGATCATGACATTTTCTAAACACAAATAATTACTTATAAGTAATGCAATACAGACCATTTTTCTTTTTCTTTTTTTGATTTATTTTTAGATTCAAAGACTCTATGGAAAAAGTATGAAATGAAATATGACCTTAATTTGCATGGTCATAGAGTCAAAAATATAATTACTTGAGATAGCTAGTTGTGGAATGTCTCTTGTAGCACAAGTGAATGTGTACATTGTCAGCTATCGATGATGATAAACTTTGAATAAATTGATAAACTATTATCACATGAAGATGAGGAAATGTAATAGATATTGGCATTCTATTTTTCCAAAAATGCAAATATTAGATTGATGTAGCTTAAAAATCTTGTGAATCATATGGTTTTTTAGTTGGTTACATATGTTGAGACAGTTAAAATGGGCCATTTTTGAATAGAGAAAACTATAAACTGCCAAGAAAATAAAGTGTTACTTGTATTTTTCAACCTTATAAATACAAATATAAGGCCGGGTTTTGGATTTTGTGATCCATGGATATGCTTCACCAACCATTTACACTTTCCCTAATCCACATTATTGGGAATATTATGTAGATGATGAAAATAAGAATGGTTGACATGAAGTTAATATTTTCTATTATTATACCACACTCTTGTTTTCAAATGAATAATATATCTGCAAACTATTGTTCATTTCTACTTTCACAAGGAAACAAGAGATAGTTTTGTAATTTTTCTTATTCATTTCCAATTTCACAAGGAAACAAGATTCTACAATAAAATTTGAATGCCCAATCATGAAAGCTATAAAATTATTAATTTTTGAATATTATCGAAGTTTTGGTGGATTTATTTGATATAGTAGTTTTTGTGACTCAACGATCTAATGTGGATGTGAAAAAGACAAGGACATAGATTTTTCATCCTTTTTCATACTTCCAGGTCTTGTGTAAGACTGCAAGTGTATTATTGAATACATTGTATTGTTTCTTCTCTATTTTTTTCCTTGTGCATATCTTTCATGAACAAGAGTGGTGACAAATATATTTTATGTAGGGGAAAAATGGGGATCTAAAGTACTCTTATTTTCAGCACTGGATTAAAAGGTAAGCCTACAAGATGTATAAATGGTGTTTCATTTTACTCTTACCACCCATAAACCTGAACAACTGCCAAAAGAAACTCATAAAATCTACTATATTTTTCATCTATGTCAAGACTTCCTTCAATTCAATCTAGCTCATGATTTATTAGTATCCAGTAATGAATTCAACCCTATTTAGCAAGTAAGTCATGACATTTAAAATGAAGAAATGGTGCAATTTTTATTTTTCATTGTCTAGTTGGACAATTGTTTAGGGACATATTAGGTTGTAGCATTGTAATATTAATCATTATTCATATTATAAATTATTTCTTTGTGGGAAATCATTCATCTTGTCTATCATATTTCTAGATTCACACCATGAACCATGATGGTTCGGACTAAAGTTCCCAGTAACGGAAGAAAGATTCAAATGTCAAAGATCCATTGGAAAATGCAAAAATGTTTGACAGTGACATTGTTGCATCCAAGAGGAGAAGGGATGAATTACATTCTAATATCTTTGGAGGTAAAAAAAGTAACAAATTATTTACTTTGACAATTTGTTTACATTGATTTTAAAATGTAAAGATTGTAACATAATGTTCTCACATAGATGATTCGCTTTTCCCTAGAGGTGTCCTTTAGAAAAGTTATGAGGAGATGGTGGAAGTTGAAAAAAATTATATGAAGGTTTTGGAAGAGAAAATTACATTTTATGAAACAAACAACAAACAACTACAAGAAGAAAGAAAAGTTATAAGGATAAAGCTCATACATCTACACGAGTTGAAATCCAATATAGAGATGGACTTGATTCAACTATAGATGGCACATAAAGGCTTGGAAACAATAAGTGTGAAGAATTTGCAAATGTCGGTTACGTTTGCCAAGGTTTCAAAGAGGATTACTAATTGTCACTAGTAACAAAAACCTTTGAAAGAATTATTCAAAAGAACATTGGGATTCTATATCAATGTAATGAGAAAACAAACTAAAAATGTGGCATTGACACATGTTTGTAAAATTTTTATTGTTATAAGTTTTAACACATTGAATGTTATTTGTTGTGTAATTTATACTAATAATATTTGGCGATATTTTTTTGTTTTGGATCCACATGTTCTTATTGTAATTATATTATATTATTTATTGTTAAATGCATTTATGTCATCGTTTTAATGGAAAAAGGATGGGAAGATAAAATAATATTATAACGATGACTAAAATATTACACGATGTTACAAAAAAATTAACTATGACATTAGTTTTGGGAATGGATTGAAATGTATCAGCAATATACCTCAATAGGATTAAAGAAAAGAATTATTTGGTTGTTTTGTATCTATTTTTTTAATCAATATAACTCTAATTTAAGTTGGGCCACTCTTATCTTTGTAAGATTTATAGATTTCTTCACTAGTACCTTTATTTGACTCCCTTCTAGATAGATCTAGTGTATTAATTAAAAACTTATGTGAGAAATATTTCTTCATGTCAATATATTAAAGGTATAGTAAAGTGGAAGATTTTACATACCAACTAAAGTGGATTCCATATTATTTAGGTACAAATTGTTGATATTAATCTCTGGAAAGTTTATGATAACAAATTTTGATGTAGAAGCATATTTTGGTTTAGTGGTGTTAGAAAATATTAAATTAATACATTGTTCCCGCCCATGTGGCATCTCTAAGAAAATTGATAGTTCACCTTCCTACCATGTGAAAATTCATATTCTTATATATATTCCCATTTGTATTTGATTTCAATAAAGGAATTTCATAATTTCTATTTTATCCATGCCTTCATTAGTATCGAGTAGTCGCATCTTTCATTTGGTGTTATTAAATTTGATCTACCAACAACTATTATTTTCCTTACATGACTTACTCTATCTCGTGACATTTTTATAAGAGTCATGTACATAGTGTCCTATTTTCAGGAGTATTATTTTCTATTTCTTGGCATGTCATTGTCCCCCATCCATAGTTAGACTTGTGACATTAACTTTCATTTTAGTGTTTGGCGTGAATCCAAGATTTTAATCTATTCGACATTCGAGACCGGTATTTTCTTGGTAATTAACTAACAATATGAATATTTAGAATCTATAATCTAAGTTAATATAAGTAAGTGCATAAATAAAATAAATTATGTAAACTAAAATGTTGATGCTAAATAATTTTAATTGATATTTAAATGAAATGAAATGATGAAAATGAGAGGGATAATGTACTAACCTAAAAATGAATTACTTCATTATGTGTTAGACTTGAAATCGCTTATGTGTGGCTAGGAAATAATGTGAAGGTGCTCCATTGGAAATTGTAGTAGTTGAAGATTCAAATTGCACTTTGAGTGCCTTGGAGAGGACTAGGGTGCCTCTGGGCACTCTAGTATGTAATTTGCTTACTCTCATTTGTAAAAAGATTAGGATCTGAATCTGATAGTGTCACTAGATCTTTGTAGTGTATTTATCTTTATCACATAATTTTTTAATATGTTTCCTTATCTCACCATGAATTTGATATGAAGATATACCAACAAAAATCCCTACAAAGCATCAAATCCCTACAAAAAAAGGGGTCAAACTGACCTTAGCTTCCACAATGGTGGACTTACAACTAAGTGTTGCACTACATTCCAGACCCAATGTAGTTCTATGTTCTTCTGTGAAATTGTGTGCCTAGGGTGCCCTAGCGTCGATGAATCAAAAATAGGGGATAGTAACTAGATGTAAAAATGAAAATGGTTGATGGACTAGAATGAATAAAACCCTTTCCACCTATGCTTGTGTGGTGTAGATGTAAATGATGGTAAAATGGATTCATTTGGCTTAGTAGATAGCTATATCTTTATAGTAGATATTCTGACCAAAATAGTGAGTATGTTATGTTTATATAGGGATCTCTTGTTCAAATTTCAACATTAACGACCCAACATGCTAACTAGTGCCTAAGGGAATGAGAGGTAAAATGACAAAGACTGACCTTGAATGAGTAAATTATAGCCGAGTGTTGCAAGGATTAGGGTCCATAAAATTAGGGATCGGAGCACCCATGGGCACCCAGTACTACCCTTGGCACCCTAGTCAAGAACTAGAGATGATAAATGACTAAATAACGACACCTGATACTCTCTAAGAGATCACTAGAACCGTGTAAACAACCGAATATTGTGAAAAATGAATGAAGACTGAAAAACCAATGATAGGAATAGAGGATAGGTCATTAGTGAATTTTTTTACGTGAGATCCATATATAAAATAACATACTTGATGGTATAAATGTAATAGTAAGTGCGTGATTTTGTGACTAAAATTTCCCAATTTTTGTCGGTGAGTGCAAAGCTTGGTAACATAAATTAGATAGAGATGCATATGTGAGAGAAGTTAGATAAGTCCATGTTGTAGTAGAAAGCATAGATGTGTAGTATAAGTGTGTCGAAAGATCCATATAACATGTCAAACCATGGACCAAAGTGTTCATTCATGCAACGTAACAAAAAGCGTATTGTCGTGATGAAGTGTACTAATTAAGAATGATGATAGAAATGTGAGATGATTTTAGATTTTGAATGTTGTATGATGATGATGAGATGGGGTAGGGAGTGATCAGTTCCCAACCTTAATGCATGTACATGAATAAACAACTAGAGGATTTGGGTATCCTACCTCCAAAAGAAGATTGTAGGGAGAAAAGTGTTTTATTATCACATCTCTAACTACATCCTAAATATATAGCCATTGTAGATGGACTAAGATAATATATTCTATTCCTAAGTTGGAAAAGTATTGTAATTTCTATTGATAGAGGTTATAGCGAGTTGATTGATTTGATTGATTCAGTTAGTTACTCATAGTGATATTTTACACTCATTTCCCCAAGGTTAGCTTATTAGAAGAAATCGATAAAAGTTGGTAAAATATCGTATAAAAATATTTGTAATTATTTTTCCCAAGTTAGGTCATTAGGGGAAGTGTTAAAACTTCACACGTAAAAATTGTATATTTGTTTCCCCAAATTAGGTCATTAGGGAGAATCGATGATGAAATGCCACACTCGTGAATTAGTAAATGTTTTGGAATTTAACATAACGATAGTGTTTTAAATGCATGGTGATATAAGGGGAATTATACACGGTTACCCCAATGATATGCCCCCTTTTGGAGAAAGGGGAACGATGATAAAAAAAATGAATGGTAAGTGAAAGTAAACCTGACATAGATAGAAAGTGGTAAAAATTTCCAAAATGTGTATAAATTGAATGGAAGACAATGTTGAGGAGAGATAATATGCATAAAATGTGTTCAATATGGTGGTAGGAAAAATTCTAAAAAGAATGGAGCAAATAGTGTGTAAATCAGAGTACAAATGCTCAAGATGTTACAAAAGGGTGTAGTGTGTATTAATAGTGGTGATAAGCACAAAATAATGACTATAGTAAAGTAGGTGGTGAAAAAGTAACTAAAACTAATGAAGTGAAAATGTGTTTAGTCACCTCATTTTTTTTATGCGGTTGTAAGAGTGAGCATGAAGTGAGTTAAAATGCCCCAAGTCGGGCAGCGAGCAAGGCATCCTAGTCATTTTGAGATGGTGGAAACCGTCGTAGCGTTGCGTACAATCATGGAGTTGGTAAGTACTTTTTTTGCTCAAAATAAAGGGCAGATGTAGTGTTTTGGATAAAATTTTGTAATTTTGATATTTTTAAGTTTCTCTATGTTTTAACTAAGAAAATGCCCAGATCTCGACATTGGTGTCTTTCCCAGGTGCCCCAATCATGCATCTTGGGGCCTTGGTGTATAATGTGTGAATTTGGTGTATAATTGTGAACAACAAGTTACTAGTGCAACAAGTGAATGTATTTGATCTTGGAATGTGTTGTAATTCTAGTTTTCTTTTTTGGTGTGTAGAGGGATATCCACTCAATGGAGTTTTGTGGTGAGCTTCATAGGAGTATATTGCTTAGATTGGCCTTTTCATATGATTATTTAGAGATGATGGATCATGCTATCCTATGGAACATATCCCGGATGTGGATGTGCCCGATAATATGTCCATCTTGATTGCACTATGATAGAGATGGTGTGTAAAAACATATACATTTTGGTTTCCTATGGGAGATATGATTATTATGCTGGAGGATGTATATTACATACTATGATTACCAGTGGTTGGGGAGAGAGTATGGGTTATGCCACCAAAGGATATGAAGTGATAGATGTGATTCGAGAGATGTTATTTTTTGGGAGTCGAGTCCCATATCAGCTTGGATGTGATATGGTAATTTGTCATTCTGTTCTTGCAAAATCTCTAGAAAATTGTATTGCCTCATGGATAACCATAGAGGGAGGACGCATAGGCATATTGTCTAAGATGCATGACATATACCAAAATTTATAGGATAAGGATAATAGATACATGTGGGAATGATGTGCATTGGCCCACCTATACATAGAACTATACCAATTTATGCATAAGGAGCATGGTGGAGGGATATTCGCCACCTCACTATTAAATGTATGAGAATATGAGCACATAACCATACTAAGATTAGTTGGAGGTCCATGAGGAGAGTGGGTTAGGAAAGAGATCTATGTGCGAAGGTGGATAAATATTTGTGGTAGGTAGATGGATACATATACTTACCGGGTACTAATAGATAGGATGGGGCCCGAGGTAGTTATATGGAGGCCATATCATGACTATAGAGGATGGAATGAGGATGTGATAGAGTTGCAGTGTATTCAAAGGATGATGTGGCTTGAGGATCGATTTCCAGGTGTGGCTTATATTTTTCATGTAGAGAGTATCACATCAGTTTGGCATGACTCTCGATGAGACCGAAATCCATGTATTTTGTTACAAGCTATACAAGTACCTAGAAGGGTGGAATCTAGACCAGGGCTCACATCGAGTAGTTAGTACCACTTGGGCTAGATGAGGTAGACGTTACAATAGAGCTTATCGAAAAAGATGATGTCGGTAAAACTAAGGAGTACTAGGTATAATGGATAGCTCATTTGTGGGAATTGTTATTCCCATTGTTTGGAGGTTCAACGGGGTTACCACCTATAGGAGGAGGAGAGGGGAAGGCACAAGCCGCCAAACTATAGAAGTAGCTATAGAAGATTGTAAATATTTTTATAGTTGTGTTTTTTTTTATTCCTATATTGTCTAACGCATTGTGTAATTTTTCCGTAGATGAGATGTGTAGTGGTCATTGATTGTTGGCACATCCATCTTCACCTTGATGTGGAATGTGTCGACCGATGTGCTAGGTGGATATATACTTGAGCAAGTAGATGATATCACAGTGATCATGCTCATTTATTTGATTCGATGGCCATAACAATGGTGGAATGTACCGTGTTGGTAGGTGAAAGGGGTGAGGTATGCGAGGAGACATGTAAATCCGAGAGGAGGTAAGTTATGGTCCCTTGGCATAATATGTTTGCAAAATATGTCTATTACAACACCAAAGTGTTCCAAGTAGTCTACATAAATGAGCTTGCTTTATGGAGGTAGTTCGATTGATATCGAGTTTGTGAACTATAGAGTCACATTGGTAGAGAGGTATGTAATTCTAGGGCTCCCAGAGTACTTTTATCTCTCGAAAGTGCACCCTGTAGAGAGATTGTTGTAGGTTTTCTAAGCTTACAAATTTTATCTCTCTATTTCGTAGATACAATGGAAACACCACAAGTCTGTGGGTATACCTATTTTAAAGCAAGTCTCCAAAGATCATCAGGCGGTTCCTTATTGATGTATCCTAAACTGATTTTCTGGGGGTTTAAGGGTAAAAGATGATTGTAAAATGAAATTAAAACTAAGGTGATACACCAAACTTGTATGAGGTCTTTGACTGAGTACATGCACAATTGATATGGAATGAATTTATGATACATAGGCCAACAGTTTTTTAAAGATAATTAAGGGTAAACACTTTGATGTATTGAGGGATAAAATCACAACAATACTACTAAGTTACACATACACATTAATATCATTTAGAAATATTGAACTTACAATAGGGTAAGATGATTAATCAGGGAATTCAAATTCACAAGATTAATGGAAACATACACAAGACTATAAATAATTAGAAAGGTAGAAAATACTTCACATTCAAAGGGAAAACTGGCAGAAAATTGCTTCAGCACTCCTGTATCTAAAAATTCCTCCTTTGTGCTTTGCCAAGGCACACAATATATAGAAAAATTGATTCACCCACCCTTCCTAAAAATAGACTAGGGTTGTACTCACCCATGCATCCTATTTTTATCCTTTATCTATTAATAAATAAAGGAATAAAATAAAGCAAACTAATACAAAGAGGCATTAATAACCTTTGATTACATCACAGTCAAATTATAGTTGACTATCCTATTTTTAAGAAAAAGCATAGGTGAATAATGCTAAAAATAAACCTTTCTTGATGAGCAAGTCTCCTTCTAGGTGCATGTAAATTTGTCTTCTTGCTGTTGATGTGACATATAAAATTCTGATCCACTTGTCCCCTTGGATGCACATGCAAAAGTTGATCTCTATGTGTGAGTAAAGATAATCCATTATTTACAATATTTTACAAAAATAACTCACTCAAGTATACATCTTGATGGGGACCACCTTTAAGATCAAGCTCTAATATTGACATTCCCTTTGTCCCCTAGTGTGGTAACATGATTTATTTTGCTATCTTTTAAATATATCATTTGCAAAATATAATACTTTTGTTATGTGCTAACTCCATGTGGGGACCACTCTAGATAGGTGCACATGTCTTTGTTGAGTTTGGTATTCTTGTAGACTTGGGACATTGCCATGGTTTTAAACATATATATGTGGGAACTTTGTAAAAGGCCACCATGCCATACTCGGCCACCTTTGATTAACACATGACCATGCAATTACTTGTCGGCTTTTTCATTTTGAAGAGGATAAGGTTTAACTTTACCTTTTCAGTGATTATTGTTGGCATGTATAGTGATTGGATCTCTTTGACCATGAGGACATAGTCTATGGTTTAGAATTTTGAAAGTCGATGCAATGATAATTTTTCTTTTAACGTGGGCTGGCCCCTCTCCATGGTGACTCACCCCTTCACATTTTACGCTGGCACTTTGCATTAAATATATTGGCCACTTGTGATTGGCTATGACCATTGATTCTGGTGCTAAGATTCTTATGAACCATCGATCTTGATCTTTGTTTAGGGTTTCACTTGGATTTTAATGCGGTTGTTGGAATTTATCCATGGTGATTTGTATTGAATAATTCCTCGATCCTCAGCCATCGATCTTTTCACGGCGTGATCTTTGGTCATTAGGTTCGAACTTAACCCAACTCTTGAGCTTGGTGGTAAAGGTCATTTTTTCATTGATGTCATTGTTGAAGATTTCTAAGCTCTGTTCTTATTATCAACACGATTTTATACTATTGTTTGCTTCTCTTGAGGTATTTATAGGGTCCTATGGCTACCATTTTCTAATTATTCGATCTTTACTTGGTTTTGTGATGTCTTTGTGATAATGAGGGCTCAAACACTAGTATTTATCCATCGTTTTAAGTTTTGGATGTTTAACCTCTATGGAGGAGTTCATGAGCTCGAGCTCGTTGAAATTTTTTGTGGCCATTCCTTAGTCATTTCCAAGCTTTTTTCTTCAAAGTGGCTATCATATCTTAATCTTTCAAGCTCTGTTAAATTTTTCTCGAGGAATAATCAAACTCGTATTTTTTTGAAAAAGGGTTCTTTGTCTTCTATGAATCTTTGTGAGGTTTCCTTCTAGACACCATCTCTTTTCTCTTGAGATTTGTAGATCAGATTTCAAATCCTGGTTGGAATTCAAGACTAAGTTGCATTCTTCATTGTATTCACTCTATCAAAGCTTTTTGAGAAAGATGGTTGTGGGTGTTTTCCACCATGAGTGGTTATAGGTGAGCTAATTTTTTTATTTGCACACATACACTTCTATTTTCATTTTATTTCTTGGATATGTCATTGAAACTCTTGAAAATATTTGTGGGTTATGTGATTTCTTTCTCCTGCTTGACTCCCAAGTTCGAAACTTCTCATGGGCATATGGATTTCTTGCTTCATCATTCAGTTGTTTGAAAGTTACAACTATTTGATTATAAATGGTGATTTCTTATCTGGTACTGATTTCTTGATACCCATTAATGGGTTTTTAGTCTCTGGACAATAGCTATACCATTCTCACTCTAATACTACAACTTGAAACTGATTTCAAATGGAATAAAAATTTCTGAAATAATTAAATATTTCTTTAGCTTGGATATGAATATGTTTCTGATTCAAAGTTTGTACTTCTGTATTGTTTTCTCTATTGAATGGTGATAAACCAAAATCATGGAAGTATCAACTTTTCTCACCTCTATTCTTTGACTTGATTATTCGGGTTCAAGCTATTGAGATTCTAATCTATTATTGTAAACCACCATCTTTTGTTTCTAGTTTTTTCACTGTGTATTATGCCTGAACAAAGTCACCATAATTTGATGCTTATTAGGGTTTTTGTATTTCTTCATATTTGGGTTCTGATTTGTATTGTGGGTACTCATATTTTGCTGTGAAAAAGGCACCTTGGCCATTGTATTTAGAGCTGAAGCTCACATTTTCTTTGATTTTTATTTTGAATATTGTGGTGAGGGTTTTGACTATTGGCCCTGGTATGCATGTGTCTCTGATTCGAAGCTTGTTCTTGATCAATCATTGAGCCTTTTCTGGAAACCCTAGATATTCTTCATTATGTTTTGTATTCCATCTTCTTTGTACTTGCTGAATGAATTTGAATGGCTCGGCCATGAATGTTTTCTTGCACTCTGTTTCCCTTTTTGAGCTCCTTTGGGTTCCTTCTAAGAATGATCCTGGAGCATTCTTCGTCTTGTTCTTCATTCTCTGGGACCCTAGACCTTCATTGTTTTGATCTCTGAAACTCTTCTCTTGAGGCTAATAATATTTTCTGAAAGTTTAAATCCACTTCATACTATCTTAAGTTCTCCGCACTACCTGATTCGATTCGACCTTGGCCCTTTGTTGTTTGGATGAGTGTATCAGAGTGAATCATAAACTTCTATCTCCTGAACATGTCCACTTACTTCCTTTGTATGTCCATAACAAAATGTTTCCAATCTTGTACCTGACCATTAAGTTTTAAACACACTGAAACAATGCTTTTGGTATTCAAACTGTACCTTTTGATTACCCTTTCTTAAAGCATGATTGTCTGAAAACTGGGTCTCATTCAGTGTGTTGTAACTTTCCTTTTCAACTTACTCATCTAACCATGATTGTCCTTCAAGTCCTGAATATGATATATCTTTTGTACAAAAGTTTCCCTTTCATTTAAGAAACTATAACTCCATGAATCCAATATATCTTATTCTATTGAAGTGTTGCAATATTTTATTGTACCTGTAAAAATGTGAATCATGCATTTAATCTTAGCTCTGAAGCTATATTGTAGCATTCTGGACTTGATATTTGCTTTATTTGAAAACTGTACTTCTAGAATGGCTGAACTTTGTAGGATTATCTTAAGACTTCATGTTATTCAGCTGTAAATAAAATGAATGCTCCAAAGTACTTCAATTTGATGACTAAAAGTGCAGTCCATTTCTTTTTGTTTAAATACTACATTTCCTTTTTATTACAGCTTTGATATGCGTGATGGAAAATTTAAAATTTCCATTTTACATGGTGAATCCTGACAAAATTTTCCCATAATTCTTTCTTTTATCCCTTTTTCAGTTGTAATAGATGTATTTTCTGATTTAGAATACAGAATGTATCACTTTTCTATTGAAGTTGATTTGTTGTTGGAAACTAAAACATAATAATTGTTATCTTGATCATGACATGCTTTTCTACTTCTCTGTATCACTTATTTGATTTACATACAACTTTTAAAGCATGTATTAATTAAAAAAAAACATGATGGAAAGTTTTAAATGTCCATTTTACATGGTGAAGCCCTATCAAAATTTTCCCATATTTCCTTCTCATTTTGTTTCAGTTGTATTTTTCTTTTCAGTTAACTTCAGCCTTCAAAATCTGATCCTTTTCTACTTCACCTTTGAGTTGCATTCTTCCTTCATTCCAGCATGTACTTATGACTCATCTACTTCATGTACCATAGGATAGAAGTTATTGAACTCTACAATCTTTATCTATAGTGAGGACTGTAAGATATGATTTATTTCTTCTTGGCTACAACCTGTACCTGCACACTTGAGAAAATAGTTAGAAAATATTTAGGATTTTGGCCTCTCTTATGTCCATGGTTTTTATTTTCTTCTCTCTCCTTCTTTCTGAGTGAGTAAATCATGTATACTATTTGATCTTCAAGTAATCTATGTCTCTTGTTATTAAGAGATCCATATGCATGAATTAGGATAGTATAGGAATATGGATTAACCCTGAGCTCGTAACTGATGATTTTCTCCTTTTCTATTTTTAGGTACGGTGCTTTCAATAATGAAGATGAAGAGGGAACAAAGTTGAAGATGAGGATGCATCAACTGAAGGACAAACCTCAAGGAAATGATGGGTTCACTCATACTCCTTTATTTTCTCTTTCATGCATGTGTACCTCTTATTTTAGTAGTTGTACTTTACTTTCTAGTTACATCCCATGGCTTGTGTGGGAACATTTGAAATTCCTTATGAATAAAACATTGAATTATGAAATTGAGTTGTGTATTTCTTTCTGTATTTATGCTTTTTGATATGGATTGTATGATGAACTAAACAACCCAATAATATAATTGAATGTCTTAATCATGAAGGAAAGATCATTAAAGAATACCTGTAACATCTAGTAATGAACTTTGATTTTTAATCTTGAGTCATGATTTCTGCTTTAAAACCTAACACTTTATCTATTCTACAATTTGGTGTCTTCATCAAGGCAACACAATTGTCCTTCAAGGCTTTGTGTTCTTTTTCTAAAGATAGCATGAAATTACAGGCTATGTGATCTGTTATGTTTTGCAACAGCACACATAGCTGCAGATTTCATGTAATCATTAATTAATTCAATAGTAATAATATTGTTTAAAAGAACCTCCCCTAGATTAGGTATACTTCACCAATTATATCCATTATAATGAAGTTTCGAGTTGCCTAGTTTTGCACAAGTGCAAGAATTGTCAACATTTTTAGCGATCCTATGGAGAAAGCTAACTACTAGCTTGTAAACCAGTTCCTTGCTCTTGTCCATTGGGCATGGAGTCTAAAGCATGTAACTAAAATCTACCTTCCTAAAGGTCCAACCCTTCCAAAATGAACTAAAATTGGGAAAGGATCTGGTAAACCAAATCACATGCACAAATGCACTTATTGAATTGAAAAATACATTGTAATGTGTAGGAACTACACTTATTGAAGGGAAATCCTACTCTAAACAGACACTGTAGGATTTTCAATAATAGTTTTTGAGAAACATACCATTCATAGGAATGGGAAGTTCCTCTCCATTCAACCTTGAGAGTTGAAAATCATTGTGTTCTTTGCAAGATAAAATCATGTAAGGACCACTCTAGATTGTATCAAACTTCATGTGTCTTCCGGGTTTACATGATCAACATCCCACTTTAACACAATATCACCTTCATTGAAGATTTTGGATTCAAATTTTTTTATCAAAAGTCTTCTTCATCTATTTCTGATTCTCTTCCATGTTTAAATGAGCTTGATCTCTTAGCTATTGTAATTCCATTAATTTTGTAAATGAACCTACAATGATTCATTTTCAAGCACTTCCATTTGATGCAGAAATATAATGTGGGTAAATCAATTGAAATAGGCATTCTCGCTTCTCTTCCTTAAACAAGTTTGTATGGTGAATTGCCAACTTATCTTTTAGGAGTCAATCTATTAGCCTAAAGTTCTGAATTCAACATTAAATGTCAAGATCTCTAGTTATGTTTGAGTGTTCTTCTGATGATCCTAAATATATTCTTGTTAGTACTTTAAGCTAACCCATTACCTTGTGGGTAATAATTAGATGAAAAAATTAGATAAATTCCATGGTTAACAACCCAATCTGTTACCTTTGCACCAAGAAATGCTAAAGCATTATTTGATATGATAGTTGTTGGGACACCAAATATGCAAACTATACCTTCATAAAAGGATAGTATTAAAGTTTCATTAGCATATTTCAAGGCTATTGCTTCAGTCCAACGTGTAAAGTAATCTGTAGCAGTCAAAATCCACTTGTGTCCTTGTGAAGAAGGTGGGTTTATCATGCTAATAAAATCAAGGCCCCACTGCATAAAAGGTTGATCAACTGAAATAGGTTGTAAAGGAAGCAAAGCCAAACATTCTTTTCCAACAAAGAAAGAACATTTCTTACACTTCCTAATCCATTCAAAATAGTCCTTAAATATATTGGGCCAATAGTAACCAGCTTTCATAATTTTTAAGGCTATGGTACATGCTGAGAAATGACCTCCTACAGGTCCTTCGTGGAATTATGATAATAATTGCTGAATTTTATCATAGTCAACACATCACAACAAGATTCCATTTATATCCCTTTTGAATAATACACCATCAATGAAAACATAGGGTACAACTTGTAATCTGAAATACCTTTGTTTATTCTTGTCCATACCTTTCGGATAGATGTCATGCTACAAATAGTTAACTAAATCAGTCATCCATCTTGATTCCTAGATTTCTTGAGCAAGTTCAGGTTGCTGATTTTCTGGCTGAACCATAATGTCTGATTGTTGATACATAATTTCAGCATGTTATTTTGAATCTTCAAGTTCTACAGTCTATTGTTTTTTTATATATCAAGTAATTAGATGTTCACACAAGCCTTTTCCTCAAACTACCTTTGCAAAATGAATATCAACATCATATTCCATGACATTCGTTATCCAGCATGTTCTTTTCTCATTCAATTCTTTATTTAATAAGAAAGTTGTCACACTTAGATGAGAAAAAGAACATGAATTTTGTTGTTTGAAAGCATGTACTTAAAATTCTTTAGCCCTCTGACTACTAAAAGTACTTGTTTTTCAAGAAATATGTACCTTGTTTCGTAATCATGTAAGCTCTGTCCAAAGAAAGCAATTAGTTGCTCAACATTTTCATCATTAACCTGAGTTAATATGGCTAAGATTGTTTTAGCTCCTACAAGTGCATACATTGTAAAATCTTTATCAAATTTAGATTTGCAAGAGTAGGAGCTTGAGAGATGGCTACCTTAATTGATTCAAACCCTTCTCTCCCTTCACTAGTCCAAGAGAAAGTTTTCTCTTTCTTTAACATAGTTATCAATGGTTTCACCAATGCTGCAAAATCTAGAACAAATCTTCTAACAAAGTTGATTTTTCCAAGAAAACTCTGTAATGCCTTCTTATGATGAGGTAATGATAGTTGTGATATGGCTTTGATTTTGAAAGGATCAATTACCAAACCTTTCTTAGAAACAATATGACCAAGTAATTTTCCTTGATGTACTTGAAAAGATAGACTTTAGTGGATTCAAAGATATTCCAAACTATCTACATAACTGAAAATTCTACCTTAGATGTATTAGATGTTCTTCTAATTTTTGAGAATATAGTAACATCATCTAAATAAACAAGGATGCATTTATTTAACAAGTTACGAAAATCCATGTCCATTGCGTGTTGAAATGTTGCACCAACATTTGAAAGGCTAAAAGGCATTCTTTTGTAAGCATAAGTACCCCACTTAGTGGTGAAAGTTGTTTTGTACCTATCCTCTTCTCGAACTAAAATTTGATTGTATCCACTATAGCCATCTAGAAGAGATAGTCTATCTGAACCAGAAACTATTCTCAAAATCTGATCCATATTTGGAAGTGGGTAGTGATCTTTTAATGAAGCTTTATTAAGATCTCTAAAATCCACACATAATCTGATTTCTCCATTTTTCTTCCTAATAGGAACAAGATTGGCTACCCAACTTGAATGCTTAACTGGAAAGATAATACCTGATTCAATCAACTTAGATAACTCTTTCCTCATTAGAGGCTCTATTTTGGGATTTACAGGCCTTTATTTTTGCCTAACTGGCTTGGAATTTGGTTGTAATTCAATAGTGTGTTGTGCTAAACTAGGATCAAACCCTTTTAGGTCTTGGTATTTCCAAGCGAAAACATCTTTAAATTCCTTGCAAAGATTAATAAAATATTTTTTTTCAGCTAAAGAACATACCTTTCTGAGAAACAAATTTTTACCTTCATCAACTAAGATCTCCTCATAATTATTAGCATTTGTTGACATCTTAGTCTTGACCTTCCTTAACTGATCGTCAGTGTTAAAGATGTCTTCTAATGTGACTAGACCTCAAGGAATTTTTTTTTAATTGAACAATATGGTCACCATATAAGTGCTATAATTTATCTTGATTTACTGTAGAAAATTTAGTTTCCTGCTGCAAAAACCTACATATTAGATCACCACTTTCAAAAAGATGCCGATTCAAGTCATTATTAGGTATCAAATTCTTCACAATAAGCTTTATATGATTCTAAATTTCATTATTTTCAATCTTCTCCAAAGACTTCAAAACTAGCACCAACTACTGCAAGTCTATCTGCATGCTTATTTTCTATTCTAGGAATGGTTGATGTTAATAGCCTCGAAATATTCCATTAAGTCTAAAACTCTATGTCTATAAGACTTCATTAATGGATTCTTACAAACATTAAAATTTCTTACTTGATTGATAACCAACTCAGAATCACCAAAGATCTATAACATGCTAATACCTCTCTTTCTGCCCAAAGTAAGCCATGAATTAATGCTTCGTATTTAGCTACGTTGCAAGTACATGAAAATTGGAGACTCAAAGTTGAGAAATACCTTTCATTTTTTGGGGAAGTGAGCATCAAACCTACTCCTTGTCCTTTCTTGTTTTTAGCTCCATCGAAATGAAGCTTCCAAATCCCTTCCGTTACATTTTCTGTTTTGACAAAGAAGGGAATTGGTGTATTTTCTTCATGCAAGCAATACACACTAAACAGATGCTCTTCAAATTCTTTAAAAGGATCATGAGTGTGTTATTCATGTGTCTTTTCATCCATAAACAGGTTAGAAACACCATCCAATGCTGAAATATGAGCTGTATTATCAAAATTAGACTAGTCTAAGGTTGCATAATTAGCTACTGCATTAGAAGCATGAGGCTCAATGTGAAATCTGGCCAATGGTTCTGAATTGATAGTAACCTTGGTGCCATAACGTGTAGTGAAAAATAAGAAAGACCAATCTGAAGAGAGATAACCTCCTATTTTTGTTGTGAAATCTCTTGATAAACATATAGCAAAGTAAGGAGGTAAATCTACAACAATAATATCTTGCAAAATGGAAACATTTGGGCAAGCATGCAATGTTACCTCTAGATTTTTGATGACACCAATTGTATTAGTTGTAGTTCCATCCAACTATAGGACACTCTTTTTTGTAGGTTCATACTACAGACCCAATTTTTCTGTAATTGCTTTTGGCATAACTGTGCTACTTGCACCGCTATCCACCATACAATTATGAACAAGATGTTCTCCAATAATCAGTGATAGATAAAATGGTGGTGGCTTCTTGATGTCATGAGAATTTAAGAATTTCTGAACCATCCATTTAACCTATTTGATGTGGTCTTGTTCCATTGTTCCAAGGACCATGTCTGCTTTTTAAACTTCTTTTTTGCTATTTTAGAAGAAATCTGCAACTTAGCAAGTTCGTGAGAAAGTAAATCTTGTTTTCCTAGAATACTTAGAGCATCCCACATTGAGATGTTAACATTATGATTTTTCATTACATCAACAATGTTAAAAGAAGCAACAATTTTAGAGACAAATTCTACTATTTTAGCATAGGATTTGGTGAAAATTGATTTTGCTTCAGCTACTTTTGATATATGAGGTATAAATAACCTTCTTAGATCAGGCTATAGCTATTTTTGTTGTTCTTTACCAACTATAAAACTTGTTATTTTTTGAGGAACAACAACACATTAGCTGGTTTTGGGCTTATAGTTGTTGTTTTATCAGTGACAGTAGGTAGAACAAGCCTATTCTACTATTTTTACTCTTTTGCAGCCTTTTCTTGAGCCCTAGTAGTAACTACAATGAAATCATCCTCACTAAAACTGACTAAGTTCTGTTTAGGTGCCTTCTAAACCTGAGTATCTTGCTACCCACCCTCCATTTGAGGCATGAAAAATGTCTCAGATTGAGGTTGTGCAACAAGACTTATGTTCAAGAAAATCATTTGGGAAACTTGCAGCTAAATGAGGTTGATTACAAGGTTGACACCACTCTTCGTAGCCATATTAACTAGACTAAAGTGTTAGATGAACTAGGAGACTTTGGATTGAATTGACTTTGTTGATAAAGCTACCTATAATTTTGATTCTATTGGTAAGGCTACCTATTTTTTTGATAATTTTGTTGATAAGGAGCCTGATAAGGTCTATTAGGTAATGCAAGCCTATTCTCATTGAAGTCAGCTTGTTCCCATAGTCTGCAAAGATTTAAATATGTCATCTGATGGGGCTATAATAGCGGGTTATATAATTGTGATAGGTTGTGGGATAGGAGCTAAATCTGCCAAAAAAGGCATTGAAGGCCTTGGTGCTAATTTTCCATCTTGAATAAGACTATTTTCAGCTCGGATGGCGATATCATAGGCTACTAGGAGAGTCTCTCCTCCCATAGATTGAATCATAGTTGAAATATCACTGTTTAATGCTCTAAGATAATAAAGAAAAGCATGATCAGCTTGAGGCTTGACACTTGCTAGAATTCTTTCCCAAGTTCTAGCAAAATGGATGTTGAAACTAGACATAAATTCATTGGGAGATCTTTTAATGGTAGACAACTATTCTATGAGAGATAAATGATCTGAATTATCTTGAAATTGTTTCAGCAATTTATCACCTAAATCATCCCAAGTTCTTATGCATCCAATCTCTAGATTTCTATACCATTGCAAGGCTTGTCCTTTAAGAGATGTAGCTAAAAGTCTCAAAGCTACATCCTCATGAGTGATATTATGAACTACACATAAGGCCGTGAATATCTTTAATGTGCTCTATAGGTGTAACCTGATTTTCACTAGTGAATGATGGAAAAATTTTCATGGTAGCATTAGGGATGTCATGGTAAACTAGGATTACTAATGGGCTGCCATTAGTAAAGGTCACAAAATTCCTAGGTGGTTGAATAGCCATTTGAAAAATGGGATCTAAATAGAGAAATTGATACATGGTGAAGGAATATTAGGAGGAGGGTTATCAAAACCAGGCCTATTATAAGGTAAAGTATTACCAACTCTTCTCCTTCTTGCAAAATTCAAAGGTAAAAAAAAAAACTCAGAAGGAATTCATGTTACCGGTTATCTGGTAATTACTTTAGCCATGGAACATGTTTCAATACTGGTATGAAATCAGCCCTACATAGTCTTCAAATATATTATTAAATCTTTAGAATAAATTGCTGCAGCTTGTTATCCTAAATGTAACTTTTATCTATTGTAAATCTATTATAGATATGTTGTGAATATCTATAACTTGCATGAAGATCTAATTCATTGTCCCACTAGGCATGCCAAAAATTGTTATCTCTTGAAAGTACACCCTATAGAGATATTTTTGTAGGTGTTCAAATCTTGAAAATTTTATGTCTCTCTTTTGTAGATACTATGGAAACACCTCACGTCTATGGGTATACCTAATTTGAAGCAAGTCTCAAAGTATCATGGATGGTTCCTTATTGATGTATCCTAAACTAATTTTCTGAGGTTTAAGGGTAAAAGATGACAATAAAATGAAATTAAAAATGAAGTGATACACCAAAATTTTATGAGGTCTCGATTTAGTACATGCATAATTGATATGGAATGAATTTCGATACACAAGCCAACAATTTTCTGAAGATAATTAAGGATAAAAACTTTGATGTATTGAGGAAAAATATCACAACAATACTGCTAAGTTACACATACACATTAATATCATTTAGAAATACTAAACTTGCAATAGGGTAAGATGATTAATCGGGAATTTGAAATTCACAAGATTAATGGAAACATACACAAGACTACAAATAATTAGAAAGGTAGAAAATACTTCACATTCAAAGGGAAAAACTGGCAGAAAATTGCTTCAGCACTCCTGTATCTAAAACTTCCTCCTTTGTGCTTTGCCAAGGCACACAATATATAAAAAAATTGATTCACCCACCCTTCCTAAAAATAGACTAGGATTGTACTCACCCATGCATCCTATTTTTATCCTTTATCTATTAATAAATAAAGGAATAAAATAAATCAAACTAATAAAAAGAGGCATTAATAGCCTTTGATTACATCACAGTCAAACTATAGTTGACTATCCTATTTTTAAGAAAAATCATGGGTGAATAATGCTAAAAATAAACCTTGCTTGATGAGCAAGTCTCCTTCTAGGTGCATGCAAATTTTTCTTCTTGCTATTGATGTGACATCTAAAATTCTGATCCACTTGTCCCCTTGGATGCACATGCAAAATTTGATCTCTATGTGTGAGTAAAGATAATCCATTATTTACAATATTTTGCAAAAATAACTCACTCAAGTATACATCTTGATGGGGACCACCTTTAAGATCAGGCTTTGATATTGACATTCCCTTTTGTCCCCTAGTGTGGTAACATGATTTATTTTTCTATCTTTTAAATATATCATTTGCAAAATACAATACTTTTGTTCTGTGCTAACTCCATGTGGGGACCACTCTAGATAGGTGCACATGTCTTTGTTGAGTTTGGTCTTCTTGTAGATTTGGGACATTGCCATGGTTTTAAACATATATATGTGGGCACTTTGTAAAAGGCCACCATGTCATACTCGGTCACCTTTGATTAACATACAACCATGCAATTACTTATCGAATTTTTGATTTTGAAGAGGATAAGGTTTAACTTTACCTTTTCGGTGATTATTGTTGGCATGTATAGTGATTGGCTCTCTTTGACCATGAGGACATAGTCTATGGTTTAGACTTTTGAAATTCAATGCAATGATAATTTTCTTTAATTGTGGGGTTGGCCCCCTCTCCATGGTGACTCACCCCTTCACATTTTATGTTGGCACTTTGCATTAAATATATTGACCACTATGATTGGCTATGACTATTGATTCTAGCACTAAGATTCTTGTGAACCATTGATCTTGAGCCTTCTTTTAGGGTTTGACTTCAATTTTAATGTGGTTGTTGGCATTTAGTCATGGTGATTTTTATTGAATACTACCTCGATCCTCAGCCATCTATCTTTACATGGCTTGATCTCTGGTCGTTGGTCTTTGAATGTGGTTGAGTTTGAACTTAACCCAACTCTTGAGCTCAACAGTAAAGGTCATTCAACCTCAATGATCACTCCATTCTAGTTTTTTGGGTCTATGGGTGAAGCCTAGGAAAATTTTTCATTGATGCCATTGTTGAAGCTTTCTGAGCTCTGTTCTTCTTATCAACATGATTTTCTGCCACTCTTTTCTTCTCTTGAGCTATCTGCAGGGTCCTATGGCTACCATTTTCTGATTATTCGAGATTTACTTGGTTTTGTGATGTCTTTGTGGCCATGAGGGCTTGAACTCGTATTTCTCTGTCATTTTAAGTTTTGGCTATTTGGCCTTTGTGGAGGAGTTCATGAGCTTGACCTCCTTGATTTTTTCATGGCCATGCCTTAGTCATTTTTGAGATTTTTCCTTCGAAGTGGCCACCATATCTTATTCTTTCAAGATCTGCTAATTCTTTCTGAGAAAGAATCAAGCTCAGATTTTCTGCAAAAGGGTTCTCTATCTTCTGCGGAGCTCTGTGAGGTTTCTCTGTAGACACCGTCTCTTTTCTCTCAAGCTCTATAGATTTGGATTTCAAAACCCTAGTTGGAATTCAAGGATGAGTTGCATTCTTTGTTGTATTCACTCTGTCAGAGATTTCTGAGAAAGATGGTTGTGGGTGTTTTCCACCATGAGTGGTTATAGGTGAGCTAATTTTTCTCTTGCACATGTACACTTCTATTTTCATTTTCTTCCTTGGATATGTCACTAAAAATCTTGAAAATATTTGTGGGTTTTGTGATTTCTTGCTCCTTCTTGACTCTCGAGTTTGAAACTTCTCATGGGCATATGGATTTCTTGCTTCATCATTCGAAATTTTTGACTGTTCGATTATAAACGGTGAGTTCTTGTCTGTTACTCTAATTTCTTGATACCCATTAATGGGTTTTTAGTCTCTGGCCAAGAGCTATACCCTTCTCACTCTGATACTACAACTTGAAACTAATTTCAAATGGAATAACAAATTTCTGAAATAATTCAATATTTCATTAGCTTGGATATGAATGCATTTTTGATTCAAATTTTGTACTTTTGTATTGTTTTCTCTATTGAATGGTGATAAACCAAAATCATGGAAGTATCAAATTTTCTCACCTCTATTCTTTAACTTGATTATTTGGGTTTGAGCTATTGAGATTTTGATCTATTATTATAAACTGCCATCTTTGGTTTCTGGTTTGTTCACTATGTATTGTGCCTGAACAGAGTCACCATAATTTGATGCTTATTAGGGTTTCTGTATTTCTTCATATTTGGGTTCTAATTTGTATTATGGGTACTCATATTTTGCTATGAAAAAATACCTTGGCTGCCATATTTAGAGCTGAAGCTCACATTTTTCTCTGATTTTTCTTTTGAATATTGTGGTGAGGGTTTTGACTATTGGCCCTAGGTATGCATGTGTCTCTAATTTGAAGCTTATTCTCGATCAATCGTTGAGCCTTTTCTGGAAACCTTGGATATTCTGCATTATGTTTTGTATTCCATCTTCTTTGTACTTGCTTTGAATGACTTTAAATGGCTCATCCATGAATGTTTTCTTGCACTCTGTTTCCTTTTTTAGATCCTTTGGGTTCCTTCTAAGAATGATCCTAGAGCATTCTTCATCCTGTTCTTCATTCTCTAGGACCCTAGACCTTCATTGTTTTGATCTCTGAAACTCTGCTCTTGAGGATAATAATATTTCTGAAAGTTTAAATCCACTTCATACTATCTTAAGTTTTGCACTACCTGATTCGATTTTACCTTGGCCCTTTGTTGTTTGGATGAGTGTATTAGAGTCATCAGAAACTTCTATCTCTGAACATGTCCACTTACTTCCTCTATATGTCCATAACAAAATGTTTCCAATCTTGTACTGACAATTAATTTTTAAACACATTTAAATAATGCATTTAATATTCAAACTATACATGTTTGATTACCCTTTCTTACTGACATGATTGCTAAAAAGTGGGTCTCATTCAGTGTGTTGTAACTTTCCTTCTCAACTTACTCATCTAACCATGATTGTCCTTTCAAGTCCTGAATATGATATATCTTTTATACAAAATTTTCCCTTTCATTTAAGAAATTATAACTCCATGAATGCAATATATCTTATCCTATTGTAGTGTTGCGATATGTTATTAGTACCTGTAAAAATGTGAATCATGCATTTAATATTAGCTCTGAAGCTATATTGTAGCATTCTGTGGACTTGATATTTGCTTTATTTGAAAACTGTACTTCTAGAATGGCTGAACTTTGTAGGATTATCTTAAGACTTCATGTTATTCAGCTGTAAATAAAATGAATGCTCCAAAGTACTTCAATTTGATGACTGAAAGTGCAGTCCATTTCTTTTTTTTTAAATACTACATTTCCTTTTTATTACAACTTTGATATGCATGCTTTGGAAAATTTAAAATGTCCATTTTACATGGCGAAGCCCTATCAAAATTTTCCTAGAATTCTTTCTTTTACCCCTTTTCAACTTTGTAATAGATGTATTTTCTGATTCAGAATACATAATGTATCACTTTTTTTATTGAAGTTGATTTGTTGTTGGAAACTGAAACATAATAACTATTATCTTGATCATGGCATGCTTTTCTACTTCTCTATATCACTTATTTGATTTACATACAACTTTTAAAGCATGTATTAGTTAAAAACAACATGATGGAAAGTTGTAAATGTCCATTTTACATGGCGAAGCCCTATCAAAATTTTCCTAGATTTCCTTCTCATTCTGTTTCAGTTGTAATTTTCTCTTTTTAGTTAACTTCAGCCTTCAAAATCTGATCCTTTTCTGCTTCACCTTTGAGTTTATTCTTCCTCCATTCCAACATGTACTTATGAATCGTCTACTTCATGTACCATAGGATAGAAGTTATTGAAATTTATAATCTTTATCTATAATGAGGGCTATAATATAAGATTTATTTCTTCTTGGTATGACTTTGTACCTACACACTTGAGAAAATATTTAGAAAATATTTTTTTTGCCTCTCTTATGTCCATGGTTTTTCTTTTCTTCTCTTTCCTTCTTTCTGAGTGAGTAAATCATGTATACTATTTGATCTTCAAGTAATCTATATCTCATGTTATTAAGAGATCCATATGCACGAATTAGGACAATATAGGAATATGGATTAACCTTGAGCTAAATCGAATATTTTCTTTTTTTTGATTTCAGAATACGGTGCATTAAACAATGAAGATGAAAAGGGAACAAAGTTGAAGATGAGGAAACATCAATCGAAGGAAAAACTATTAGGAAATAAGAGATAAAATATGTGGAATAATCCCTTACAGAATCGCAACAATAGAAACTAATATGCAAAAATATTACAGATCTCAAATAAAAGTGTAGAATAAATAACACAACACAAAGAGACAAGATTTAACATGGTTCACCCAATTTGGGCTACGTCCACCAAGAATCACTTGCTCAAATTTTATTACAAGCCTCCACTCTCTTAATACAATACCCAGATCCGTTTGGAGCTATGCTCAACAAACTCTATAGAATTCACACCCGAATTCAAAACACATCTGCAATACATTTACTTGTACATCTATCATATGCATAAGACCATATAAATAGACAACTGCTTAAGTAGTTTGATACGAAACCGTGGGTATCAAAACAATGGGAAAAAGACCAAAAAAACCATGGGCCCAAAAACAGCCCATAACGGTTACCCATTACCCATGGGTTAATAAACCACCCATGAAAATTTACTTCGGGGGCTTCGCCCCGAACCCCCCTGACCCGCTCACCGGTGAGCGGGACTGCCATAAAAATACCCGAGCGTAACACATAGAAGGTGTACCACATTCTAACATTCAAATAAGCTCCACAAAACATAACAATCTCCCACTTGGAGACTGATTTCCACTGAGAAAGCTTCTCAACCCTTCACTGTCATCTCCGAAGGCCAACCAAAGTTGAACATAGCTTTAGTTTATCCCTTGTGACCACCTTGGTCATCATGTCTGCAGGATTCTGACTGGTATGAATCTTCTCCAACTTCAACTTATCTTCCTCCAAAGCTATCCTGATGAAGTGATATCTCAACTGTATATGATTCATCCTGGAGTGGATAGTAGAGTTCTTAGCTAGGTGTATATCACTTTGACTATCACTATATAGCTTACATTCATCCTGCTTATGCCCCAACTCCTCAAGAAATTGTTGTAGCCAAATCATCTCTTTGCTTGCCTATGTGGCAGCAACATACTCAGCCTCCGTGGTTGACAAAGCCACCAACTTATGTAGTCGTGAAATCCAGCTCACTGTTATCCCACCTATAGTGTAAATATAACTGTTGTGATCCTCCTATTGTTTGCATCTCCACCATGTTTGAACATAACCACGTAAAGTGGTGTCTGATCCACTGTAGCACAAAACTATCCCCATGGTCCCTCTCAAATACCGAAGGATCCACTTTACTACTTGCCAATTCTCTTTACCTGGATCACTCATAAATCTACTCACAGCTCCCACTGCATGGGCAATATCAGGCCTAGTGCACACCATAGCATACATCAAAATGCCAACTGCTGATGAGTAAGGTACCTTTGACATCTGGTTTCTTTCTGCTATCTTGGGACACTACTCCTTTGATAACTTGAAGTGGCCTGTCAAAGGAGTCCCAACCAGTTTAGCATCCTGCATATTAATCCTCTCCAAGACCTTCTTAATGTACTCTTCCTGAGATAAAGTCAGCTTCTGTTCCTTCCTATCCCGAGATATCCTCATACCAAGGATTTGTTTGGCTGCACCCAAATCCTTCATAGCAAAGGATTCACTTATTTTTTCTTAAGTACTTTTATTTCATGCATGTTTTTACCTGCTGACTAGCATGTCATCAACATACAAACATAGGATAATATAACTTCCATCTTAAAATTTCTTTGTATACACACAATGGTCGAATGGCATCGATATAACCTTGCTCCATCATGAAGCTATCAAACTTCTTATACGATTGACATGGAGCTTGTTTCAGGCCATACAATCTTTTTTTTAGTTTGCAAACCATCTCCTCTTTACCTTTGACCTCATAGCCCTCTAGTTGTTGCATATATAGTTCCTCCTCAAAATCACCATGAAGAAATGCAGTCTTTACATCAAGCTGTTCTAAGTGCAAGTCTTCTACTGTAACTATTCCTAGAATAGTTCTAATAGAAGTCATTTTTACTACAGGAGAAAAAATCTCATCAAAATCTATACTTTTTTTCTGTGCAAACCCCTTGACCACCAACCGGGCCTTCTATGTTTTCTTTCCTCCTTCTTCGTCTTTGACTCTGAACACCCACTTATTCTATAATGCTCTTTTGCCTTCAGGTAGCTTCACCAAATCCCATGTCTAGTTCTCCATGAGAGCCTAATCCTCCTCATCCATGACTTGCTCCCACTTCTTCCTGGAATCTACCTGCATTGCTTCATCAAATCTCTCTGGCTCTCCACTATCAGTGAGTAATAAATAATAAAGAGAAGGAGAAAAACGTTCAGGTTCTCTTCTTACCCTAGAAGACCTCCTCAATATAGGAGTTTGGGGTTCTTGTTGAGGGGGTTCCTGAATTGATTCATGTGTCACTTTCCCATCTGGAAGATCCTCTACCACTGCATATTCTTTCTTGGATTCTTCCCTATTTTCCTGCAACTACTGCTTATACATGACTTTCTCATTAAAGACCACATCCCTAGATCGAATGATTTTCTTGTCCTTAATACTCCAACATTTATATCCAAAGTCATCACCACCATAACCAATGAAAGTACATTTTTTTATTTAGCCTCTAGCTTGGTCCTATCATCCTTGTCTATATGAACAAACACCTCACATCCAAAGACTCTAAGAAATGAATAATCAAATTTCTTACCATACCAAGCCTCCTCAGGTATGCCTCCATCCAAGGCACTTGAGGGTCCTCTGTTTATCAAGTACACCATTGTGCTCACCACTTCTACCCAAAAAGAAAGAGGAATTCCTGCATGTAATCTCATGCTTCTAGCACGTTCCATTATTGTTTTGTTCATCCTTTCTGATACCCCATTCTATTGCGGAGTTCCTAGAACTGTATTTTTCCTATGGATTCCATTCTTAGAACAGTAATCATTAAATTCATTGCTGCAATACTCCCCTCCATTATTTGACCTGAGACATTTTAGCTTAAGAGGTTTGTTTCATTCTCTACTAAGGCTTTCCATTTAACAAAAGTGTCAAATACATCAGATTTGTTTCTAATACAATAAACCCAAACTTTCCTTGTTGCATCATCAATAAAAGTAACATAATAACTTGAACCCCCAAGAGATGATACTTGAGTTGGCCCCCACACATCAGAATGCACCAACTCTAGCTTACTCTCTTTCTCGTAGGTCCAACCTTGAGAAACCTTACTCACTTCGGTTTCCCATATATACAATCCTCACAGAACTACAAACCTATTTCTGTATATCCAAGCAAATTCTTCTTTATGATGTACATGCCCTTATGGCTCATATGACCGAGCCTATAGTGCCATAATGTTATATCTACATCTGAAGCCACAAGATTACAATCATTAGTACTATCAGTGGTTAAATACAAGGTTCCAACCTTCTTACCTCTTGCCACCACAAGAGCACCCTTAGTAACCTTCCAAGAGTTAGCTATAAATATCACAGTACAACCATCACTTCCCAATTGCCCCGCCGATATCAAATTTCTCCTTAATGTAGGCACATGTCTGACATCCTTCAATAGCCATGTATTCCCATTCTGCATCTTAACCTGAACAAAACCTTTTCCAACTATACTGCAAGGCTCATCATCACCAAGAAAAACATGCCCAAAATCCCCTTGAACATAATCAACAAAATAATGCCTATGTGGAGTAGCATGAAAAGAAGCCCCTGAATCTAAAACCCAAGATTTAGTAATATTATGCAAAGAAAGAATCAAAGCATCCTGACATACATTACCCGATGCCACATTTTCCTCCTTGTTTTCTTCCTATTGTTTCTTCTTATCCCGAAGCTCCCAACAGTCCTTCTTTGCATGCCCAGGCTTTCCACAATTCCAGCATACAATCTTGTTCTTGGATTTTGACCTTGCCCGATCTTTTGATTTTCCATGGTTTCCTCTATTCTTCTGTCTCCCTCTAGTTTCCACTATCAAAGCATTCCTTGAAGTAGAAGATTCCCCAAAGCTTTTTCTTTGCATTTCCTCACTTAGAATCACCCCTACAACATCCTCAAACTTCAACTTCAAGTTAGCTGGAACCGAGTTACTTACCGCCATTACCAGGCTATTCCAACTCTCAAGTAAAGAGCACATAATTAATAAATCCCTAACTTCTTCATCAAATTCTATTGTAACCGAAGCTAGCATATTCACAACCATATTGAAATCATTTAAATGATCTGCTACTGAACTATTCTTAGACATCTTCATATTAAACAACTTTTTCATTAAAAATATCTTGTTAGAGGCGAAGGTTTTTCATACAACTTCCCTAATGCATCCATTAGATCTTTTGTAGTCTTTTCCTTTGAAACATTAAATAATACCGAAGATGCAAGACACAAATGGATTTTCCCAAGTGCCTTCCTATCCAACAAATCCCATTCCGCATCTATCATACTCGAGGGTTTGTTCACCTTCTCAGATAGTGGAGTATAAAGATCCTTTTGATAAATGTAATCTTCCATCTGCATCTTCCAAAGACTTAAATTCTACCCGTTGAATTTATCAACCCTAGATATTCCTTCATCTGCCATAGATCCCACTTAAGCTAAAAAATTCCCTGTGATTCAACACTTCAAAGAAACCAAACCAGTCTCTGATACCAATTGTTAGGAAATAAGAGATAAAATATGCGAGAATAATCCCTTACAAAATTGCAACAATAGAAACTAATATGCAGAAAATATTACAGATCTCAAATAAAAGTGTAGAATAAATAACACAACACAGAGAGACAAGATTTAACATGGTTCACCCAATTTGGGCTACGTCCACCAAGAATCACTTGCTCAGATTTTATTACAAGCCTCCACTCTCTCAATACAATACCCAGATCTGTTTAGAGCTATGCTAAAAAAACTCTACAAAATTCACACCCGAATTCAAAACACATCTGCAATACATTTACTTGTACATCTATCATATGCATAAGACCATATAAATAGACAATTTCTTAAGCAGTTTGATACAAAACCATGGGTATCAAAACCAAGGGCAAAAACCATGGGTATCAAAACAATGGGCAAAAGATGAAAAAAACCATGGGCCCAAAAACAGCCCATAATGGTTACCCATTACCCATGGGTTAATAAACCACCCATGAAAATTTACTTTGGGGCTTCACCCCGAACCCCCTTGACCCGCTCACCGGTGAGCGGGACCGCCGTAAAAATACTCAAGTGTAACACATAGAAGGTGTACCACATTCTAACATGCAAATAGGCTCCAAAAACATAACAAAAACCTCAAGGAAATGATGGGTTCACTCATAATCCTTTATTTTCTCTTTCATGCATGTGTACCTCTTATTTTAGTAGTTGTACTTTACTTTCCAATTACATCCCATGACTTGTGTGGGAACATTTGAAATTCCTTATGAATAAAACATTGAATTGTGAAATTGAGTTGTGTATTTCTTTCTACATTTCTACTTTTTGATATGGATTGTATGATGAACTAAAAAACCCAATAATATAATTGAATGTCTTAATCATGAAGGAAAGATCATTAAAGAATACCTGTAACATCCAGTAATGAACTCTGATTTCTGTAATCTATAGTCATGATTGTTGCTTCAAAACCTAACACTTTATCTATTTTGTAATTCGGTGTCTTCATCAAGGAAACATAGCTGTCCTTCAAGGCTTTGTTTTATTTTCTAAAGATAGAAAGAAATTACAAGCTATGTGATCTCTTATGATTTACAACAACACACATAGCTACAAATTTCATGTAATCATTAATTAATTCAAAAGTAACAACATTATCTGAAAGAACCACCTCTAGCTTAGGTATACTTCACTAATGCTATCCATTGTAACGAATTTTTGAGTTGCCCATTTTTTCACAAGTGCAAAAATTGTCAACAAGTACATGAGAGAAATAGTGATTGTCAAGTGTGATTTTTACTGAGGCATACAATGTAGGGGAGTTGGCCCCTAGTGATGAAATGTTTTTGTTATGATGATTTTATTTGAGATAGATGTATGGATTCATGTTTTTTATCTATGATGGTTTGTCGTTTTTGTACACAAATTTTGTAATGTGTTTAATGATGTATGATTTGATGTTTATTTATTTATTATTCATGTTTTATCATGGTAGATTCACATTAAAATCTGGGTAATAGAAAACGTGTGTAGGATGAATAATGAGAATAAATAATAAACATAATCTAATTGATGAAGAGTATTATTTGCAACATGTAGTTAATGTAGTGATGATGGTATAGTATAATTTTAAAATGGATGATATATAATAGTTATAGAAAGTAACATGTTTTGATACATGATAATATGATGTGATCTTATAATGTTAGTATGATGGAAGTAAGGGGAAAGACTAATGATGCCCACTAGTGTATATGAATGCGAGCATTTAGTTAAGACCCCTTAGCATTCAAGAATGAGTCACATAAGAAAGAGTGCATCATTAGGAAATGATTGATTACACTTGCTTTAGACACTACGAATCACATGATGAGACATTCTTAGAACAAATCCCTCAATAGTCGTGGTAAGAACCGTAAGAACACAAGTGTGTCGATTGGGTGGGGGTAAGGTGATAGAAATCACTTACCAAATACCAAGGTTGTGTGAAGAAATAGAATCATGTGGAATGGATGAACCATGATTGTATGAAACAAATTGAATGTCATATGGAGCTGCGGTGGGATGTCAAGAGCAGAGTCTTTGTGGAATCCAATTTGAATGTGTACTATGATGTGGTGGATGGCGTGAATGTGATTGATGATATGGATGAAGTGAATAAAAAGGATGTAATGAAGTAGTGGTGTATGGAAACAGTGGATAATGTATATGAGTAATAGACTATGGTTGATGTAACATAGCCTAAGCAACATATATAGGAGATGAATCATCATTAGTAGAAACTCTCTCGAGGAGGTAGAGGAGAAATGAATTTCTCACGTGGATAAGAGCCAAAGGAGATGATGTCATTATCCTCTAGTTTTTGTAATCTAGCATGAAGGGAAAGAAATTCGGTGTGCCTATGACCATTTATGTAATGATAATTATAATAAGGTTGGTCACACTGAGGTTGTAATCGGTGTTGTGAATGATGTTGGTTTGACTATAGGAAAAATTATCACTCAATAAATAAAACACATTTCACATCATGTGGTCAAACATGATGAGAGAGATTTAAATGTTCCCAAAACCTTTCTCGGAGTGGTAGGAGGAGTTGTGTGTCATGGACCTAAATAAGGAGTATGTTTTAGTGGTGGAGTGGGTTGATCTTGTTTTCTTTTTATGAGGAAAAGGTAGAGATAGTGTTGGATACTCAACTAGTACCACTAGTGAAGAACTAGATGAGGTAATATCCGTAGAGATATGTGGATGATATATGATGTGTGATGAGATAAAGTCTTGTTCTAGGTCATTGAACTTATACAATATGATAATTAAAGACTCACATGTATCATATTGTAATATTTTCCCGAGTGGAGGAATTACGTTACAAAAAAATGAATTACTTCTATAAATCAATAGGTTGGAGTATTAGTTGATGTATACATGCATTGAATCATAACATATAATCCTTTATAGGTTCATAGGATCAATGATTTAAAGTAGGTATGTGATCATAAGTTACTCGAGGGCCATAATTGATGATGAACTAAGGGAGGAAAGTATCCTCCATGTCATAGAAAGTATTGATGGTTCGAAAGGGAGATGAGTGTACCAATGTAATGGATCATCAACAAGACGTATGTAAATGTGTTAAGTAACAATATATCATTAGAATGAGAGGCCATAAGCATGTGGTAATTTAGAAGATGAGCATGAGGGTCACTAGTACCATCAAAACATTTCAATGTAGGCATGATAAAATCTTGAGGAAATGCAGAGTTATGAATCGTCTTAGGGACAAGTTTACCTTATAATGAATTGTTGTTAAAAAATCATAGTAATCCCTCCTTTCTAAACTGATGGAGTGAACCAAATATTTTAATTATCCTTCAAAATGCATAAGAGAGATGACAACTGTGAAAGAATGGTGGAAGATGTAACTAATGTATCAAGTGATTATAACTCACCATCATGGGAAATCATAGGAATATCAAGAGGTGAAACGAAAGAATATGATGTTAAGGTCACACTAGGAATAGGTTTCCAGGAAGCTATAGTAGCTAAAATAGATAGAATATCCATACCTATGGTAGGACTAGCATAAAAACAAACTTAATAGATGAGGTGACCGATGGAGACACATCTATAGGAGAGTATGGACTTTGAGATGTAGATGATAGAGCAATACGAGATGTAAATGTAGGAGAGGGAAAATGATAGATGATGGTGACTCATGCATGGTGGTAGATAAAATCCCAGGAGAAGGTAAGAATGGATCTAGAGAGTCACACTTAGTGGTATAGAAATAAGGATATCCATGACTATCATGCTCCTCACTAGTATGATATAGAGACTCGGGCGATAATGTCACCAAGAATGTTATCAATAGGATCATAACCATAATGTGAAGGAGCATGCAAACTAGTAGGAGATGTATCAGAGAAATAGTTTCGGAAGTGGAAGAATCATGAGTAGGAAAAATATTTGTATCCGTGTGAAAGAATAATTGGTATGTACATGTGAATTATTGAAAACACTAGGTAAGTAATTAATAAAAGAATCATCTAAAGTTTCCAATGAAATATTCAAGGAGGATCACAAGTAGTTTTATAACATGGTGTAAAATGAGTAAAGGCTATTGGATCTTTAAAACGACTAGGAACATGTTCTTGGCCATAAAATATTTCTTGTTTGATATGCTTGTGTGTAATAACATGAGTACTATATCGATCTTTGAGCTCGAATGGCATCCTCCTCATAGATCAAGTTAACGCTAAAATGAGACATGATGTGCGAAGAAGATGAGATAAATTTAGTCCTTAAGGTTTGATTGGATCGAGTGTAAGTTATTCAAAATATAGGTTCACCAAAATGATTAAATAAAAATAATAATTGTTGGAATATATATTCTAAGTTATATTAAGTAGGTACAAAAATGTAATAAATGATGTAAACTCAAATACTAGATGCTAAATAAATTTAATTGATATTTAAATGAAATCAAATGATGAAAATGAGATGGATAAGGTAATAATTTAAAAATGACTTACCTCGATGTGTCCTGGACTTGAATAGGTTGATGTGTGGATAGGACATAATGTTAAGGTGCTCCCCTTGAAATTGCAGCAACTCAAGATTTGACTAAACTAGGGTGCATGTGAGTGCCTTAGTCATAATCTAGGTGCTCTGGTTTGCAAAAAATCTAAGGATTTGAATCTGATAGTGTCATTGGGTATTTGTACTATCTTTATATTTTTTGCATAATTTTCACAATATGTTCACTTATGTTATCGTGTATCTCATATGAAGATCTACCTATAAAACCCCATACAAAGCATCAAATCTCTAAAAGAAGAAAGATGCATATGAAGGGGTTGAACTAAACTTAGTTGCCATAATGGTGGACTTATAACTAAGAATTGCACTACATTCCAGACCAAATTTAGTTTTGTTTGCTTGTGTGTGAAATTGTGTACCTCGATTGCCTAAGCGCCAATGACATAAAAGTAGACGGTAGTAAATAGATGTAAAATGTAAATGGTGGAGGGAATAGAATGAATAAAACCCTTTCACCCTATGCTTTTGTTATGTAGATACCTATATGTATTCATTTTCCTTAGTAGATAGTCTGCCCATAAGATATTGAGTATGTTATGTTTATATAGGGATGTCTTGTTCAAATATTGACACTAAAGACCCGACATGCTGACTAGTACATCGAGGAATGAGAGGGAAATTGAAAATAACAACCTCAAATGAGTAAATTAGACCAAAGTGTTATGGCGACCAGGCCGTGTGAAATTAAGGACCCGTTACGTGTTGTTATCCTAGGTTCCCTAGTCAAGGACTAGATACGAGAAATGACCAAATAATGACACGTAATATTCCCGAGAGATGATTAGAAATGTGTAAACAAATGATGAATGTAAAAGATTAATAAATATGACGAATAACAAACCGATCACGGGACTAAGGAATAGGTCATTCATGAATACTTTTTTACGCAAGATCCATATATATATATATATATATATGATTAAATGCTTTTGATTGGAGCTATGAACAAGGGGGTTGAGGGCACCAAACCTACAAAGGAGAAAGGAGCAATGTAAGAAAGAAGAAATGAAAGAAGGGAAGAAAAGGACCACCTAGAAGAATAAAAGAGGGTGAAGGAGAAGAATAGTAAAAATACTAGAAGTCCCGCCAACAATGAGGAGCGATGGGGGGCAACAAACACACAAGAGCACCCAAACTAAACAACATAAACAATGAGATTAGTTGAACTAAGTACTCGCATGGGTATTGGATTCACCGAGAAGTATCCTAAAATCCTCCATGACATGTTCTCTAAGTTTTTTTAGCTTGTCTATAGTTAAATGAATCGATACTGTGATCCAACCGACCATAAACGAACAAAGAATTCACATTTTGGGCATAATGTAGCAAATCATGATATTGACCATAGATCCATTGAATACCCTGACCCAAGCCCAAATTTATCTCATTAACTTCTTCCACCCACAACAATGGATCAGGAAGAGAGAAGTCTAACATTTCTTCCTGCAGTCCCACATGGTGAACTCGGATATATCTCGGTCAACACCGATGAACTCCATGACCGACATAATCGATGAAGCATGAGATAGAAGGATATAACAACAAAATTGATATCTGAGTTAGATCTAGGGCAGCATGAACGGGATTGAAAGGAGTCACCAAGGATGGTTTTAATGGCCACAACTTCACTATGGGACAAATACTGAAAATTTTTAGACAACCGGTTTCATTCGATTTCCTCTGTAGTGGCTAATTCTAGATTCTCACTATGTAAAGATAAATGAAGGGAAACCCCACAAAGGCCATTGGATGAGAAATAAAAATCCACTTATAAAGTTGAGGCTAAACCATGCAACTTATAACAAAAGAAACATTGTGAGAAATCATAATGACACTAAATGAAATTTCCTTCCTTTCATTTGAAATGATAGACAAGAGCCCATCCCAAACCTTTGCATCAATTGAAATTTTGATGGTGGTAGGAAAATTAATCACATAATTAGAAAGGACATCTATTATGGAGTTGGTTTCTCAAAAAATTATGGCGGATGCTCCATTTTTCTAGTTTTTTGAGGGAGAAAAGTATGTTGGAAATGAAAGGATTGATTTTCCAAGAGAGGGCTGACCCTTTTGCAATAGCATGTGTGATAATTTGAGATTCCCCGGCAATGAATAAAGAATCGAAACTACACTCGGACATCTAGTTTAACTCCTTACAAAATGGCTTGGACTTTGGCTAAATTATACAAACAATCGCGGAGTGGGAAAGAACCAAAGCAATGATAAAAAAACCATTTACATTTCTAGGAATACAATAGGAGTCTTATTTCCTAGTATTACCTCTGCAGAGGCTCACAAAGTTTAATTTCTAGGATCCCCAAGTGGGAGGCCTTCATCTAACCTTCTTCCTTCTCAAATTTTCTCCACTTGGGATAAGCCTCACCTTATAATGGACCCGGGTTTGGAATTTTAATGAGTGGCCAAGCTTTTCTTATGATAACATCACGTGAGGAGAACATAGGGTTATTACAACTATTTTTACTAACTTTTTCAGATATGGCCACTTCTAGTTTGGTTAGAAAAGTGGGCATGTTAGAAGACTATTCTCTAAAGAGACACAAGTTGCACTCCCACCAATATGCCAAATAAGAAAAAAAGGAGCCACAGGCCAAATGGAGCTTAGGGAGCTTTTAGAATCCATTTTGGGCCAAGCAATAAGAGTATCTTTGATATTATTACAAGGCACCTAGGAAATATTGAGCTTACCAAGGAGCCAATGCCAACTCTTAGTAGAAAAGGAACAAAAAATAAAAAGATGGTCAATATCTTCTTCAGTAGCACCACAAAGGACACATTTAAGGGGCTCGGAAAGACCCCATGATCTTCTATGTAATTGGGTAAGAATTTTTTAAGATCCAACCAACCGAACAATGCCACTTTGGGGAGGATAGAAGAATTCCAACAACCAAAATTATTGGGAACCCCTTTACCAAACATTGAAATGAGCTTGGAATATCCTTCTTTGACAGTGTATATGCCCGAAGATGAGCCTAACCAAATCAATTGATCATCACATTCCTTGAAGGCTACGCTTCTGGATGAAAAATCCTCCTTATCAATGGATACTTCCAAGGAATAAGCACCAAGGAAGGAGATATGCTTTCACATCCAAGTGGGTGAGCCATTAGGATGACGGTGACCATAATTAGCAATATTATCCCCTCAAGTGACCTTGGTGATGTTCATAACTCAATTGAGAGAGGGATCAAGATTGATAGGTGAATTCCCATTCCAACTATCCTCTCGAAATTAATCAAAACAACCATTGTTAACATGCCACAAAACTGAGTCCGCTATCGTAAAATTTTGAATTGCAGATGAAGTTCCAAATATGAGAGCCTTTAGGAAGTTCTTCACTTGAAAGAATGAGCTCAGGTCAGCCAACCTCCAAATATTTGTGGGAAAGAACCTGGAAGACCAACCTCTTAGCATCAGAGATAAAGTTCTAGACTAATTTTTCTCCAAGGGTGATGTTCTGGAGAGCCAAATCCACAATCCCTAGACCGCCTAAAGATTTGGGAAGTTTGACAACGTCCCATTTAACCAAATGAAATTTTCTTTCATCATTGTTCCCCTGCCATAGAAAGGATCTAACAACCTTCTCAAAATTAAGAAAGACTATTTTGGGGATCACCAAAACCAAAAGCATATAGATTGGAAGGGCACAGAGGACTGATTTGATCAGAAGAGCTCTTCCAGCCAAAGATAGCCATTTCCCTTTCCAAGATTGTAACCTCGATGAGAGAGAATGGAGAAGATCATCCCATAAACTAACTTTTCCTTTACCAAAAAAAATGTATTTCTAGATATTTATGAGGAAGGGAACACACTATAAAGCCAAGAAAATTCTTGATTCTACGCTGCAAATGAGGAGAAATGTTAAAGAAGAAGATGACATATTTATGAAAATTGATTACTTGGCCAACAACAATAGAATAGGAATTTAGAATATTAGACAAGGGACAAGCTACTAGGACCATTCTTTGAGCCGAAGAGGAAAGTTTCATCCGTGAACCGTTGATTAGAAAGGGAGGCAGACCGACCATCGAGGAGATGCCCGAAAGGGAACCAATACTAATCACCAATTCTATACTTGGTCAAAGCTCTGCGATGAGAATAAATAGAAAAGAAGAAAGGGGATCCCTTTCTTGAGACCCCTTCTACTATAGAAAAAACCTTCCATTGAACCATTAACCAGGATGGAAAAGCAAGGGGAAGAAATGTAGTTAAACACCCAATCACAAAAGTGGTTGCAGAAGCCCAAAGCCTGAAGGGATTTGAGAAGGAACCTCCAATTGATACGATCATAGGCTTTGCTAAAATCTAGTTTAATCATCATACCAGGACGAGAGGAAAGGTGCAGAGTATGGATTAACTCATGAGAAATTATGATTCCATCAGTGATGGATCTTCTGGGAATAAAGCCACTTTGTTCTTGTGCAACAAGCTTATGAAGAAGGGGACTGATTTTGGAGGCGATGGCTTTGGAAATGATTTTATATGAAGTATTACAAAGAGAGATAGGGCGGAAGTCATCAATCTTTTCTACGGGGAATTTTTTGGGGAACATACAAATAAAAGTGTGATTCAAAACACCTAAAATATTACCAGTACTTTGAGATTCTTCCAAAACTTGCCATACATTATCCCCAATGACGTCCCAAAAGTCTTGAAAAAACAGCCGAAAAGCCGTCTAGTCTAGGGGCTTTGTCCCTTTCCATAGAAAAGACAATCTTGCGAACTTCCTCTTTGGAAAAGGGGGAAATAAGTCGAACATTATCAACATCATTAATCAGATTTTGAGAGTGCACCAAAAGGGGAAGCTGAGAAACCAAGGAGTTTGATTCTTCATTCAAAATATTCTAATAAAAAGGATAGAGACTCAACTTTTATTAGGGTTGGGTGGAACTCTATGTGTCATCATCCAACTTTAGGGAGGAGATATAGTTAATGTTTCTTCTGGATTTAACGAGAAGCATGAAAGAATTTTGTATTTTTATCCCCATCGTTCAACCAAACTTCCCTCGATTTTTTCCTCCAATAAGTTTCTTCTTTCAAAAGAAGATCGCCAAGCTCACTAAGAAGAGATTTTTCTTTGAGATGATCCTCTTGGCACATACCATTTCTGAAAACTAAATCATTGAGAGAACGAATCTCTTTCTCCACTCTCAACTTTTCCTGGAAGATGTTTTTGAAGGAGGAAGCATTCCAGGAAATCAACTAATCTTTGAGCAGAGAATTTTTTTTGGAAAGGATGAACATCCTGGTACCTATCACTACAAAGGAATTCCACCAAGATTTGACTTGGGTCTGAAAGAGGGATCCTGCATCCACATGGATTCAAACTTAAAATGGAAGTGCTTTGGGAGGGAAGTGCAAATTGATGTTGATTGAGATGGGGAAATTATAAGAACAAGATTGTGGGTTGATAACGCATTTAAGAAGAAATTTTGATGAATCCAGGTTGTCAAAAATTAGAAATCACAATCCTAACATCCATATAACCTAAACCAGCCAAAGTCAGTTCAACATCCATTGAATTGGAAATTTAAACAAAGGAAATAAAATTATATTGAGAACATAGCTACAAATAATGTTACCACTCGCTTATCATTATCCAAGAGGGTAGTATTGAAACCCTCAGAAATAATGGATTTGGAGTCCATGATGGAGCATAGGAAATCCTAGACCTTGGACCAATTTTCCCATTTCATGATAGGATTATTCAAGCCATAAACATTTCAAAGATATAAGCACTCATCCAAATGTTTTAAACTAACCTTGCACCATTGATAATTAGGATCATCCTAAAGCCGAATGATACTCTTGCGCAGCCTATATGTCTTCTAAATAATGCCCAACCCACTCCGAGGCTCGTCTCGAGTTGAAGAAAATAACTTCCCATCCTTTCCAACTATGAAACCATCTAGCAAGACAATCCACACTAGAAAATTTCAATTCTTGAATTAAAAAATAGAAATGTCTAACTCTACAACATAGTGTCTGAGCATACACTATTTTTAGGGGTGTTAAGGCCCCTAAAATTCTAGGAAAGAAGATTCATCTTTTCTTCAGAGAGGACGCGCCTCTCCTACTTGAAGATGGGAAGAAAGAATGGAGTTGCATTTGTTTACCAGCAGCTACCTCCTTTAGGGAAAGACTATCTTTGCAAGGGAGACCAGGTCAAGATTTTGAACCTAGATCCATATTAAAAATTGCAATATTTTTAAGGATAAAGCTCTGCGAACCGGTATCTTTGGAAAGAAGCTCGAATGTAGCCTTTGATTCATTATGCAAATCCCCAAACCCACATTTTTAAATAATATCATATCTTCTTTATCACTAACAAATTTTTCCAGGGAGGCTACATCTGTGCCGAACCCCAAAGCAATACCGTATTAAAACAAAGGAAAGATATGAGTAGAATCATGAACAATTGATATAGACTCTTTAACCAAATATATGGTGCTTGGGTCAAGAGCCAGTGGATCCTGGGAAAAAAATTTCCAAGAGTGTTTAAAGAAGGGATAGAATCCTTGTCTGAAGAAAAAGGAACAAAGTTTGTAAGAACTAATGTCTAAGAGATCTTCTTTTTCCATACAACGGATCTCGAGGAAGGAGGGTTTTTACAAGCATTTTGAAAATGTCTAGGATGCTTGCAATGAAAACAACAGTTAGAAACTACCTCATAATCAACCTTCTAACCCATTTACCATTGGAGGAAGAGATCACTATGAAATCTTGTAGTTTTTTGGAGGGATCAACATAGATGCAAACCTAGGTGAAAGAAGAGAGAGAACCTTCGAGGGTCACCGGATCAATACGGATAACTCATCCCAGGCTAGAAAAAATTTTCTTAAGGATATTAGGGGACCAAAACTCACTAGGAAGAGAATAAAGCTGGATCCAAACTTGAAATCCATCCATTTCAGCTTGGTTTGAGTCAAAGTGAGCGATCCACCCACGAATATGAATCCCAGAGTCAAAGAGTAAAAAATCTTTCCTCGCTAGAGAGTCATCCCTTTGAGCTTCACTACAAAAGATCACCAAGAAAAAACCTTTATCCAAGAAGTGGATGTGAAGGCCGCTCCCCCATTGGGTATCACACCAACAATGGATCCCTTCAACCGACAAGTGACGACCCATAAATTTGGCTATTATTTCTCTTTTTCCAAGAAGATTGAGTTAAGATTTGAGTCTATTTGATCCCTCAGAGTGACAAACAAAAACTTTGCTGGTAAAGAATCTTCTTGGGAAGAATCACTCCCTAAACATTCTTCACTAATCTGTCATCAAATGACCACCGTACATCCCGGACAATTTAGAGAGAAGATGATAGGTCGGGGCCAGCTACGTATCCCTTCACATCTTCTGAGTTGCAGGCAGGTTTGGGTTTGAATCCATTGTGATTTTTGAATTTTGAAGAAAATGACCATTTTAAAATAGTCCCCAATCTTATTTTGACCATCTTTCGCCCACTCCTCCCACAAGATCCATATATTAAATAACATACTTGGTGGTATAAATTTAATAGTAAGTGTGTGATTTTGTGACTACAGTTGGATGTGGATATTTGTTATGTTGTCAACGCATTATGAAGGAGTGCTTTGAAATTCTTTGTTGATAATGACTTGTGACCTGTAAGGCTCTTGACACTTTCATTTCCCTTGAGGGATGGTTTTAATCCTTCTTCATTGTTTTATTTTTTTGATTTTTTACAAATGTTATTCACCCAAACCTACAAACAAGCGTGTGAAATGCTTAGACCTACATCAGACCAGCACTTGAAGGATAAAATCAAGGCATTTTCATTTTGAAACCCATATTTTCTTAAAGAAAGAAAAGGAAGTGACTTTACCTACATTTGACAGAGTAGACTAGTCGATAGAGAAAACAACTTTGAAAGCATATGTGGAATGCTAAAAATCCAATTCAAAGACTAGTGACCAGCAAACAACGTTGAAAGCTAAGACGCTTGGGAATTTCATGAACGTGACCTTTTCCTATTTGTAAAAGACATGCATTTTTTTACAACATGAATGAAGATGACGATATGTCCATCGGAGATGCAAACAATTGAAACTGGGACCTCACCGAAAATGTAAATTCATGTCCTACTTTGAAATGAAGAAATCACCTTAACTCATGTGTGAAGCTTAAAAAAGTAATTTTTAGTGCATGGAGTGAAGAGGATTACTAATCTTTCTCTAATTTCTAGCATCATGGCTTTTGGTGATTTTTTTGGTTGTTCTTAGTGTGATTATTTTTGGTTTATTTTTCACTAAATATGTATAGTGTTTCCAGTTGGTACCTCCTAAATATGTATATCTTGGTTATTGTGTAAAGGGTTTGTGGAAATATGAGAAATCACCTAAGTGTACAGTTAAGACATCCTATCACCTTCGAGTTCATGGTAAAAAGCGTAGTTATAAAATAATAAGGGTTCATGTTAATCTAGTAAACCGAAAACCACCAAACATGTTCACAAAGAGGTTACCTCAAGGTTTATGGTAAACTTGTAGTTAAAAAAATAAAAACTGCCAAGATGTTCTCGGGAATGGATGTACTTATTGGGGTTATCACACTGTTGTATAGAAAATATATCAAATCTAAGGATACATAAAAATAAAAGTGGATATTCTACCCAAAAGAAAGATAAAAATAGGAGACATAAATACACACCGATTTAACATACTTCACCTAGTGTGTGTTACGTCCACCAAAAAACAAGCCAATCTATTATCCAAAGCTTTGATAAGATATCCAATGAAGATTTACAATCTTCCACACCTCTTAAATGTTCAAGTACTTTCTTCCTTCAAGCTTTTCTCCACCACTAAGAATTCTCTCTCAACAACCTATTTCAAGTTCTTTCTAATTCTTTTTTCATTACTTCTAAACCCTAGCTTTTGTGCTTATATAGTCATTTATAGACTTAGGATACTTAACCATGAAATTACAATCAATAAATCTATTTTAATGCTAAAATTAGATATAATTCATGAGATTTAATTAAACCTTCATCGCACAAGTAATCGACGTCCATTCTCGCCTAATCATCATTGGTTCCTACTTTCCCTTGACTGATATCGGTATTCCCCCGACCGATGTCATTTTTCCCTTAATTGATGATGGTTACTGTGTTCTCCGTGAAAGTTCCAATTACATGCAAGAATGAAGTAATTGAGCTCCACAACTCAATAATATCCCACTTTTTGTTTAATCACTACACCATACATGTACAATGTCATTCTTAGATTCTTCTTTGGCTTTGTTTCTTCCGAGCTTCAAGTCTCAAACTCAAAGACCAACGTAAGTGGAGTGTAGCTTAAACTCTTAACCATCTCGAGAATCAACATAGCCATGTAATGAAATATCTTAACCTCCATAGCATAATTGCATGCTAGATGTCTATTTAAATACTTGAGTATCCATTTGACTACTTTCCAATGCTCTTTACCAAGATTATGAATATATTTACTCACAAATCCCACTTCATGTGCAATGTTTGGTCTAGTAAAAATCATATCATACATAAGACTTCCAATTGCTGAAGCATATTGCACTCATTTCATGTATTTGACCTCCTCATGTGATGAAGGAAACTGATCTTTGCTCAATTTGAAGTGTTCAGCCATAGGTGTGCTAATAGGTTTTACATTTTGCATGTTGAACCTTTCTAACACCTTGTAGATATAATCCTCCCGAGACAAATACAATTTCTTGTGTTTCCTATCTCTATATATTTTCATGCCAAGGATTCTTTTTGTAGCTCCTAAATCCTTCATAGAAAATGTGTAAGCTAGCTTTCTCTTAAGCTTACTAATGTCCTACATACTAGATCCCGTAATAAGCATATCACCCACATACAAGAATAAAAAATAATAAAGCTCCTATTTTCAAGCTTCTTGAAATAAACACAATGGTCAAATTCACATCTCAAGTAACCATGCTCATGCATAAAACTATCAAATCTCATGTACCATTTCCTTGGAGCTTTCTTGATCCCATATAGGCTCTTTTTCAAACCACACACTAGTTTCTTCTTACCCTTGACTTCATACCCAAACAATTGTTGTGTATATAAATTTCTTCATCCAAATCACCATGAAGGAAAGTCATCTTAACATCTAGTTGCTCTAAATGCACATATTTTACTGCAACTAAACTCAATACAAAGATAAACAAAGTCATCTTAACAACAGAGAAACTATTTCACCAATGCCAATACCTTCTTTCTATGCAAATCCCTTTACTACAAGCCTTTCCGTGTACCTTTTCTATCCACCCTCTTCTTCCTTAATCTTGTAAACCCACTTGTTCAGTAATGTCATCTTGTCTGCTGGTAACTTAACTAAATCCCAAGTTTTGTTCTATTCCAGCGATCCCATCTCCTCATCCATGTCATGCTCCCACTGAACGTGAGTCTTATCCTACATTACTTCTTCAAATCTCTCTGGTTCACCACTATCAGTCAACAATAAATAAAATAGAGAAGGTGTAAATCTTTCTGGAAGTTTACTTACCCTTTGTGACCTTCTCATAGGAGTTTGGGGTACCGGAGGCTCTATTTGGGCCTCTTAAACATTAGTATCAACTTCGATAGCGATTGACGCTGGTCACCTCTAACCGATGTTAGTTCTACTAACCGATGTAAGTTTTGATCCTCTCAAACCGTCAAAGGTTCATCCGACCGATGCCGATTAGGGAATAATCACCACCCATTACTATGTATTTCTATAGGTGTTTCTTTAAAACACGAGTTCATTTTCATCAATAAATTTCTCAATTTTCTCATCCTCGATTACAAAAATTTGATCCTTGTATATTTTGTTTTCATTCCATTCAACATCACGACTCCTAATAATTTTAGAATTCTCTAAATCCAAAAATTAGAAACCAAAATCACCATATCCATAACCAATGAAAGTGCACCTCTTGGATTTTGCATCTAACTTTTTCTATTTTCCCTATCAACATGCACAAAAGCTTCTGAACCAAAAAAATTTAAGAAAAGAAAGATCTACCTCTTTTCCGGTCCAAGATTCCTCTGGTATTCCTCCATCTAGTGAAATTTAAGGGCCATAGTTAATCAAATAAACTACTGTATCAACTACTTCTACCCAAAACTATAAGGGCAATCTAGAATGTATCCTCATACTTCTAGCACGTTCCATGATTTTCCTGTTCATTCTTTCTATAACACCATTCTCTTGTGGTGTTCTTGGAACCATTCTTTCTCTACGTATCTCATTCACTGAATAATAATCATTGAAAGTATTGCTACAATATTCACCACCATTGTTAGATCTAAGGCACTTTAACTTAGAATTTCGTTCATTCTCAACAAGGGCTTTCCATATTTTAAAAGTCTCAAAAACATCATATTTATGTTTAATAGAATAAACTCATACCTTTCATCTAGCATCATCAATGAAAGTAACATAATACATAGATCCTCCATGATAAGTTACCCGAGTTGGTCCCCACACATCTGAGTGTACAAGCTCCAATTTTGCTCCTTCTTAGTTTCCCCAACTTTGAGAAATATCACTCTCTTTTTCTTTCCAAAGATACAATGCTCACATAAATTAAGATCTAAATATTTCAAATCTGATAACTTACCCTTATCATATAAGATCTGCATTCCTTTTTGAGTCATATGACCCACCCGATTATGCCACATGCATGCATCTTAATCAAGTAGATAATGTAGAAAATGAATCGAATACTGTAGACAAATATGATGTTCCTACCTTCTTACCTCTTTCCACAATAAAAGCACCCTTGGTGATTTTCCAAGAGTCTCCTATAAAAGTAACCATGCAACCGATTCACCTAGTTGCCTTGCGAGAATAAGATTCCTCTCGAGGCTTGGCACATGCCTCACATCATTCAATACCCATTGTATATCCATTCTGCAATTTTAGATGAACTTCCCTTTTACCAAGAATACTGCAAGGTTCATTATCACCTATATAAACATGCCCAAAACTGCATTGGGCATGATTTCTAAAATAACTCTTATTAGGGGTCAGATATGTAAAGAAGCTTCAATCTAAAACCCATGATTCAATTCTATTATCTAAAGAAAGAATAAGAGCATCTTGCATTACCTCTGATGAAGCAAGATTTTCCTCTTTACCTTTTTCTAGTTGTTGATTCTCTTTATCCTTTTACCAACAATCTTTCTTTTGCATGTCATTTCTTTCCACATTTCCAACAAGTAATTCCCTTCTTGATTTAGATCCTCTTTCCCTTGATTTTGATTTCCCATTACTCTTACTCTTGGATCTTTCCTTATGCCTACCCCTACTTTGTACATTCAAATCATTTCCAGTTGATGTTTCCTATGTACTCTTCCTGCGAATTTCTTCATTCAAGATTATAATAACCACATCATTAAACATCAAAATATTATTAGAAGATGTTGTATTACTAACAACCATTACCAATTTGTCCCAACTATTAGGCATAGAACATAAGAATAAAAGTGATTTTATTTCATCATTAAATGGTATAGCAACCGATTTTAATCGATATATAATAGATTAGAAATCATTCAAATGACTAGAGGAAGATTCACGTTCATGCATCTTAGAAATAAATAGTTTCTTCATCAAATAAAATTTATTTGAAGCACTAGTTTTTTCACATCAATTAGCAAGATATTTCATTAAGTCTACCATAGAAGCCGCTTGTGTAATATTGAAAGCCATGGATGCTTTGCCAGTTCAATCTTAGAGATCCCAAAGCCTTTCTGTCAAGAATCTTCCATTCTTCATTAGTCATCTTTGTAGGTTTAGACTTCTCATTAAATGGTAAGTACAAATCTCTTTGATACAGATAATCCTCAATATGCACCTTCCATAATTTATAATTTCATCCGTAAAATTTCTCTACCTTGTATTTATTATCTTCTTCCATTTCCGTAGCTCCCACTCAATCATAAAACCCACTGTGAGTAAATCTATCAACACACAAAACCCTCAAACAAAGATCTAAAACTAGTTGTTCGGTTATCACACCGATTGTATACACAATATATTAGATCCAAGCATACATGCAAATAAAAGCGGATATTCTACCAAAATAAATATACAAAAAAAGACACATCAATCAACAACAAATTTAACGTGGTTCACCCATTTGGGCTACGTCCACCAAGAAATAAGCTAATCTATTATCAAAAGCTTTGACAAGATATACAATGAAGATTTACAGTCTTCCACACCTCTCGATGTTCGATGCACTTTCTTCCTTCAAGCTTTTTCTCTACCACCTAGAATTATCTCTCACCAACCTTTTTCAAGTTATTTCTAATTCTTATTTTTCATTACTTATAAACCCTAGATTTTGTGCTTATATAGTTGTTTATAGACTTAGGGCACTTAGCAATGTAATTACAATCAATTAATCTTTTTGATTCTAAAAATAGATTTAATTCCTGAGATTTAATTAAAACATCGTCTCACAAGGAACTCGACGCTGGTTCTAACTAATTGTCACCCATTCCTAATTGCCCTTGATTGATGTTGTTCTTTCCTTACACGATGCTGGTCTCGCCTTTAACCAATGCGGTTACTATGTTTTCCAAAGAAGTTTTAATTGCATGTTAAAATGAAGTAATTGAGCTCCACAACTCAACATTACTCATGTCACTCCTAGGTTTGTGGTAATCCTATGGGGAAAAACCAAGTTGTCATAAAGATCGAGAAGCCAAAGAGATGGGATGTCACCTCAAAGGTGAGACCGCTGCACGAAGAGTGTAATAAACTTGTTACTATATTTTGAATAAGGTGGATTCCCTATCTGGAAATTTGATGTTTGTAGAAACAACGTATTAAGGGGGAATGCTAAGAAATATTAAATTAATATATTTTTCCTACCCACGTGGCATCTCTAATTTGATTGATGGTTCACCTTCCTACCATGCAAACATTCATCTTCTTTTATATATTCCCATTTGTATTTGATTTCAATCAAGGCATCTCATAATTTCTATTCTATCGTGCCTTCAAGTGGGCTAATTTTCTAATTTTTTCTTTACATTTTTAAATGTGCTTTTTTCTTGAACTATGGTCCTCTTTTTCTTATTTGAGATTTCACCCATATCATCTCCATCTTAGGTTTCTTGATTCCTTCATCATTGTTACACTCTATTTGGATCCTTGTATGGTAAAAAATAGTTTACATTGATCCTTTGAAACTCTTAAGCATAAGATTCGACATGAGATTCATTTGTAGTCTCTACAACATGTTGTGGTGCTTTTAAAGTATGTTCCAAAAAGTGGTTTTTTATTCAAACCCTTCTCTTGATTTTTCTCTCTTCACACTTGTTTTTCTTTATATCCTTTTCTGATATCATCCTCCTCTTATATGTCAAATATGGACTTGCATTAGTTGTCTTAAATTTATCCCAAAGTTTTGTGTATGAGAAGGCATTACTCTAATCTAGGATTCAATAATGTTAGTCTCTTATCTCTTCTATGGTATACACATAGTATTTATACCACAAAATACTCTACCACTTGATAATACAAAGTTCCAGGTATGTGATACAAATAAAATCTAGGTATAGGTAAATAATTAATGAATGATCATTCATTAATAATGAAAGGGGTGTATGGTATGACTATTTCAATTTAAAATTAAATGTATCGTAATGGATTTGGGTTATCTATATTTAGTACAATGATTATATGGACTACATCCTTGACATGGATGAATAGAGATTCATTTTCCTCAAATTTGAGGTATTCTTAAATACATACGAATGCACATACTCCACAAGTGTATTATCTTTGATGGTTTAGTATTTAAGAGCTAAAGTGATGTTAAAAATATCCTTCCCAACTTATTTACCTTATTTCACCTTCATGATTATAATTACAAGTAAGTAGCCAAAACTCTAGAGCATGTAGACTATATGTATAAGAAATTAACAAACAATCCAAAGAAAGTAGACTATACTCGAATCAAGTAGCCAACACTATGAAGAAAGTACACTAGACTCAAGAAAGTGTACTATATTCGAATCAAGAATACTATACTCTAAAGAAAGTTTCCAACACTCCCATGCAAGTAAACTATACTCAAGCAATTTTCCAACACTCTCAAGAAAGTAGGTAATTAATTACGAGTGAATAAATTTTTATTAACACATGAAATTGTATCTAAACAATAAAACATGTAAACGGTAATAATGTAAACTAGAGTATTAAATATTAAATTATGTAGTATTATTCATAACAATTAACTATTGCAATCAATTTACATATCGAACATGTCAATAACCTAACATATCTATGTTCGTGACATATCAACTATGGTAGACTATACTCCAAATCAAGTAGACTATGCTCAAGCAAGTAGATGATACTACAAAACAAGTTGAGGAAAGCACCTATGTCATATAAGACAATTATCTAAATTATTTTTTTCCTATTTATGTATGGGTATAAAGCATTTGGGATTTACAATTAATTAGGAGTGAATAATTTTTTTAACACATTATATTTGAACAACAAAGCATGTAAATGGTAATAATGCACATGAGACAATTAAATTTGTAAATTTTGTAGCATTATTCATAACCTTTGATATAATTATGTTCATGCCATATCATCTATGGTAGAATATTCTCTCAACCAAGTACACTATACTCAAGAAAGTAGACTATACTCAATCAAGATGAGTAAAGAACTCCGTGTATTATAAGACAATTATCTTAATGAATTATTCCATACATTTTTTCCTTCTTACATATAGGAATAAAGGATTTGGGATAAATAGTTAATTAGGAGTGAATAAGGTTTTTAACACATATTATATCCGAACAACAAAACATGTAAATGGTAATAACGTACACTAGACAATTAAATTGTAAATTGTGTAGGATTATTCATAACAATTAAATTTTGCAATCAGTTAACATATTAAACATCTCAATAACCTGACTTATATATGTTTGTGACATATCAAGTTTGGTAGAGTATACTCTAAGGCAAGTCGAGCAAAGAACCTATGTCCTATAATACAATTATCTTAATGAATTATTGCATAATTTTTTTACCTTTTTACATATGGGTATAAAGAATTTGGGATTTTCAATTAATTATGAGTGAATAAATTTTTTTAACACATCAAATTATATCTTAACAACAAAACATGTAAATGCTAATATCACACACTAGACAATTAAATTATGAGATCAATTAATACATTAAACATCCTAATAACTTGACATATCTTTGTTCATGACGTATAAACTATGGTACGATCTACTCCAAAGCAAGTATACTATACTCCGAAGCAAGTAGTCTACACTCAAGCAAGTAGTCTACGCTCTGAAGCAAGTACACTATGTTAAGCAAGTACACTATGCTCTGAAGCAAGTATACTATACTCAAGCAAGCAAGTTACAACTCCTATGTCCTATAAGAAAGTTATCTTAATCCATTATCATACATTTTTTTCCTTTTTACGTATAGGGTATAAATAATTTGGGATTTAAAATTAATTAGGAGTGAATAATTTTTTTGAACACATCAATTAGTTGGTTCATAACATGTATTTATAATAAATCGCCCCCTATAATATAAATTCATCACATCAAATGGAGTCACTTCACATGGGTGAAATGAAATATTGAGGCATCATTTACCATCATACGAAATAGAAACCCTTTCTTTAATGCGTACGTGTTGCATTTGCTTGGGATTATTACCTAAACATTATTGCTTGAGTCTATATTCACTCTTGTTTCGATTATTCATTGAATTGTTTTTGTCATTTTAGATGGGTTAATCCCATGCTTGATTTAGAGGAATAGGGCATAAAAAAATTTAAAAACTAGAGTCTCCTCCCATTTTATTGTGAGATTCACAAGTACTAGAGCAATTTGATAACATAGGATGGTTGGAATTTATAAATAAATTACAAGGCTATAAAGAAGCAAGATAGTGCAATAATTTTTGAAACTTTCAAGGGAAGATCTTTAAAGTTAAGAAGAATGAAGATTACTATCAATAGTAACATAATTAGTGAAATTTTAGGAATTCCTCAGAAGGGATGTGTATTAGAGGAAATTCTACATACAAAAACCTAATTCAAATTTTTCATGACCATGGAGATCCCAACCACAATTGGCCTAAATAATGCAAAAATGTCAAAGGAATGAGGATAGATACAAATATTCAATCCTATGGGAAGCTACCTTATAGATAGTCAAGTATTTACCCTACAAAGGTTAATATAATCTTTTAAGAGGTGATACGGTGCATATTCTAATTCATTTGAAATAGGTTTTGTAAAAACCAGGGCATCAGTGAATTTACTTCAATATCTATGTGAAAGCATCCATAATATGACCACTAGATATAAAGATAATAAAGAAGAAATCAAGCACCATGGTATCATTTAGCTGATTTTTCAAAACTCCATGAAATATCATAAGCATAAAAAGGATTAGAAAAATTTGTTGCATGAGATGGGTAAAAGTTGCCAAAAATAGAGACACACTCTCTCTTAATCTATTGCACCTAAATAAACTCCATCCCTTGCTTAACCCGAAAGAGAATGGAGGCACCTAACACTAAACATAGCAGATATCTAGTGCTATATATTCTAGAAAAACTACAAAAATAAAAATAAATTTGAAAAAATTGTGAGAACAAACTAGAAAGAGAAAAACAAAGTTGATACTTGCAGAGGATGAAGACATAGAGGAGGTATCTGAAAATTTTGAAGCATAAATTCAGCCATAAAGGACTCTGACGAAAAGTAATAGCTAAAGGAGAAATTGAAATTATTAGTCAAAGGAGTCTTGTGTAATGCCCACAATTTTCTACTTTCAAATATAAACAAAACCTAATTTTTTTATAGGGATAATTACAATAATTTATTTATTTTATTTAAAAGGGGTTGCAAGGGTGAACATTATTCAAAATTTAATTAATTTATCAATTAAAGATTCTACACAATCATGTGGTGTATGGAAATAAATTAATAATTAATTATTATAATTTTTTTCCTTTTATGTTTATGATAAGTACTTACCAGCTTCCATTAATTAATTTATTTATACTTTTAAGAATAATTATTCGAATAACCACTTTAGTTCATTAAAAATACCATGCTTATTTACTTTTTAATTTCCACCAAGATGTCACCACTAAGGGGCCCCATTCACCCCATTACCCATGCCCTTTTTAATTTATTGATATTCCCATAAAATTGTACCCACTTAAGTGATGTAGAGTTTAATCTGAACCATTAGATTAAATCTATCATGGTCATTGGATCTAGGTTTCTCTAATTCTACTTATGAGTTACTTTTATTTCCATTTTACCCTAATTGTTCACTAATTTGCTCATTCTTATTTTGCAAGTTTGGAGGAGGAGAAAGAGGAGAATCCATGGAGGCCATTAGAGAGGGTTTGGAAGCTCCATTTTTGTTGTAGTTTTTTTTTAAAATAATAGATCTACCCATTTCCTTTGTGGGTATTATTTACCCTTCTTTATTTGTGTTTATTTGGTATTTTCTTGCAGGTTGGGTGTATATATAATATGTATATACCCATTTTGGGTGTATAAATGGGTCATAATCATATTATAAATATACATATAAATATATATAATTATATATATACACATCTGTTTTATTCTTTCTTTTTTAAAATGTGATTTCATGAAGTATATATTTGTTGTTTTTTGGGTTGCGCATAGTGCACGCTTTGTATTTATTGTGGGGGTGGGCCCTCCCCATTGTATTTTATAACATTGTGGGGGCCCACAATCGCTATTTTTATAAAATAAAAATGGGGGTTATCGCCGCCCCCCCCCAAATATTATAAAATTTCATATTTTTAATATTGTTTATTATATATATATATATATATATATATATTATATTAACTTTACCTAATTTATTTTATAAATAAAGTTATAATATATATGATTATATAAATTTATATAATTATATATCATTATAATTGTTTATTTTTATTTTTAATTAGCCTTAAATAAATAAAGAACCAAATTTGGGTTTAGTTGAATAGGTTTGTTAGAGAATGTAAATGGTTGATAAAATGAAGGTTAAAAAGAATTTCCCAAACAAATTTACGATAAATTTTCTCTTGTTAAATTAAGAAATGTGTAGTATTTAAAATAAGTGATTTGTCCTTGGAACCTACAACAAAATCTAGAAGCAGGCTTGTAAGAGCATGGCTATGTGTTAGCATGGAGGTGGGGGCTGTTCTCCCAAAGAATATCATACTTTCTTCCCCCACTGGCCGTTTTGTGCAGAGCATCATTCCTGAAGACCACGGTTTGGTCTGTCCCAAATGCTGGAAGGTCAGCTTCCAAGCCAAACTGTGCACGTGTTCAGAGGGGGCAGTGGATGGAATGGGCAGGAGAAACAACAGTGAGGAGGTTGGGTCTGCAGCGAAGAGATCTCTTGCCCAATGCGCGACTGCAACAATGGCGATCCCTCTGCCCACGTAGGATAAAGCCAAATCAGTAATCGCCCATCTCGAATCTGCGCCCGACCGATGCATTGCGTGGAGCTCCCTCTGTCCACGTCGAACAGGCTGTAACAGCGGGAAGGCGCGGAAAAATCCAAAAAAAGTAGCTCACGAGTCAAACGAGGTGGATAGTGAATCCTCTGAATGGGAAACTGGGTCAGAGGCTGATGAAAGGGCGGCAGATTTGGCGACTGAAATGATGGAAGTGAACCGACAAGGTATATCTAAGAAAGATCCTAAACAAAGACTCTTAAATGCTCATTTGAACAGTGGCGGGAGGATGAAGGACAGTTCAGATGATAAGATTACATTGTTGACTTTGGAGGCGAGGGATCCAAATTTTGATTCACCCATGTTAAAAGGCAATTTAGAAGTGGTTCTTGATGTGGAAGACGAAAACAATGCGGAGTGGAGCACTGTTAGCCGAAAATCATTTCGGGGTTTTCGTGGGAGGGGTGCGCGCCAGTGCACTTAGGTTGGATGCAACTTTTCTCATCGGCGTTGTTTTCTTTTTGTTGTTTACTCGCTGGGTTTTGTGGGTTTTTGTGCTGATTTTGGTAGGATTTCTTCCTGCTTGCGTCCTTGTTGATTCTGATCTGTTGTTCTTTTGCTCGCTTGGGCACATCTGGCTTCTGAGCCATCTCTGTACAAGGGTATAGTCCCTTTCATAAAAACTATTTGCCATTAATAAAAAAAAAGTAAGTGATTTGTCTCTAAAGGCGAAAACCAAATTGATAATTTTTTCCTATTTTAACAATTTTATAAAGGAGGAGAAAGAGTGAATATACAACTATGAGCAAATTTTCCTTCTCCTTGAAAATTAAGCGTACCAATAATGTCAAAGGATGCAATAATACATCTTTTAAATACAAGTCTATAAATGAAATATTTTCATTTCAATAACTTCAACATTCATAACACTAATATTTGCAATAAAGATGAGGAAGTATCTCCTCTCTTTATTTTCCTCTGCATTAAAATGTAAAATTTAAGTATGACATCAACTATAAATTAATTTATTTTCCTCATATACAATATTGCAACAAAACAATAAAGAACTCAACAACACTTTCTTTCAATAACAACTTTATTTTCCAAGATACATCTATCTTACAACTTTGAATAACATACAAGTGTAGGAGAGTTTCATTTTAACCAATATACAACTCAAACTTTGCTTCTTTCACTATAATACTTCAAATTAGAGTAAATGAATGTACAAGATTTCCTTTTAAATATACAAGGGTTAAAATATTCAACTCTTAGTTAGAAAAGTAATTAATTTTACAACACATAGGTTCTTCTAACAAGCTCAAAACACAAGTCTTATTTCAAGCTATAGGTGATGTTGTCTACCCAACCTATAATCCAATAAAAGGTGAAATCATCCCCTTATTGGCCTATGAGTCCCAACTAAATAACAATATAAGGGGTATTATGCAACATTTTTCATCTATTACAAAATTCCTTCTCGTAAGAACTTATGCAACATTTCAATCTTCATATAATGTATCAACATTCCAACATTCTTTTCCAAGAAAGACAATCAAGATAAATTTGCTATATTTTCCAAATCAAAAGAATAAAAATATAAATTTTTTAAAATGGAAACAAAAGAGGCTTGATAACAAGCCCAAATGGAGACAAGAACATGTAGGTCTCATCTTATGCTTCCTATGTGGAAAGAGGGTCCACCTAAGGTCCTCCAAGTGCACTATCATCAAAACACACACACACACTTATTTCTCCCTTTTTCCTATGTAAAGAAACACATAGATCCCAACTATCTTCACATAGGTGGAGCACCTCTTCCACGCTTCCTCAACATTTCCTCACGGTATCCCTTTTTCTTCCATAAATAATCTCCATTTCTTCTCCTAACCCTACTCTAAAGGAAATATACCATGTCCCTCAAAACATACACACACACACACAAACATGATTTCCTTAAAAAAAAAACACACACACACACACACACACATGAATTAAAACACATGGGTGAAGCTCCTACCTTTCCATTGAAATAATTTGATCCAAAGTCACAACATAAGGCTCCTTGAAATATTAAGGAAAAATCCAAGAAGCTCCAAGACTGTCACCAAGCAACTCAAAACTCTAACTCCCTAGATACAAGTGCACATCAAAATTAGGTAATCCCATCACAAAAAAAATAACTTGTATATATAGAAAAAGAGAAGAGGAGGGTGATGTGGCTCCATGTAGGATCCACATTACTTCTCCTCAACTCCACATCACCAATTCAACCATCAAACCAAAGGCTAATAAATTGGTGGTTGAGGGAATGACAAGCCTCTTACACACACTAACCCTCACTCCACTCCTCAAAAGAAAAAAATTAAAAACTCATGTAAGAAAGTGTAATAATTTCACCTTTTTACTATCCCAAAAACATAAATAATCCTAAAATTAACTCCCATACCATAGGTATGGTTGTTGGATGAATTTAAGAGGCATGGGACAAGCTTATCTTGTCCCACAAGCCTCCAAAAAATCCTCCCAAGTCAAAATCTGAATTTTGAAGTTGGGAAAGAGTACACAACACAAAACCCAACAAAAATATAATTTACATCCACAAGATTTCAAGATCCATGTACCATAATGATTACCTAAATGTCACATCTTTCATTTTTTATAAGTTAAGTTATTTAATTAAAACACATTAGAAAGTGTTAATCAAGTAATAATATTCCCAAATAATCAAACACGTGCACAACAAATTTAAAACAAACAAAATTAAAAGAAAGAAAACAAATTACATCCATGGCCACATAAATGAGGTTACTCCCCCTATGGGAACCTCGTAACAAAGAATGCATGATCCAAAATAATCAAGTTATTACTACTTGATCTCGAACCCTTATAGGCTCTAATTTTTGCCGATAATTTACTCCTTTTAAGTAATCAATTTAAAATAATGCAAGACAATAATGATAATTGCACACAGATTGATTACGGAGTTCGAAATTGCCTACATCTTCGAGTTCGTGGTCAACCATTCCACTAGTCAAAACATGTAAGTTACAATAGTACTTTCACAAGAAAACCTAATGGAATTTTACTTGCCTATCAGTACACCAGTTCTTCGGATGACAAGGGTGAAAAATAGCACCCGACTTCCACCTTCCTGGCATACAATCTCCTTTGGCTGTGATCGGCCTTCCCGACGCAAACAATGCGAAGCTAGCACTCCTATTCGACAATCCAGGATTTGCAAGTAATTGGTGTGGCTCAATGGGCCTATTGGGTAGTTTATAATTTACTCCCAATCACAAATATTTCATCTAATATTGCCTAAAATAATAGGCCAATAGACAATACCTGTTGACACATCCCACAAATAAGCTTAACAAATAATAAGCTCGGGTTGTGTGTGTCCCCACAACAAGCTTAACAAATAATAAGCTTGAGTTGTGTGTCCACCATTCCGTGCTCTAGCAATGAGCTTCTCCATTGCACCGTGTGTGTCTACAACAATAGAATGGGTTCCCTATTTATACAAAAATAGGGCCCATTAAAAAAATGCATTAAAAATTATCCTAAGGCTAATAATAGCCTCATCCCGTAGCATGTGTAATGGGATTAAAATGGATTGCATTTTAAAATTGGGATTAATTCCCAAATTTGGCGCTTAGCATTTTAAATAGGATAAAAATCCCATAAGGAGCGGAATTTGATGAAATGGGATTAAATCCCAAAAAAGTGGCTAAGGTAAAGTGGGGCGGTATTGTTTAGTTAAGTGGGATATCCCACATTTGGCGCCATTAACTTTGGGTAGGGTTTTATTACCCCTTACTCTCACCGTTTTTCATGTGGAACATTCCACGCATGGATTTAAGCCCAACAACCGCTTCACCACCTTGATCACCATGCATTCCATTAAACATGCTCCCTTCCACATGCTTAGCATAGCATTTGGCATGTTGGCGGTTTATACTAATGTATAAACATTAATATATATATGTGGCATTTGGAAAGTGGACTTACCAAGATAATATAATGTCGACCCATGTAATGTGGTATAGAAATAATTAACTCAGTAAATAGCATGTAATCCACTTGTCGTCCCCCGATAGGCAAATTGAGTGAATTTGATGGCCGGTGGCAAGCCACGTGTCAGCATGCGGTTGGTCCAATATTGACCAGTTGACCATAGTTGACTTTCCCATTGACCAAACTTTAACCGAACATATCTAGAGCTCCCGATGTCCGCTTTTCACGTTCTCCCGAGTCATTGGAAAGCTCTCGAGATGATCTTCTGCACTAAAAAATTTAGGGATGTTTACGGAACTTTTGAAACTGATCCCCTGATCACACCTCCCCATTGAGAAAAAATTTTGTCCCAAAAAGCTTCCATCTTGTCACGAATGCGGAAGAACTCTTCTCGATCCTCGGGACTCGTGGGTTATGGGCCCACGATGCTTCCATTGTGCTAGTTTGATATCTAAAAGAAGACCTCCACGCCTCTGCTTTATGGTGCTAAGGTTACGAATGAAACCTTAACGCTCCTTTTATGCGGTCTTAAGCTTCTTGATATTTGAAAACAAGGATCTTCTTTGACTCTATAACACGACTCTTGGCTCTGAGTTAATTCCACGAATCCAAACCGGTTTGAAGGAAATCCATGTTCTATAGAGATTTGATTGATCCGATGTCGGTGATGGACAATTCCTTGTCCCTTTACTGCACCTCAACACCTCCGATGCATGATCTTTAAGCCTCTTTCAAGACCTCGAGCCTCCGATGCATGATGCTAAGTCTCTGTAGACCTCAATGCCTCGATGCATGATGCTAAGTTTTTATAGACCTCAATGCCTCCGATACATGATGCTAAGCCTTTTCAAGACCTCGAGCCTCCGATGCATGATGCTAAGTCTATTACAGACCTCAACGCCTCCGATGCATGATGCTAAGCCTCTTTCAAGACTTCGAGCCTCCAATGCACGATGCTAAGTCTCTGTAGACCTCAACACCTCCGATGCATGATGCTAAGCCTCTTTCAAGACCTTGAGCCTCCAATGCATGATGCTAAGTCTCTGTAGACCTCAACGCCTCCGATGCATGATGCTAAGCCTCTTTCAAGACCTCGAGCCTCCGATGCATGATGCTAAGTCTGTTGATCAACTACCATTCGTATGTGTGGTCGCAATGCCTTGACACCGAATGACATTCCAAGCTAATCCTTTTAGAGCTCCTCTTGTTGACATACTAATATCAGGTACCATTCTGTTCTGCATGGTCACAATGCCTCTACATAGAATGAAGTTCTGACCCAACGTCAATGCCAACGGTGATTCAGCTACCATTCTATTGCACGGTCACAATGCCTCTACACATAATGAAGTTCCGAGCTGATCTTTACGAACTCTACTATCTATACAAATGGCAGATCAATCTCCAAGCTTTATATGAGTTATTTCCATATCCAAGCTATAACAGGTACTCACAAGCTTATTAGGAGATATGTTTGGAGCATTAATCAAATTTTCTAAGTAAGAAAATCCACTGAGTATTGTAAACCTTTCTCTCAGCATTTTCTCACAAAATCTGATCTCCAAACTTAATACTGCATACGATTCATCAATCTGAATTATGCAATATATAATTGAAAAATTGTTGACTTACCCATTTTAAAGGACTTTCACTTTCAGGTATTACTTGGTCTGGGTTGACTTGTCAACTGGTGGTGGAGTAGAAACTTCCTCTTGCCTTTGCAATAGGCCTCCATTCCATCTTTGGCTTTCCATTACTCTGATGGCGAGATGGATGCAGTTTCCAGCAATTTTCCACCTAATGCCCATTCCTCTGGCAATGAGCACAAAAATTCCTCTTAATCTCCTTCTTCTGGGATGAGGAACTCTTTCTGCCATTTCTCGACTCTGCATGATGAGATTGGTCTTTCTCCACTACATTGCAATGTGGATTGACTTCATTTGTCTCCTCCCTGCTAGAACAATGACTAAACAAGGAAAATATACTGCATTTTATGGTGTTAGAAAAATCACCAAAATAATTTCCCTCTAGGGGTCTTACTAATGCAAGTATAACAAAGTACAAACATTGCCCAAAATTGGGTCTTTAACTAATGTGCCATGTCTGGTTAGATGTATACAAACATTGCCCTCAAAGGGGTCTTACCAATACATTCTACCTAACACAATAGTTTATGGTTTTATCTACATATGAGATATAACGGATTCATCCAAATAGAAATGTGAGAAAATTACTGAGTATGTTAAACCTGTCTCTCAGTCTATCCCACCAATATGGAAATCCATAAGTACAAGCCAATGCCATCCCTGTCAAAGCAACCTGTACTGATTAACCTGCTCGATACCAACTTGCTTCGAAGATTAGTAAGTTTGCAGGTGTCGATTACCAGCTCTGATACCAAACTTGATCCGAAAATAATCAAGTTATTACTACCTGATCTCGGACCCTTATAGGCTTTAATTATTTGCCGATAATTTACTCCTTTTAAGTAATCAATTTAAAATAATGCAAGACAATAATGACGATTACAAACAGTTGATTACGAGTTCAGAAATTTCCTACGTCTCCGGGTTCGTGGTTGAACCGTTCCACTAGTCAAAACTTGTAAGTTACAATAGTACTTTCACAAGAAAACCTAATGGAATTTTACTTGCCTATTAGTACACTAGTTCTTTGGACGACAAGGGTGAAAAATAGCACCCAACTTCCACCTTCTTGGCGTCTGATCTCCTTGGTGTGGCCGTGATCAGCCTTCCCAACGCAAGAAATGCGAAGCTAGTACTCCGTCGACAATCCAGGATTTGCAAGTAATTGGTGTGGCTCAATGGGCCTATTGGGTAGTTTATAATTTACTCCCAATCACAAATATTTCATTTAATATTTCCTAAAATAATAGGCCAATAGACAATACTTGTTGACACATCCCACAAGTAAGCTTAAAAATAATAAGCTCGGGTTGTGTGTGTCCCCACAACAAGCTTAACAAATAATAAGCTTGAGTTGTGTCCACCATTCTACGCACTCTAGCAATGAGCTTCTCCATTGCGTCGGTGTGTGTCTACAACAATAAATGGGTTCCCTATTTATACAAAAACAGGGCCCCTTAAAAAATGCATTAAAAATTATCCTAAGGCTAATACTAGCCTTATCCCATGCAGCATGTGTAATGGGATTAAAGCGGATTGCATTTTAAAAAGTGGGATTAATTCCCAAATTGGGTACTTAGCATTTTAAATAGGATAAAAATCCCATAAGGAGTGGAATTTGATGAAATGGGATTAAATCCCAAAAAAGCGGCTAAGGTAAAGTGGGGTGGTATTGTTTAGTTAAGTGGGATATCCCACATTTGGCACCATTAACTTTGGGTAGGGTTTTATTACCCCTTACTCACACCGTTTTTCACGTGGAACATTCCACGCATGGCTTTAAGCCCAACAACCACTTCACCACCTTGATCACCACGCATTCCATTAAACATGCTCCCTTCCACGTGCTTAGCATAGCATTTGGCATGTTGGCGGTTTATACTAATGTATAAACATTAATATATATATGTGGCATTTGGAAAGTGGACTTACCAAGATAATATAATGTCGACCCATGTAATGTGGTATGGAAATAATTAACTCGGTAAATAGCATGTAATCCACTTGTCATCTCCCGATAGGAAAATCGAGTGAATTCGATGAATGGTGGCAAGCCACGTGTCACAATATATTGACCAGGTTGAGCATAGTTGACTTTCTCGTTGACCAAACTTTAACCGAACATATCTAGAGCTCCCGATGTCTTTTTTTTTGTGTTCTCACAGTTGTTGGAAATCTCTCGAGATGATCTTATGCACCGAAACCATTTAGGGATGTCTAGGGAACTTTTGAAAATGATCCTGATCAATGCAACAACACAACATAACATTATACATAAGTTGTCAAATTTGAACATATCACACAACACTCGACATCCTTTCTTTCTTGGTCCCTTATCCTCTTTCGATGTATGTGATATAATATCCCTACAACATAGCAAAATACCTCTCTACCCTTACAACCTCATCAATAACACCGAGAATAATATACATATAAAAATCAATAATTGTCATGAAGAATTAGCAATTCTATCATCTATCATCATATCAATTAATTCAATTCTAACATCCATAAAATCGTAATTCTACTCAAAACATCCAACATAGGAAATGTATCCAAAATATGACATGTTAGTATAAAATCATAATACTACAAATCAACATATATAACTGTCCATCAGTGTCATCTAGTGCATCATAATCAAAATGTAGATCATAACATGATCTAGAGAACATTTAAGGCATCGAGAGTTCCCGAGATCTCCCTAAACTATGACAGAGTGGTAGAGAATTTAGTGATATTTCTATCGGTACCTAGAACATGGAAAATGGACTATGTATGCTCAATTTAGAGTCACCAAACTTTGGTCAACATCTAGGCCCGGTAGGGTACACTCGACCAACGTGGCAGCAAAACATGGAAAATAATATTATTTGAAAATTATCTGGAATGATCACCATTTCATATATTATTTCAATGCCTTTCCGATACATTTTTAAAGGACCAAATCCGAGTCTGTACGCAAAAGTTATGATCCATCCAAGTTCAGTGAATATGGGGTCAATGAGTGGAGGTGGAAAAATATTATGTTGATACGTGGCACAACAACATATGGAAATGTGGCATTCTGTAATTTGGTACGTGGAATTTAAATTGGTTTATGGCTTTACCCACATAGAATGATGTTAGAATCCTTTTTTTAAAATATCCACGTGAAATGTGGAAACAGTGGTTAAAGCCTATTAAAAGGCTAAGAAATTTTTATACCCATTAAATATGGGTTTGAAACCATTGCCCACATAATTAAAGGTAAAAATACATATAAATATCCATGTTATTTTTAAATATTACGGATCATGTTTGGTATCGGAGCGGGGATCCAAGACCATCAACATTATCCATAGACGGGGTAAAAATTTTAACTATCATAGACCCCTATAGGCACTAGAATATTTTTCTCCACATATATGCTATGAAACTCAAAATGGAAAATGCAATGTAAAATAAAGAACATACACACTACATAGAATTTGATAATGGAGTTCCTCATTCCTTACTTCTCTAGGTTCATATGAACATATTCATTACGCTTCTAAATTAAAACTAGTACAATGAAGCAATGAACATATATGTGGATACAAGTGAACATGTCTATCTGATACCCTAATGATAGTGGTATAAGGATTCCACACTTTTGTAGTTATTGGGATTCCTTCCAATTGATCACATACTGTGACCATTGCACACGAATCAACTAGATAAATAAAAGTGACCACAATCAAGTAGAGAATTGGAAATATGAAGACATGTTATTCCATCAACCGAGAAGTAGCATCTCAGCTAATGATGACCATCGCAGAAGTATATTTCTTTGATAATCTTCCTACAATGAATGGTATAGTTGAGGAAGCCTCCGGATGGTCGCCAAATGTACATATGACTTTCATCGATTAAATAGTGTCGAAAAGCCTCCAAATTACAAAGATAATATCAACATTAGGAGCATGGGGAATTTTGTGAATATCTCCTTTTTACATCTAAGGAACATTTTGAGCCTAAGTCCTTTAAAAATTGTGATATATGAAATTTCTCCTCTAAGAATTATGGCTTTAGTCGAGGAAAACTTGTTCTTAGAGCATACCCCTATAAGCCTTTATATAGACTTAGCCCACTTCTCGTGCCACAATGATGGGTTTTTTTTTGGGTATACGTTTACATTGGATTTTAATAACTATTTATATGAGGTGTAATAATTTCCACCATTTCATTGTTTTAAAATAACATATAGCTATAAACTTACCACCATAATATATTTTTAAAATGACATGTTTTAATTATAAATAGCATATGCTATTGAACAAACAATGTAACGATGTAAAATTATTACACTTTGCATATAAATGGTTATTAAAATACAAGGTAAATGTATACCCAAAAATATCCATGTCATTATGGAACAAGGGTTTGGCAAAGTCTATATAAAGGCTTATAGGGGAATGCACTAAGAACAATTTTTCCTCGACCAAAGCCATAGTGCTTAGAGGAGAAATTTTATATATCACAATTTTTAAAGGAGTTAGGCTAAAATGTGCTTTACATGTGAAAAGGAGATATTCACATTATTTCCCCACTCTCCTAATGGTGATGTTATCTTCCCAATTTGGAGGTTTTTTGACACCGTTTAATCAATAAAAGTCATATGTATGTTCGATGACCATCTAGAGGCTTCATCAACCATACCACTCATCCCAAGAAGAATATCAAAACATTTAATTCTCGGGAAGGTCATCATCAATGAGATTCTACTTCACGGTCGACAAAGAAGCATGTCTTCATATTTCTAGTTACAGATCTTGGATTGTGGTCACTTTTGTTTATCTCATTCATATTCATGTGTTATCGATCGGGTATGTGATCGGGAGGGTGGAATACCTATAACTACTATAGGGTGGAATCCTATACCACTATCATTTGGGTATCAAATAGACATGTTAACCAATATCCACATATATGTTCACCGATTCATTGTACTAGTTTCCATTTAGAATCATAACGAATCGGCTCATATGAACTCGAGACGTAGGTAATGCCGAACTCGTTATAAATTTATTTGTAGTGTGTATGTTCTTCATTTTACATTGAATTTACCATTTTGAAGTTGATAACATATATGTGGAGTAAAATTTGGTAGTTTCTATAGGGGTTTGTGATGCTTAAAAGTTCTATCTCTTTTTATGGATAATGTTTGATATCAAAGAAGGCATCCGAGGTCACCAACTCAAATTGGTATCAAAGTAGGTTGATCTTACTAGAAGAAATGTTATTCTCCGAGAGGTTTCATATCTCGTAGGTTGATTCAACACCGAGTTGCTTCAAATTGTACATTGGAGTCAATATATGTGGGATAGGCGAGTAATAGGTTCATCATACTCGGTATTTTCTCGCATCTAAATTTGGAATACTCAAGTTATATCTCCTAATCAGCTATGAGTTCCTATTATAGCTTGGTTACTCATATTTAGCTTGGAGATATGTTTACCATTTGTCTGGACATTTGAGCTCATTTTTCTATCATTTCGGATCATTATTCTATGTAGAGGCATTGAACCATATATTAGAATGGTAGATGATCACCGTTGGCATCTTAAATTAGGTTGGATAGTCACTTTGCATAGAGGCTCATGGCCATGGAATAGATTAGTACTTGATATTCTTCGTTAACATGAGGCTTCATACCATGTAGAGGAACCAAGTGTGCGGCGGCTTGAAGTCATCATTATTGAGCTCACGGGAGATCGGGTCATATCATCACTCTACGTAGATGCATCATGGCCATGTAACAAATTGGTAGTTGATCATCATCATCTCTAGCATCAGATTGGATATTAATTTTCTATAGAGATTGAGACCGTATAGAAAAATAATAGTTGATCATCATGTAATTGGGATCGGGTCATATTTTCATTATGTGTAGAGGCTCATTGTGGCCATGCAACAGGATGGTACCTTATAGTCATCATCAATAGGAGGATTCACACCATGTAGAGATAGCAACTATGGAGTGAGTAAGAGTCATGATTGTCAAGCTTTCTTCATCATCTTGTATATTCATTCTATGCCAATGCATTGTAATCATACACCTGAATTATAGTTGATCAGTGACTAACATCTAGCAGCGGATCATAATGTTACTCTATGTAGAGGCTACTTATGACCGTGTAATAGAGAGTACCTATATTTCATCATTAGTCGGAGAATTTTTCCATGTAAAGGAGAAATCTATGTAGTGGAGTAAATTCACCACTAGACACTTCCCAGTACCATGTACGGTCTGAAGGTCATGTAGAGGGTGAAGGAGTGTGTCTTCTTCAGTTGGCACCAACTGTATTCTACATAGTGGCATTGTCCATGTAGCAGGATAAATATTACTTGGAGGTGTTAGCATAGTGGAAAAAATTCAACATGTCTCAGGATCGATCCATTAGTTTTTTTCTTGTATATTTGGAAGCATACTACATATATCTCTTCTTGACAACATCGAGTTCGGGTTCACAAGATTTTTGTGGACAAAAAGACCTCTCATTGGGGAGGTGTGATCTAGAGGACATTTGGGACAGAAATTTCCCACTGTATCTACTTAATCCATGAAAAATTTGTAAATTATTTAGGGATATTTCTTTCGGTACTTGGAATGCAGAAAATAGACTCCGTATGCTCAAGTTAGAGTTGGTCAAAGATTGGTCAACATCTAGAACTGGGCAGGTCAACTTACCAATGTGGCGGTGACATGTAGAAAAATGGGTGATCATGAAATCATCTAGAATCAACATAGTTGTTTAGATATTTTCAAGACCTTTCTGATGCATTTTGAACGGACCAAATCAAAGTCCGTATGCAAATGATATGATAATTCAAAGTTTGGTCAATTTGGGGTCAATGAGTTGAGCCAGAAATATCTGATGTTGACACGTGGCACAATTGCATACGGACACATGGCATTGTATAATTTGTTACATGGAATTTAAAAGGGTTTATTGCTTTACCTACATAAAAATATGTTGTAATATTTTTTTATTTTAAATATCCACGTGAAATGTGGAAAGGGTGGTTAAAGCCTATTAAAAGGCTAACATGTCTTTATACCCATTAAATATGGTTTGAAACCACCACCCACATAATTAAAGGTAAAAATTCATATCAATAGCCATGATATTTTTAAGTATTATGGATCATGTTTGGTATCGGAAGCGAGGATCCGAGGCTAATGGATCATGTTAAAAATTTAACCCCTATTTATGGCTGCATCAACAACATCGAGAATAATATACATATAGAAATCAATAATCATCATCCAAAATTAGAAATTCTATCATCTATCATCATATCAATTAATTTGATTCTAACATCCATAAAATCATAATTCTACTCAAAACATCCAACATAGGCAATGTATCCAGAATATGACATGTTAGTATAAAATCGAATACTACAAATCAACATATATAATTGTCCATCAATTTCATCTAGTGCATCATAATCAAAATGTAAATCACAACATGTCAATAGTCCAAATATCTACATAGTCTATCATCTATTGATCAAGATATAATAATCAAAATGTCTAAGTATCAATCCAATAGTAATAACATCATAATGAAATAGTGTCGAAGAGGAGTGGGAACCGCATACCGACACTTTGGCATAACCTTCTACTTGCGGTAAGGAAACAAAAAAAGGAAAAGCTCCTCTTATAGGATAAAAACCTATATCTCCCACTTCACCATGTTAGGGTATTGAAGAAGATCAGTTCTGACATGTGATTCTCCTCTCTAAGCAAGAAGTAATCATCAAGAAATAACAAGAAGAAATAAATTTTCTAAAAATTAAGGTATAATAAAAATAAACCATTACCTCTTCTTTAAAAATGAAAATTAAAAAACTTGAAATGCAATGCAAGGAAGAGGAAGAAACGACCCTTTTAAACACTAAAGTAAATTTTGATAAGGTAGTTCAAACTTTCTTAAACATAGATGATGTTAGAAATGTAAGGGGTATAATTTGTAATAATTATGAAAATTCCATTCTCAAAATGAGAAATTGAAAAATCAGTTGGAAGAGGAGAAGATTGATTGAATATAAATATTAAAATAAAAGTAGAAGATCAAAATGGACTTAAAAGCTACCTTTGAAGTAGGGGAAACATTTCTTGCCTATAAGAGACCTTCATTAGTATATAGTGCTTTCTTGAAGAAAATTTCTATAGGTGAAAATTATCAAGAATAGCATGTGACTTTCCATTTGAAATAAACAATGACATAGAATTTTTTAAGGCATTTACAAAAATCTCCCTTGAACATCAAAATCTCATGTGTGAATTCAACTTGTGTAATTTTATGTTGGATCACATGTAATATTTTCAAATAAATCTGTTTATAGGGAGTCCTAATTAAGATCCTTTTCTTCTACCATGAAAAATCAAATAGAATGGGACCAAAGGACAAATGAGTTTTTTGAGAAAGTGAATGAAAAATGTCTACGTATAAGGCCTCAATTTCCCAGGCCACCAGATCATAGTGTGAAATTTAGGGCTGGAGCCTATCATCCCAATATTCAAAACCATCATATTTCTCAACTAAAAGAGAACATTACAAGTGTTCAAAAATTCCTTCCTCAAACAAAGTTTGCAAATGCATTGGCAGCGTGCGACAAAATATGGGATACATTGAACATTTCATTGAAAAGGAGGGATGTATTTTCACCCACAAACCTAAGGTGGTCCATGAGAAGAGAAATGTAAAATTACAAGGATGATTCCAAAAAAATGGATAGAAAGAAATGTAGTTTTTAAACCGCCACTTATTCTTTTCCCCATGCCTTCATGGAAAACAAGAACATGTCAAAGAAAGGAAGCATTCTATAAATGTCAAACAAAATTTGAGGAACATGAAGGGTTTTGTGTCTCTTTGGAAAATATATGGGCACTTAACACAAGTGTTTTTCACTTGAGAAAATATTTGGAGGATAGGATTTTTGATCCAGATTTTCAAGTGCCTGATGAGGATAAGGTTTATCATGAGGATAGTGCATAGAATAAAATAACTACTTTAACAATAGTTATCGTTCACCAATGATGAATTCCCTTGATAATTTTAAGTTCTAATATTTTACTTTTGTCTGAAACTATATGTCATGAATAGCCTACCATGCAACCTTTGAGTGGAGAAAGTCACACTTTCATAGTGACACATACAATGGTAAAACTTATGTACAAGAAGTTTTATTAAATTAATATTGGTTAAAGGTGGGTTATATGATCTTCTTTGTTTTAAATAAATCTTAACATTTTGTCTAAAAATAATGTGATTTTGTTCTAAATATGGTTATTAAGAAAAATTCACCATTCTCATAAATAACATTGTTTGACTCTTTCCTCAAATAAAATTTTTTGTTGTTAATATAATTATTGTTGTAAGAGGACTATAGTCTATAATATGGATCTTTTTCATGGCTTTAAAGACAATGCTAATTTTAACATATGAATGTACTAAATATATTTTACCATAATTTGACATTGATTATACTGAAATGTTACAGATATCAGTTGGTGCCAACTTAGCTCATAATAACTCTTTCATATCACTCATTTGTAAATTGTGAGAATAACTCAACATGGAATATAGGATAAGTCTCAAGTTAGATAGGAGATCATATAGATGCATATTTATTTTGGTCATGATAAATCCAAGGAATATAGTCATCTTCCTTCGTAGTATACTCTACTTGCTTCGGTGTATAGTATCCTTTAGTTGGTGTATAGTCAACTTTCTTTAAAGTATAGTCTTATTGTTTCGAGAATAGTATACTTTGTTAGGAGTATAGTCTACTTACTTCAGAGTATACTCTACTATAGTTAATATGTAGTGAATAGAGATATGTCAGGTTTTTAGGATGTTCAATATAATCTTCTTGCTTTGAAGTATAGTCTACTTGCTTTAGAGTGTAGACTATTTTCTTCAAAGTGTAGTCTTCCATAGTGTTTATGTTTATGAATTTTTCATAATTTTGTGTGTGTATCATATCTTAAATGCATTGAACAAGTCTAATGTAATAGTGAAAATAATTTATTAGATAAAAATAAAAGGGAAACTATGAGTGAGGATTATATATGAGAAATCTATTATACTCATTCCTATTACCTGAGAAATATATGAGTGAGTGAACTCATGAATTATATTAAATCCTTGAAAAATTCAATTTATCATTTATTATTCTTATTAGATGTTATGTACCAATTTACAGAGCTTAATTCAAAGTACAATTCTTAATTTGCAATTGTGAAATCAAATCCTCCTTACTATCTATCACAGGTTTGGACCATAGACTGTCATTATTTGACAGAACTACTTTGACTTCCCATCTTCTAAACCACTTTCATAGGTGTCTAATGGACTCCTAGAAATTATCTTAAAATTTTCAAGTTAGAACTTGCTTCATAGGGAACTCAATAGTTAATAGATCTTGTATTTTTATTTCAAAAAATACCACCTATAGTCATCCGTAAGGACTATCATAACTTTTAGAAATATGTCGCCTTACATGTCACTATTTCTTTTTAATTATGGATATTGACTCTATAAATACTATTCATACAAAATTTAGATCATTTAATGTATGTGTAATGTCTCCAAACTACCTTCATCTTACAAACCAAAAGAGGGTTTCTAAACTACCTAAGAGACAACTTTTTGTATAAAATGCAAAATACTCCAACCAAAACCTTCAAACTTAATCCTCAACACCTTATTAACCTTCTAAATAGATTTCTTCTAGCAGTGGGTGATGGATAATATTCTAACCAAATATAAATTTTCATATGTCATTTTCATGTGGTAATGAAAATGATGTTCTTGCTCTATGCAAACCCTCAACAATTATGAAATTCAAGAAAGTTGTGTTCAAGACCTATAAATTTTACTAGGGCTTTGTATTAGTCTCTCCTCAAATTATAAGTAGTCATAGCTTCATAAAAATATCAATTCAAATCTTGAAAGAGGTTTCATGTGTCAAGACCATACTATGCATAACAGGGTTTAAACCATTGAGATTCAAGATCTTAAAAATCAATAGATATAATATCTCCTTGCAATCATATAACTTAACTATAAAAAATTCATCCTCTTCAATCTAGTGTAACCAAAAATACCTATCAATCATCCCTCAAACCTTTCACAATGTCTTTCCATGTGGAAAAGAATATGAGAAGGGTGAAGAATTATTTGTAGCTAGGACAATATTGAAGGATTGAAAAATGGGTAAGAGTTGCAGAAAGAGAGGAAAAATACTTTCCACACAAGATGCAATACTAAGGGAAAATTTTATATAGTGGTAGTTGATAGAAGAAGTAAAAAAATTTGGTGTATATGGATATGGTGTGAAACCAATGATTAGAGTGCATAACACATTCATATCTTTATGAGGTTACATGGTTGTTGTAAGGACATGTATGTGTTATGAAAGAAATAAAAATGTGAAGTACTTATTGAAAATAGGAGAATATTGAAGGATTGAATAAAGGTTAAGATTTGTAGAAAGAGAGGCATCATAGTTTAGACCTAAGATACAATATCAATGGAAAGAAATTCATAACCACATAAACTACCTTACTCAGTTAATTATGCCCTTCATGCCTCTCCTTTCTCTTCTCTTTCTACTAACACCTTATGAGGATTCAACCATCATTGTATTCTCCACTTCATTTTTCCCTGCAAGTCACTTCAAAGGATGCTAGATTGAATATTAAATAGCATCATAAGAATTTCTCTCCTCAATGTTGCTTTTCCTTTCCTTAGACTACCCTCCTTGTTCCTTAAGACAATGGATCCTTACACCATGTATGGTTTTAGAATCCTAAAGCTACCCGGAGGTCTTCCATACTTATTTGGGCACCTCTTGTCTTACCTGAAGTGTTCTCAAAACCTCAAGCCGCAACTCACAACACCTTTCTTGTAATCACTCTTTTCCTCTGTATGGCCTACAAAGACTAACTAGCCCTTTCTACACTTATTGTCAGCATTATATCAGTTTGTGGGGATTTCAATGGATAAAAAAGACATCTTTTAGCAGGTTAGAACTCATTAAGCTATTTCTTCTTCCCTAGAAGTTGCCCTATACAAATCATAGTCTAAATTATAGTTGCTTTGAAAATGAGCTTATCAAACTAGGTTTACATGATGTATACAGTCACCTAAGGGGACTGGAAAGGATATTTACCTTACGAACTAGTGGAATAAAAAATTTCAAGTTGAATAGGCTTCAAGATCATGTCACCATTATTTAGAAAATTTCCTAGGTTTAATTCCATGCGTAGGTATTTTTACCACTCGTTCCCTATAATCTTCTTGCTTCGATGTATAGTCTACTTACTTCAGAGTGTAGACTATTTTCTTCAGTGTAGTATTCCATAGTGTTGATGTTTATGAATTTTTCATAATTTTTTGTGTGTGTAATTACTTGAATGCATTAAACAAGTCTGTTGTAATATTGAAGATAATGTATTAGATAAAAATAAAAATAAAACTATGTGTGAGGATTATATATGAGAAATCTATTATAATAATTTGTATTACCTAAGAAATATATGGTTCAGTTACTTATTGAGTGGTCTTAAATCCTTAAAACCTTCAATTTATCCTTTATTATGCTTATTATATGTTATGTACCAATTTCTAGAGCTTACTTCAAAGTACAAGTCTTAATTTTTAATTGTGAAATCAAATCCTCCTTACTAGCTATCACAAGTTTGGACCATAGAATTTCATTAGTTGACACAAATTATTTGACTTCCCATCTTCCTAACCACTTTCATAGGTTTCTGATGGACTCCTACAAATGATCTTAAGATGTTCCCTATAATCTTCTTTCTTCGAAGTATAGTAGACTTGCTTTAGATTGTAGAATATTTGCTTCAGAGTGTAGTCTTCCATAGTGTTGATGTTTATGAATTTCTCATAATTTTGTGTGAGTATCATAGCTTGAATGAATTTAATTTTCCCTATCCAAATCACAGTCCAAATGATAGTTTCTTTGCAAATGAGCTTCTCAAACTATGTTTATAAGAGTGCATGCAATCACCTAAATGGACTAGTAAGCATATCTACCCATGACACTTGTGGAATACTAAATTTCTTGTTGAATAGTTTTGAATATCATGTCCCCATTATTATTACAACTTTCCACGGCTTAATTCCATGTATAGGTATATCCTATCGCTCGTTTGAGCCTTTTCAAACCCTAACTGGGTGCACAGTCAGCCCGAGAGGCTTATTTTTGTCATAAGTGTCTCTTTAACTGGACATAAAGCTTAAGACCTAAACTGGATGTCAATTTTAGTATTATGTAAGGAATTTTATTAGCACTAAGAGTGGATGCATCTAAAACCTGATCCTTGCTAGTTTCCTTCCCCGCACAGCCCTGAGGATCACCCAATTCACTTTATAGGAAAACAAGTGCTTCTATTTGATTGTTAACCCTGTATGCATGGACGTTTTAGTCACCCCTCACATAATGACCACACAATTTATTATATATCCACCTTTTTTGAGATATTCCTAAACAATTAGACACTCCTCCAAACACAAAAATCAATGTTATAAGTTTCTCAGTCACAGGTCTCTTATTCATTCCAAAAACCAACAAATTTTTCATGTTATACATCTTCCAACTCCAAAAATAATGAATATCCAAACCATGCTCCACATTATCACCACAAATTAACTCCTCAAAATAATTTTACAAGATTAATCACAGTCATAACATATATCAAAGTTTGCATGGTTATAGTTGTTAAACATGCATTACACAGTACAAAGGTTTTGCTTCTAGTTTTAGTGTACACCTTCAACATCATGAATAGACAACTCACACGCATGAATCACCCAAAAATGCATCAACATACCTTCTCCCATCAACAAAACTATCTTGAAGGACTTTGTTTTGGGTTACATGTTAGAGTGAACATATATTTGAGAAATCAGTGTTGAAATTACAATGACTTTGACAAGTAAATTATATGAGCTCCATGAGGATATCTTATGACACCATATTTCATTCATATACTTATGGGTTATGAAGAATTGAATGTTCTTAATATATAAGATGGAATATAGGTTGCTGAGCTAAGATTTGCACCATTAATTATATTGAATGATATTCGACGTCTACACTAAAACACACCACCATTATGATTTGATCATGTTTATGTTTACACAATAGACTAATGCCATATTAAATTTGTTGAAGAAACTTATGAGCATTTTTCACATAACAAAAATGGCACTGCTGAATGTGTATACATTTACTCGGAGCTTTGAGAGTCATATACATAAAATTTAGAAATAAAACTACCCCCATACAATGGGGTTAATATTAATGATGTTACGACTTTTTATATTAAGATCAAATGTTTTTAATCCATTGGAGCAAATCAATGTAGGACTAAATAAATCATATATTCAATGTAATTTGAAAACAATGATTTATTCAAATCTGTAATACTTCTTCACACCCCTCCATTGTATAAGCTACAAAACAAAAAACATATACCATCATTATCAGATACAAGATCACAAAATATACACATAATACAATAAAAGAAAAATGTGTAAAATTCAGAAGGCACATAATACAACATTTAGCATTACTTTTATTAAACACAATGAAGCACCATGAAGCATTATGTGTCGTAATCAGACCAACCAAGACAGTGTAATCCAAAGAATAGTAAAAAATGAACAGTAAAAATTATTCTTTAGAAAGACAAAAATATCTTCAAGATGTACTCAATGTTCACAAAGAGATCTGACAATGTGGAACTTGTGTTTCGGTAGAGGGGGCTATCCGTGTGATTCATGAAACAAATATTTATGTGTTTTAAATTCCAATAAATACTACTTGTAATCATATTACAGTCATACTCACCCAAAATATTACTATAGCCTCACAACTGTGTCTGATTATTGTACAAGACTGTTTCTATGTTTTCTTGAGTACTTTCCTTCCATGAGTTTTTTCAGGTAATGTATACTCCCCATAATCTTTAGCATAAATATTTAAATCCTCCACCATAAACTCATTTTGCTTCATCTTTCGAGGTTTCCTACTTACACTGAACCATGGCCACAAAAGGGTGGTACTACTCTCGTTTCAACTATAATTTGGAATGAAATAAAATGCTAATGAATCAAAGTCATGTTAAAGATTCTAAAATTGTTGCACATCCTCCAAAAGAAAAAATATTTTCATCATTTTCTAGCACAACATCTAACAATGATTTCAAAAACTCTTTAGATTGGTTAAGCACTTTCAATGCATTTCCATGGTTTCTAACATGTTACTCAGGACTGAGGTATTTTGTTTCCTGCTGAATTCTATCATCACCCTCAACTGTCTCACAAAAGAAAATTGATTTAATAGTTGAGAAATTGTTGATATATAAAAAACGATTTATTCATAATAAAATATGTATTGTCTATGAAAATGCGGTCCTTATCCATTGGAGCTTCTTCAGGTTCATTGCATTCAACTACTTCTGCAACATGAACAACATGGTCATCTACAATGAAAAAAATAATTTTAGAGGATGTATAATGAATTGTTCTTAGGATAAAAATGATACAAAATATTCGAAATAATGAAATGAAAAAATACATCCTCACCACTAAAATCTGGATCCCTAGTAGATGCACTACCCTCATGTGTCCTCTAAAGTTGTAACACCTTCAAAAAATGTTTATAGGTATTACCTCTGGTAGCCCAAGGACAGTCACAAATATAAACATTCAGAACGAATCTCTAAACTAAATACCATCAGTCCCTAGATGTTTGACTTCTAACCATGTAATGTCCATGAATGGTATGGTTTACATAACAATCATTATCTAGTATTTCTTTAGCCCTCTTAATGGCAGTAAAATTTTCCTTCTCCTTCTTGTAATGTTTAAAGAGACCCGATACTTGTAACTTCCTCTTGTTTTTATAATGGGGTTCAACTCAAAACATCGATGTGTAAAAAAACCAATTCATTGTCCTTGTGCATTTATTTCTTCAATCACACAAGTATCAAGTCTTCTAGAAACAATGGTAAGATTATATAGATGCATTCGTATCCTTATTGGCATGTGTGAAGTTTAGGAAATTATTTTACCACATAGCTACATGCAGAAACAATAAAAATATTAGAAACAAATTTAAATTTACTAACTCTAAACATAGCTACAAATATATTCATATGTACTTAGCACTTACTAATACATCTGTCTTGCAGCCACATCTTTCTAAAATACTCCATAAAGATAGTATCCTCTTTGAACTCCTCCATGATTTTATCAATCGGAAATATGTCATGTGCTCATTGTCATTGATGTTACACATTATGTCACCTAGTAACTTGAATATAACCATCCCCACCTCCTTCTTCATATATCTATAAATAAAATTGTCATGTGACAATAAGTAATGGAAAACAACAAAAAACAACCCAAGCCTGTAAACATTGTATTACAAAAATGAAGAAAAACAAGCCTGTAAATATTCTTTAGCCAATCTGTGAACATGCAACATGCATAACAAGACACGAGAACCAAATACATACCTATACATGAATAATGTTGTTATGGATGTAGTTTGTATGTATTAATTTTATAGAAAAAACTATTATTAAATTTATAGTTTATAGCTTATATTTCTGAAGTCATATCATTTGTAATAAATGCATTGACATGCTAATCCATCTTTTCCTTTTCCCCCTTGCGTACACTTTAGGAATCCATGCATATATGTCATCCACTTTATTACAAGATCTAACTTCACATGCTACACATACCCCAGCCTCTTGCTCGTAAAAAATAAGAAGTATGTATAATTGGTATTGAGGTAAATGTGCACACGAAATTATTGTTAGTATGAGAATGACTTAAAAACATTTATCCAAATATCAATTGTGCATTGAAATTAGACAATAATGTCCTTACCAAATATTTATTAGTTGAGAACATGAAATCCATTGCAATGATGGAGTGTTGGGAATGAAAAACCATCATTTCAAGAATCCACATTGTTTGAAGGCATATAATGAAAGGCACGTAAGTCCCACATGGAATTTGATAATAAAAAATGGTATCCCTTTCTGCGACATGCCACAAGTTGATAGTAGTGTTGTCATGTTGGTGCTTTTGGCATCTAATGCTATTCACCCTCCTCCATGCTTTAAACATGTCTTTCCTAGGTAAACACTCATCCCTTATGTTGACAATCCTCACCAACTCTAGATCAATAAAGTTCCTTTCAATAATGGAGTAAACAGATATACTAGAAATAACAAGAGATTCAATGTATTAGTTACATTCAACTGATAAATTCAGAGTAATACCACTTTGTGGATCCAATTTTATGTCATTTACATGATGGAAAAACACATTTTTCTTATCAACATGATACACTTCATTGTATATGATATGTGCCACATCAGGTGTAGTAAACATAACCCTTACATTGAAATGGAACTAGCATCCATGTTTTTTTGAAACCTTCTCATTATTTAACTAGTAGGTGCTTTACTCTTGTTATTTTCAGGCCCATAAGCACACCGATAGATCAAGCAAAGGAATACATACTGATATCAGGTACATAATGTGAAAAACATGGTAGTAACATATGTGAACACTATTCCTAAGGATGACTAAACGTAAAGTTAATATAAACAAACTTACAATACATAATGGTAGCTTGTGGTGGTGTTCCTTCCTTTGTAAGAGTATATATCCTTTTCTACTTGCATATAAATGTCATCTCAGAGATATTGAGAACGTATTTCACTTTAATAAAGGCATCAAGTTGTGCTAGAGGGATTTCCGCACAAACATCTTCTTGAGAAAAATTATCTTTCCCAATTGGTTTCCCATTCTTAAGAAAAATTTGGTTTCCCATTTCCCATGTCCTTAACATCTAGGGAAAGAAATTGTTTGTAATTTTCCATTCGTGGCATCCTAACCAAAATAATTTAAACAACTTCATATAATTAGTAAGCATGGTATTTAATATATCAGTATATAAAATTATATACATAATATGTTATTTTTTAAAAATAAGGCACCGTAATATGATACAAGTCATGAAAATGATGTTAACATGTATTATGTGGTATACATAGGATGTTGTTTTAGTTTGTATGTGAAAAACAATGAAAAATCTTCATAGGATACATGTAGTGAAATTTTGTGGTATACAAAAGCTTTCAATTTTTAGTATATGCGACAAGAGTCACAAACACCATAGTAGGATGATTGTATTGAAATTATGTGGTATACATAGGTTGTAACATTTTTGCACATGTGACAAATGATCCAAGCACGATGATAGGACATTGGTAGTCAAACTCTATGGTATACACGGGTTGTCATGTTTAAGAGTATGCAATAAGTAACATAAATATCATTAGGGGATACCGATGGACATAATATGTGGTATATAAAGGTTGTCTCATCCATGGGTATGTGAAAAATGATGCAAAAATAAATAAATTATGTGGTTATTTGGAAGTATTGCAGCATCATTAAGGTAAACTTTTCATGTTAGTTCCATGCATGTTAAAATGAGCCAAGAGTTAGGAACGGTGATTAGAGTTTAAAGGTAGGATGAACACTTAAAAATTTAACATGGAAAGAAAAACAAAATTGGGTTTTTAAAAAAATTTCCTGTTACCCTAACCCTTATGATAGGATACAATAGGCTTAGTTATGCTAGAAGGGATTTACAAGTAAGAAAGAAAAATCAAGCAGTGGGGTCCTAAGATTTTTCATGCACTTTAGGGAAGAAAAATTGAATCTAGTGAAGCTTATAAGATTTTTTGGGTAGCTACCAAAGTCTCCATGCATGAATGTACCAAGAAATCTTATAATAAGGATGAAATGACATTATTGATAAGTACAAGGATTTCAGTGTTATTAGTCATTTTATATTCATTTTTTTGGCCATTCTAATTATGTTTTGAGGTGTGTGAGTAGGGTAACTAAGATGAGAAGCATTTAAAGAAAAAAGTACATTTTGAGTAAGAACTAGTTTTAGAAACTGATGTAGTGGTATCTTCTAAAGAGACTAAATAAATTCAGTTCCAAGGTTCATAAGTTCAATTTTAGCATATATGATCGTCGAGAGAGAGAGAGATTCTAGAGTGAGATGATTGAATCCCATGAGAAAATAATTTCCAAGAATGTTAGGTGTTCATTAAGGTAAAATACTGTGTTGTTAGGTGTATATAGGTGTTGTGTGTAGTCTTTTTATTTTTGTGTGACATTAGGATGCTTGAAATAATGTCAAAATTGCAGTTTTACATCTAGAAGGAAAGGGAATCTCAAAATTCAGTTACATTGCTAGGTTAGGTACATGCAGGTGTGTGAGTTTGAGTATAAGAGGGTAGGAATAAGTTAGGAAATTCACTCCTTGTGATGGAGGAAGTAATAGAGATAGGAGATCTATGAATTTGTAAGAAAAATATATATTAATATATGTATCTAAGTTCATTGGGAGGCTACTATGCACTTGAGAGGTATTATATGAGTTATAATTGTAAAGGATGACTCCTTTTCTTAATGAATGAGTGTCCCATCTAAGTTTTTGTTCATGAATCCTTATTTTTAGTTACTCCAAGTGTATATGATAGCACCAATCCCCTATTTTGATGTTGGCATGAGAATGCACTTGCTGAGGTTGTAACAAGACAACCCTAACTCATCTTCTTCATATCTTGTATGGATGCATTCAAACGATGAGGAGAGAGAGCGGGGGAGGTTTTTTTTTCGCGATGCCATGAAGGCTATTGAAGCTTGTATTTTCTTGAATAATCTAATAAATATTCTTTATACTTAATAAATTGTGTATGACTCTATGGGTTTAATATTTTAATTAAGTGATTATTAAATGGATAATGAATCTCCATTAGGTATCTTGTAAAAGGAATATGTAAGTTCCATATGGTGGGGAAATGGTTTGGAAAAGTAAAACATTATGTGTATATGAAACTATGTAACCGTTTCTAACTAAGAAGTATTATCATATAATCTTACTCATTAAGTAAATGATGATTGATGAGATTTATAACCTCTATCAAGGAATGAAACTAATGTTTTAGTATGTCAAAATTTGAAGGTATGTTTTTAAAATAAGGAGTGAGATTAGAAGGTACTCTATCTAGGACTTAGACAACTAAACATAATATTCTGAGTTTGAGTACAATGTATGTGATAAAGGAGGAATGTTTAAAAATAATTACAAGTGTTCTAGGAGTAACATTCTTGTCAAGTAACATGCATGCAAGAGCTTGGGGTTAGGAAATTCTACTAAATATAAGTAAACTTTGTTTTACTGATAAGAGAAACTAAGATAAGAAACTGTAACAACCTTAGAAGCTTAAAATAGTATTATGGGGAGAAATTTTTAATGTATTTTAAGTTGTCAACAAGTTTAAGGATGGAAAATATCAAAGACTTAGACTTAAAAGTTGAAACTTGTAGAAATAAGTAGTTTAGTGAAGGTGATAACCTATATTCAACTTGATGGACTCTATGGAAACATGATAGTTGGGGGAATATTAAATAAATACTTGAGTGTCAATTGAAAGTTATTAAGTGTTGATATTATACGTGCAGGTATAAAATGTAGGGTGTGAGACTAAAATCATCTTAAGAAAATAGTACAAATGAGAGCTAAGACCAACTAGTTGTCAAGTAGAAATGCATGAAAAGTGAATATTGAATCAATGGAACTAGGAAAGGATATTGAGAAGTTATAAGGACATCTCGAAAAAAAAAAAGAATGGAAACTCATAGTTACTTTCCTATTACAATTTGGGTAGTGGTACGAAGATTAAGCTAGTTTCATCTATTAAATGATCATGAGGTGATGGCTAAGAGAATGAGAAAAGTGAAAGGATTAGGATAATTCCAATGAGATGAAAAGATAACTAAGGTGGTGAGAAAAATCCTAAAGAGGAGGAACTCGAGTTAAATAACTACTTGTGCAAGAATGAACAAGAACCTAGAAGGTCAAGATTTGGAAAAATTCACAAATTGAAGAAATAACAACTATAAGAACTTGATAAAGTCTTGAATGTGTTTAAAACATAAGGTATTTAAGGTGTAATAGAGGTTGAAGGTAGTGAAATTGAACATAGTCTTGTTACGCCCTTAAAATCCAAAGAAGTTATAGGCAACCTAAGAAGCAAAAGGTTGGAAAACTAGTAATAAAGGATATTTGAGGTGAAAAGACCTTATGGGGAGCTTCAAAAGTTTGAATTACTGGATGTAATGTGTACTTAAGGTTGGAATAGAGCCTTAGGAAATGAGGAATTTTTTTTTCGAGGGATGGAGCAAGATATATCACTAAAAAATATGTACAAAGAATAACAACGGTAATGGGTATCTAAAACGTCTTTTACATTTGCATAATAGTGGAATTTTCCTTTGTACATAGTTATTTAACCAAAACCAAAGGCAATTGGGAGAAATTGGAAAAATTGGTAAAGAGAGTATAGAAGAAAATGGGTGTAGAGTTACTTGATCAAACATTGTAGGATGATTATTGGGTTTACTTGGTCCTCAAAGAGTTCACCGGTGAGAGTAGATTCAAATAATGTTTTTTTAATGCTAAAAATTACAAATTTGAATGGACTAAAGGAGTTAAGAAGGCGTAGAGTGAATGTAAGAGAATAAAAAATATTGAGACTTATTCAAGCTTCTAAATATTGTTAATGTGTGGTATACAAAGGCTGTCATGTTTGCATTAGGTTGGTAGTCCAAATATGTGATATACATAGGGTGTCACATTTTTGCATATGTGAAAAACGTCGCAAAAAACTTTATAGGATACTTGGTAGTGAAAATTTGTGCTATACGAGAGGGTGAACATTTTTTACGTATGTGACAAACGTCACAAAAACATTATAGGATACTTTGGTATTATATATTTGTGGTATACAAAGCGTGTCATGTTTTCACGTATGTGACAAACATCACAAACAACGTTATAAAAAAATGGTATTCAAAATATGTGGTATACATAGGGTGTCATGTTTGCACGTATGTGAAAAATGATGTAAACATTGTTATAGGAAATTGGTAGTCCAAATATGTGGTATACACATGGTGTAACATTTGCCGTATGCAACAAATTTCAAAAAAACATTATAGGATACTTGGTATTTGAAATATGTGGTATACATAATGTGTCACGATTGCACATATGTGACAAAGGAAAGAAACAACGTTATAGGATACGATATTAAAAATATGTGGTATGCACATGTTGTCATAATTACGCATATGCAACAAATGTCGAAAATAACGTTATAGGATACTTGGTATTCAAAATATATGGTATACACAGGGTCTCACAATTGCGTGTAGGAAACAAATGATGAAAATAATGTTATAGGTAACTAGTAGTCCATGTGGTATACACAAGGTCTCACGATTTTGTATATGTGAAAAATGGAAAAACAACGATATAGTAAAGTCGTATTCCAAATATGTGGTATACATAGGCTCTTAAGTTTTCACGTATGAGACAAACATTACGAATATTTTTATAGCATACTTGGTATTCAAACCTGTGGAATATATAGGTTATCACATTTGTGTGTATGTGACAAATGATTCAAGCAGCGTAAAAAGGAAAATGGTAGTCTAAATATGTGGTATACACAGGGTGTCACATTTGTGCATATGCAACAAATGTCACAAATAACTTTATTTGAATTTGGTATTTGAAATATGTGGTATACATAGGGTGTCATGATTGTACGTATGTGAAAAATGAAAGAAACATTGTTATGAATTTGGTATCTATGATATATACATGGTGTCATGTTTGCACATATGCAACAAACATCGTAATCAACATTATAGGATACTGGTATTTGGAATCAGTGCTATACATAGGGTATCGCATTTGTGTGTATGCAACAAACATCACAAATAAGGTAATAATATAATTTTATTCAAAATTTATGGTAGACACAAGGTGTCACGTTTGTACGTATGCGAAAACATCAAAAACAACGTTATAGGAAACATGTATTCAAAATCTTTTTTATACATAGGGTCCCACATTTGTTCCTATGTGAAAAATGACGTAAACAATGTTATAAGAAGCTGGTTGTCCAAATATATTGTGTACATAGGGTGTCATGTTTGCGCGTATGCAACAAAAATCATAAACAATGTTATAGGATATTGGTATTTGAAATATTTGGTATACATAGGGTGTCACAATTACGCATAAGTGATAAATGATGCAAAAACCGTTATAGGATATTCGTATTCAAAATTTGTGGTATACACAGGGTGTCATGATTACACGTATGCAAGAAACATTGCAAACATCATTATATAAGATTGGTATTCAAAATTTGTGGTATTCCGGGTCTCACGATTCCACATATGAGAAAAGTAACTCAAACAACATTATAGGTAATTGGTAGTGCAAATCTATTGTATATGTAGGGTGTCACATTTACATGTATGTAAAAAACATCGTAAACAACATTATAGGATTTTGGTATTCAAAATCAGTTGTATACAAAGGGTCTTTTATTTGCACATATGCGATAAATGGTATACATATGGTGTCTCGATTGTTCTTATGAAAAAAAAAAAAAAAACATTATAGGTAACTGGTAGTCCAAATTTGTGGTATACACGGGGTCTTATGATTGTTCATATGTGACAAACGATTGAAACAATGTTATAGGTAACTAGCAGTCTAATTACATTGGTATAAAAAAGGTGTTAGGTTTGCATGTATGTGTCAAACATAACAAAAAACATTATAGGATACTAGTATTCGAAACTTGTGGTATACATAGGGTGACTGTTTCGCTCATGTAAAAAATGATGTAAGCAACGTAATAGGGAACCGGAGTCTAAATATTTAGTATACATAAGAGTGTCACATTTGTATGTATGCGATAAGCGTCGCAAAAACATTATAGGATATTGGTATTCGAAATTTGTGGTATACATTGTTAGCATTAGTTTACGAATGTTAGAGTTTAATACATTGTTAATGGACAGTTATAACTGTCACCCTCCTCATGCAACCTATATATTTGGCTTGCTCTTTTGTTTGTAACATGCATTGAACATAATACATTAAATAATTCTATGTCTATCTCCTGCTCCTGCTATCATAAGTAAAAATAAGATCTTGTTTGGCATATGGACCAGCGACCAGTGACTAGTTGTGGTAGAAGACCAGCGACAAATAGACCAATGTTGGAAAAAGACCAGCCACCAGTGCCCAGGAGCCAAGGAGAAGCCAACACTACAGGATGTTGAAGTCATGATATGGTGCGGGAGGTAGAAACCAGCCAACATCAGCAAAGCCAACACACGTAGTCAACTCAAGCAAAGCCTGCAAATTGCAAAATTGTGTGGAAAATATTTTTGCCGCCATTTTTCCTGAGGTACACACGTGATCTCGAAATAAGGCCAGCCCGTGTATGTCACAAATTTCAGATGCAGAAAGCACTACGAGCAATGCACCAAATGTTTGGGCATTGAGCGACAATGAAGACACCACTGGACTATTCTTTGCTTTGGTCAACGAGCTCCACAACACTAGGAATCTTCTCTTTGATGAGATTTTGCATCGAGGATAATTGGAGTATTTTTGGTTCAACGTTCGATGTCAAGCACGACAGATTCATGTAGAACTTGAACGTGGCTATGATGCAGATGATGAATATGAAGTAGAACACCCATAGGAGCATCCGCGTCTCACTGCATGAGCTTATAGAGCCCATCTTCATGATAGGTTCCTTCAGCATTTATAGAATGTTTGAACAATCAATAAATAATTAAAATACAATTTTGAGTTTTTGGAAATGTCTGCACCTCACATTTTGTTGTCGGATGCCTAGTTGCTAAAAGGGAAAAATTTCGCCACATGGAAAACCAAGATGTGAATGATTCTTCAATTTGAAGATCTTTGGGGGATCATTTCTAGCATAGACACCCCTCCCACAGATGCTGATCTGTTGGCTAAATATGAAAAGGCCGATGCAAAACCATTAATGCTTATCACTCGAACCTTTTTGATGAGGTTCAACATCACATTAGGGAAGCCACCACTTCCTCTATGGCATGGACCACATTGTGTACCATCTATGAAGCCAAGAATCTGACAATGATGTTACATCTTCAGAAAAAGCTTCACACAATGAGTATGCATGATGGCGAATCAATCGAAACCTTCTTGTGGCATGTGGTCGAGTTACACATAGAACTTTCTTCTCTCAGTGAACCGGTGGATGACAAGATGCTAGTCCCATTCACCTTGTGAGCTCTTCCTTCCTGGTTTCAGACACTGATCACCACATTGAAAATCACTCAACAGGAGCTGATTTTTGCCAAACTGGTGAATTATCTTCAGTAGGAAGAAGACATTAGGAATTTTCAAGTCATCAGAAGTATAATCAACATCCACGCATAATAACCTTCTCGGTGGACACCACACGTGCCACCCTAGAAGTAGTAGAACTATAAGGCGGATCGATGGTGCCACATTTGCTCCATGAATATGCACATGATCATGAATCGTTATTACAAAATTCGCAAGCATGAAAACTTTAACAAAGAGAGTACTTTCGGCCAAGGATATTTTAAGAAATCCCAATGGAGTGCTTGTAATAAGAGGCGAAGGGTCATGTTTTTGCTCGAGAGGATGCCTCCTCCAATGAAGAGGTTCGAGACACAAGTCATCCAGAATTTTCCTAGTCTCATAGACTTCATAGCCATCAAAAAGTGTCTAGTTGATTGATTTGGGCGTCCAACAAACACATGACGGTAATAAGAAGTTGTTCCATACCGTGAGTGACTGCCCACTACAGATCGAATCACCATCATAGATAATTAGGAGTATATTGCAGCGGGGATTGGTGATGTCATCATTCCTCTTGAGACATGAAGATTTACACTCACGAAGGTGCTATATGTTCCAGTGTTTGACCTCAAATATCTTGAATTTGAGTCAGCTTCTTAATCATCGAATGCAGGTTGAATTCTTTGTTGAGAAAGGGGTCAAGTCCTGCATCATTTCCCAGGGAGACTCAATTATTGATCGAGCATTTATAAAGGGCCATCTATTTGCACTGGATGTGGTCACTTCATCTAACATTTCTCTCTCTGCTTCAACGGCAGAGTCCACTGCACTATGGCACTTTCGATATGGTCATCTTCCTACCGGGCTCTGCATCATCTCAATGCTAAGGAAATGGTAAGAGGGCTTCCTCCACTCTCCCATTCCTTACCTATTTTCTCAAGATGTCTTGCGGGAAAAAAACACAGAGGTCCATTCAAACAAAGCTCTAATCATTCTATGGAGCATCTTCAGGTTATACACACCGATTTGTGCGGACCCCTGTCAGCTAGCTTCCAAGGTTTTGAATACTTCCAGCTCATCATTAATGATTACTCATGGAAAATGTGGGTATATTTTCTGCAGAAGAAGAGTGAGGCATTTTCCAAATTCCAAACCTTTTACCAAAGAAGCCACCGGGAAGTCTTGGAATCCACTCCTTGTCCTCCGCTTAGATCGAGGGAGGGAATTTATATCGAAGAATTTCTTAGCATACAAGCAAAGATGGCATTGAGCAACATCTAACTGCACCCTACATGCCCCAACAAAATGGGATTTCCAAGCAACACAATAGGACTTTCATGGAGATGGCTTGTTGTATGCTCTCCACCACCAAGTTGGAGAATCAGTTTTGGGCAGAAGTAGTCCAGATACAGTGTATCTACTCAACCGGGCACCCACAAAGATCTTGCAAAATAAGACACCAGAAGAGGTATGGACTTGTCGTAAACCTTCTATCTATCATTTGAGAGTTTTTGGTTGTACTGCATATATGCATGTTCCAGATGAGAAAAGGAAGAAGATCAATCCAAAGACACTGTCATGTCTTTTCTTGGGGTATAGTACTACCTCAAAGGCATATCGTCTCATGGATCCTGAGATGAAGAAGATCTACGAGAGTCAAGATGTGGTGTGTGATGAGTCATCCTTTGACTCCCTGCCACAAAATGGAGATCCAATACCGACCTCATCACATAGATTGCTCACACATCCAGATGATGGGGAAGATGATTCTTCTTAGAGAAGAAGAGCTGAGTGGAGACTTATTCATTGATCTAGGCACACTGGAAAACACATGTTCACATCAGCAACAGTAGCACCAACATCTGAAATGGGTCCAAAATACTATTCGGGATGCACACCTGAACTCACTTCCGTACTTCTATGGGAGTCGAACACGAAGTCAAGCTAGACATGAGGTAAATTTTGCACTTGTGAGTTTAGTTGTTGACAAAGACCGAACCCGACATTGTTCCTGAGGCATTAGACCAACCACAATGGAAATAGGCTATGAATGCTGAATATGATTCCCTACTTCAGAATTGGACATGGGAACTTGTCGATCTAGTAAAAAATCCATTGGCTGCAAATGGATTTCAAAAAGGAAATATAAGGTAGATGATTCAATCGACAAACACAAAGCACAACTTGTAGCAAAGGGTTATGCTCAACAAGAAGGAATTGAATATGACGAGACCTTTGCACCCACTGTGAAGATCAAAACCATTAGATTTGTCTATGCACTGGTAGCAGAAAATGGATGGAAACTTCAGCAGATAGATGTCAAGAGTTCTTTTCTAAATGGTGATCTCAAAGAAGAAGTATACATGGCCCAACCTAGAGGGTTTGTAGACAAGCATCAACCACAAATGTATGTCATCTGATAAAGTCATTTTATGGACTCAAACAAGCACCTAGGGCATGGTATATAACAATTCATGATCACCTATTACATCATGGATTCACTCGTAGCCCCTCGGATAAAAATTTGTATATCAAGAAGGTAGGAACAAAGATTGTTATTATGGTTTTGTACATAGATGATCTTGTGATCACAGAAATTATGACAATCTTGTGGATGATGTAAAGAATGATCTCGAAGAAATATTTTGACATGACTGATCTAGGGCTACTTCACTACTATCTTGATTTAGAGATATGGCATAAGAAGAATCATATCTTCGTCTCCCGGATGAAATATGCTAAGACTCTCCCGGAGAAGTATGGAATGTCGATTGTAAACCAATGTCCACACCTATGGAAAAAGGTTTGCAATTATCTAGATTCTAGGATTCACCGCACGTAGATGGCACTCAATACATGCACTTGTGGGGAGTCTCATTTACTTTACTTATACTAGGCTAGATCTTTGCTTTGTAGTGAGCTATCTCACCAGATTTATACAGGAGCCGAAGAAATGTCTTTGGATAGCAACAAAGCATGTGTTGAGATACATCTAAGGTACAGTTGACTTTGTCCGAGTACGAAAAGAACAATCAATTCTTCTTACAGGGATATACAGGACTCGAGACTATGTAGGATCCATTGATGACAGGAAATCCACTTCAGAGTATGTTTTTCATCTCAGATCTGGACCTATCTCGTGGATTAGCAAGAAGAAAACTGTTGTTGCTCTCTCATCTACTGAGGCTGAATACCGTGCCGTAGGAGGAGTTGTGTGCAAAGTGATTTGGCTACGCACATTCTTGTAGATATAGGGATTTCTAAAGAGAAACCTCACATCATTCACTCATGAAAATTAAGGTGTGTTGAAACTTGTGAAGAATCTTGTTTTTCATGAATGAACAAAGCATATTGAGGTTGAATGTCACTACATTCGTGAACAGGTCTTGAACCACCAAATTCAGCTCCAGTACTTGCCCTACTAATTTTCAGGTTGTAAATATTCTCACCAAGCCTCTCGGCAAAGTGAAGTTTGATTTGTTTAGGGGGTACATTTGTAAGAGCAATGTATTAAGGGGGGAATGTTAGCATTAGTTTAAGAATGTTAGAGTTTAATACATTGTTAATGGACAGTTATAACTGTCACCCTCCTCACGCAACCTACATATTTGGCTTGCTCTTTTGTTTGTAACACGCATTGAATAGAATACATTGAATAATTTTGTATCTATCTTCTGCTCCTGCTATCATACATAGGGTGTCATGTTTTTGGTGTTATGAAATGAATAATATTATATTACATTGGATGATTATAAAAAAAGATTACAGTCATATATATACACACTCGAGAAGGAGGAGAGAAGGATCCCAATGGACAACTAAGACGTGGAAGGTCCTAGGTCACATGTTTGCCAATGGAATACTCCAACATTCCTCCCTTATTACATTTTTTTATCAATGTAACCCCAAAACATCATCATCATCTCCAGCTTCATCGTCTTGTTACATTGCAAGGTGTCCTAGTTGCTTCTTGTTGCAAGGAATTTATCTAAATTTCTTCAAATCTATATGACAGATATGCTCTAGTTTGTAAAAACACGTAGATGAAGAAGTGATCTTGGATGCTCATGCGGTGTAACACGGATGTGCCTGATGGCATTTTATCTCGTGTTCGTCACTTGCATCGTATTTTTCTACAAACTTGACAACTCTTCTCCATCTGAATGTTAAACAAGACTCAATTCATTATGTCCTTAAAGTGCAAGTTTTGGAGACTAGCTAGGAGTAGATACTAGAATCTCACGTGGGTTTGAATTTGGATCTCTCAAATGTTGCACGTCTCTATGGTTGCTTGCAATGTTGCTAACATCTTTGGGCACAACTTTCATTCTCTCACAATGTTGCATGGGATCATATGCTAGTTGTCCGTGCTCATATTTGATAGCTTTATGGAAAATTTTATGAATGAAAGAAGGGGTTCAAAATGAACTTGTCTTTTCTCCAATTGAAGCCTCTTTTAATTTACTTTTGAAATAATTCCTTACCCCTTTAGACGCTAAGTCTCTCCTTCCTGAGATCATTTCAAGATACTCCGTACACGTTCTCTTAGTCTTCTTGTTACGCCGGAGGCGTTCTTGTAGTGAACATCGACCTATTGATTCTCGACAATCGTCGAAATATGACTGATGCATTCAATCTTACCCGAGGCGTTGAAATCCAACGATCACCATATTTCAAGAATTTTAATGGCATTTTCTATTTTTGCGGCTACATGGTAGAGACAAATGGCTGGTTGCATGTGGTTTTTCTCCAAGCTTCTGCCACCACTCCCAGGTCTCACGCTCTCCGACTGTCCTCGCATGCGGATAGAGTTTGTGCATGGATTGCACAAGGCGGGCATCGAGGTTCCGCGGCAGGCAAGCAATGCGGGGCTCTTCTATGGAATACAAGGCAAACAACACGGAGAACACAATCTTGGCGTGAGGAATACATTCACCTTCACTTGACGGCCTCAAATTTTCGTCACAATAGAGCCAAACATACTTCGATTGAATACGAAGTATCCAGCGATTCAAGTAGCAACGGCACCGGAGCGACGTGCAGGTGCTTGGCTCTCACACCGAGTATTTAGCGGGTGGGATTTTTTGGCGGCGCGCACAGTATCTTCAAATTTGACCCGAGTACAAAATGTGTTAGGGTTATGAATCCCGCCCGCGAGAGTCGTCAGGGTTGTCTAGGGCCATAGCAGGAATCGTTATGTTCGATGAAAAAGTTGTTTTCACGTCATTTGACGGGAGTGTCTTTGTTGGGAGTGTATTGCGCGGGCACGTCCGGTGCGCGTATGTAGGTAACGTGGTGAACGACGACACGCTGGTAGACTTCACCGGCTGTGAGAGGTTCTGGGTGGGCTTGTATGCCGGTATCCAAGGGCATGCTGTCACATTTGGGATGCCGTGACAGAGCAATTGGTGTTTAATGCGGGAGATATAACAGACTTGGAGGCGTTAAGAGGTTGGCGTCTTTTGACTCGCAATTCGAGCGCATTGGCCGGGTTAAGCTTAATGGTGATGGAATTCTTTTGATGGCAACGTGATTGAAAGTGGCTGCATTCGATTTAGAGACCTACGAATGTGTTTCAGCATGGAGGAAAGTACCGCATTGATGGACAAGAGTTTATAGTTGAGTGCGTGGAGACAAACGAGAACTGGTTCTTGACGGTGTTAGATAACGGCACCGCAAGAATATGTCGAGTTATAGACTTCAAGATGTTTGCAGCTTTTCCTTTGACGAATCAGCGATAATAACTCGACAAGCAGCAGCAGCGGTAGTACTAATAACAGGAAGGAGTATGGAAGTTTAAACACGTGGCGGGCGTTTATATGTATTGACGGCGTGGTGCACGTGTGGGATGCTAACAGTGGCGTGTGTCTCCACCGCCTGGATGAACAGATGGGTGGGGTGTTTGATTTGGTGGCGGATGAGGAACACATGGTATGTTGTGCGGTTGACACAGGATACATCTGTGGAGTTTCAGATCCCGACATCAACGCCTTCTAACTTAGACCGGGAAGATTCGATCAAGCATTCCACATATCGTCCTCAAATCTGTCAAAAGATTCTTTTTGATTTCAAGCTGTGTAATGGGGTTAGACAATGACTTTGGAGCATAGAAGTTTCCTCCCCATTTGGATGTCTTGGTTATCATAAATTTCATTTTTGAAAATCTTGTTTAAGCTTGAATCTGGTTTTGCATGGATTTTGGAGGATATAAGTTTTCTCCCCGATTTGGGTGCCACATTGTCTTAGAATTTACTTTCAAAAAAATTTGTTAGAAGCTTGAATCCGATTTTAGAGGATACAAGTTTTCTTCCCCATTTGGATGTCCTGATTATCTTAGATTTTATTTTCAGAAGGCCCGTTTTAAAGCTTGACTTGCGTGTCTGATTTCCTAAAGAGCGTGGAGAAAAAGGAGGTTCCTACTTACTTAGGCATCCTTGTCATTTTCATAGATTTGGGAAAAAAGGATTTGTTTCGAGCTTGGGTATCTGATGACATAATGAGTTTGGAAACCATTATGAATGCCCTGGTTATCATAAATTTAACTTCAAAAATGATTTTGTTTAAAGCTCGGGTATCTGATTTCACAATAACTTGAAGAATGAGAGATTTCTCTATAGTAAGGTGTCCTGTTTATCATTGGTTTTGCAGTAAATTGAATTTGTTTCAAGCTTGGGTATCTAAATTCTCACCGAGATTAAGAAAAAAAACGTGGGTGCTGATTTCTTGAATTGATGTTTGCAGATCAACGTCAAGGTCTGTTTTGCCTTCTTGGATTTTGATTTTTAATAAGGCGTTGTATAAATTTTAGCCTTGGCAGACCCAAAACTTGAAGACATCAGCCATCCTCCAACAGAGCAACTTCAAGGCCTTGATTTTTGCATTGACTCCAATCCACCTTGGTGTAAGTTTCTTCTTTACTGATCTTCACTTTCTTTAGCGTTCTTGTATCTTATCCTCTCTTGATGTTTACACATTAAGATATGCTTCTACTTTCGGGATAAATTTCTATTGTTTCTAGCCTATAGGCCTCTCACTTTTCAAAGCTCTATTATGAAATGCTTAGACTTTTCCGCTTTTGTAAATAGCCTAAATTGTGTGCGCTTTGCTTAATCTTATTCTATCATAATGCTTTGATGTAGCGGAAGCAATTATCTTGGCATTTCAGCATTATATTCTTATAACCTAGACCTATAGGATGGTCTATTCTTAAAGGATGAGAAAATATCCACATATATATCCCTTAAAAGCGAGGAACTGATAAAGGGGCAAGGAGAACCATTAGGTGAGGCATCAAGGATCTTTATACAAAGGCTATTGGGAAGCAGCGAGGATGAAATCTCTTATGTACTAAACACATTCAAACTTGTCATCTTTGACAAGAAAAGATTTGATAATAGGAAAATGAATAACTACCAATAAAGTCTCTTCATGATGTTGTATTTTCATACACTTCTGCCTAGGAATCATGATCATTGTCCTTGACATGAACCTTTCCATCATGCTCCAACTGGACTACACATAACGTATTTGAGGTGGCCACCTACATTGCGATAATATGGGGACATACCAAGATCATATTCTAAGATAAATTAATCTTTAACACACAAAAAACTATCTTGACCTTTTCGAATATGAACCAAATCCGAAGCTTCACATTTCTTCTAAGATAAATTAATCTTTAACACACAAAAAACTATCTTGACCTTTTCGAATATGAACCAAATCCGAAGCTTCACATTTCTTCTAGGTGCGCCAATATCATTGTTGAACTCTATGTAATTTTTTTGAGATGTAAAGCTTCATTTGAGATAATCTATATGCATTCAAACAACCTTTAGAGCAATTTGGGAGTAATGAAAACTCAAAAAAGAATGGGAAGTCATTAGAAGTGGAAAATGTGTGGAGGATATTATTTGCACTTAATAATGACATATATTTCTAAGGATGTTGAGAACAAAAAAAAACTGAAATACCTTTGAAGACATCGATCATTCCAGCTTCTAATTCGGGTTTGTTCTTTGTTCTTCCATTGTTTTGGGTTGCATTAGGACACTGCATTGTAAACTATTATTAGGTTTGCCAGATCAAGAAATGCAATATGACTTTTCCTCATGCCATTTCCTATAATGCTCTAAATTTTTTCTTTCTTCCTCCTTTACCGCCACTTCCTGTTTTACTTTTTATTTAGTAACTGGGATTTCAGTGTTGTACTGAGATCTGGAATTTACGTAATCCGATTCCAAGGGTTGGACTTGAGAATTGAACCTGGGACCTCCACTTTACAACAAAGCCTCTCAAACTGTACTTCAAAGGGAAAAAGAGGCAGAAAAGTTTGAATTTCATGTCTGGCAGTAATAATCCATGACTCCATAATTTGAGGCCTAGCTCAGCTTATAAGTATATTCAACCGATTGATGTTGATGAAAAAAATCCCCCTCCTTAGGTTTTTGTTGCAGAGTCAACACCGCATTTGCAGCCTCCGGTGTGCTTCATTTCAAAGGAAAGGCAATGTGGAATTTCGTCCAATCATCTTCTTTGCTAGGATTTCGCCTCCTAATGTTCCCTCTGAGCACAATCCTACTACAAGAGTGCACACTTTTCTGCTGAAATTTTCACAATTTTTCAGCTCAAAATAATACTCTTATCCCTTGGTATGGACAAATTAATCATACATTTTACCTTACCCTCTCCTGCGCTTAATAGCATAAAAAAATGGCCCCGCATTTTATGTGTATTATTTTCCTTAGTAAACCCTTTACGGTGCGGGAATGTTTGATATGCATTTTTATTCGTTACAAGCTGGTGTTGGAGAATCATAATGGTATAATGTTGTTCATCACCAATTTTATTTTTGTTGTATAAGAGTGGTAATTAGTTGAGTTACTGAAGGACCATAATGTAGTAGATTGTGACAGCTTTCTAAAATATATATTAAAAATCTGCAGGTTCTTTAGTCATTAGGACATATTATTTTGGGGTTGAAAACTCGTGAAAACAAATAATACAGGACTGGGTAAATCAGCTCTTCAAACATAGCATGTTTTTGAACAGGTCTTTCTTACAAGCTTTAGATCATGTGCGGACTTTGAGCAATAGTTAAACTAAATACAATTAGTTTTATGCATTTCTTGTCAAATGGTTGATCATTGATGTGCAGTTATAATTACCATATGTTCTGAGAAAGTAGTAATTGTACATCTTATGTAGATCTGCAACATGTTGTGCAAATGTACATATTGAGAAGGACCTCAATGGTAGCCATCAGAGCTACTTTAAATTTGCAGCACGAGGGAGTGAGAGATTTCTACATAGGCTCCCTCGCATCAAGGTTAATAATTCTCTAATACCTATAATTATGATTGAAAATATTATTGGCCAGCGATTTCTACAACTTTTTTCATATGGTTTTTTCAACATTGTATGTCATCGGGCTTGCACTATGTCAAATTTGGGTGCATAAAACTTATTGCAAACACTGGGTAATCTGAAATTTTTGGGGGAAAAAAACGTGTTTGTAAAAATTATTGTATTGGACTATTTTCTTTATAGTAGAATTGTCCATTTCCATATTTCAATTATCAACATTGAGTGATTTGGTTTTTATTCATGTCCAATTGTCCAATTGATTGCATGAGGAAAAGTGGTGAAATTGGTTCTTGAGGCTATAATTGGGGTTTTTAGCACTACGTGTGCTTGGTTATGCCTCTTCTAAAATTGGTTGTATTAAATTCATTGCATTGGAGCAAGTGTTTTTTTTTGTTTTCATAAGTAGGGACATGCACTCTAACTGGATGTTGAGGTTTATCTAGTGAAGAGACAAGAACAAACCAATCAATAGAAGGAAAAAACCTTGTTAAAGAAATAACGAGTTAGGGTCACGATCTTAGTATTTATATTTTCAGCATATTGCACTCGCTTGCGATTCCATTTCCAATTTTGAATAAACGGGTTTTCCAATTTTTTTGAATTAGGGTTAATGCTCTCTTCGGTTTTTAAGGTAAAACTCCTGTTTTCATATTTATGGTATTTAAAGTTTACTTGCTTTAAATTATATAAGGGGGATGAAGGCCTTGTTTCTAGCACGCTCTACCATCACAAAATCGTCACATATTATCCCGATTACAGAAATTTATAGCGGGGAAAATCCGGAAAAAAACTTTTAACATGTCCTAAAAGAGTGATATAAGGTTGTCAAAGTATCGTTTTCAAAATGCCTTCCATTTTTATGGGGCCATCGGTAATGCTTTATGTGCCTATTGGGAAACCCCTTCAAAATCAGCTATGACATCTCCATTGATTCGATTAGGTCCAAGCAAAAACGGACACCATCTACGATCCCAACACCTTTTTCACTTGCAAAGACATCCGCTAGCAACGAAACGAATATAGTGCATTCCGAGAGTTCGACTATAAATAAGGACTCAATTCTTCCATGGCGTCGACGCGTCGTGATTGTCCCCTGGTTGTGTTGAACGGATCTAATTTGGAAGCAATCATGAACATGACGGTTCTTTTCATGGATAACTGTAGAATCAAATAAAAATGATAAAAAAATTCAAGGCAAAATTCATCTCATAGGAGCCCTTATCTACAAAAATGAAATAATAACAAGCTTGATTAATGAATAAAATATATCTTTTGCTATTTGAAAACCTTGATACCATTGAACAAAAATATAACATAGCTTCATTGCAAGATATAATTTACTTGTGATTTTTACTTTGACATATTTATCATATTGTTGTTGGATGATAAAGTTTTAAATTCTTTCACGTTTAGATTTTTTCTACCCTCGCTTCTTCACCCTATAACCTGTTCTTTTCCACCCTTTTTCCTCTGCTACTATTTCTCTCCCTCAAATATGACTCCTTCAAATGATTCCCTTCGGCGTTTCTATCGTACATTTCACTTTTCACGAACGATTGCTAGTGTTATAGGTCACTTGGTCTTCACAGGTTTCCATGTTGTTCTTTATGCTGGAGCATCTCCAATGCCTCCACACGCTTCCATACGTCAACTACTCCTCTACCACTATCCTTGTTTCATCCACACAGATTTGTTTTCCATGTAGGGTCGCTGCCTAAAATTTTCATGCAGGCTCCTTTCTTCGACGATTCTTCACGTAGGAAGTCTATTCTGCACAGGTAGCTACTTCAAATGATTTAATTGCTTGCTGATTTTTTTATGCTAGTGGGGAAGATACAGATTGTTTCACCTTCCAAGTTTCATTATGTATGTGGTGTTGGTCCACGAAAGTTCAAAATAGGTCGGAGGAGGCATCGTTTGCTGATTACACAGGTTAATTCCTTTGTTGGCCGCTTAGCAGTTAACCTTGGGACAAGTAGAAACAGGTCGCTGGTTTGTTGGGAGGTAGAGTGCCTTGATTGCTAGTGACGGTTTCATAATTCCTCATGCATCCAAATTAACAGTCCAACATGCTCGCAACGAATTCATGTCAAATACCACACAAAAGACAATGTTTGTGCCAAACGCCAAAAGACGGGTCGCTATAATTCCTTGTATAGGATTCATGCTCTGATTCGTTCTGAAAATTGTTAACCTCCCAGGTCTGACGCAACGCCCACTAATGTTAACAAAAAAAATCAGAAAAGAATATAATGGATGCAGAAATGTTGAAAGAAGAAAACCAGAGGTCTAAGGTTGCAAGGATGTCTGATACCAATGTTATGAAATGAAGAATATTATATTACATTGGATGATTATAAACAAATATTACAGTCATATATATACACACTTGAGAAGGATGAGTGAAGGATTCCAATGGAAAGCTGGGACATGGAAGGTCACAGGTCACATGTTTGCTAATGGAATACTCCAAGCTGCGCATATGTGACGAACGTCGCAAAAACGTTAAACGATACTGACATTCAAAATTTGTGGTATACACAAGGTATCACATTTGCGCGTATGTGACAAATGTCACAAACCGTGCTATATGAAACTGGTATTTGAAATTTGTGGTATACATAGGTTGTAAAGTTTGCGCGTATGTGACAAACGACGTAGAAATCATTATAGGAAACTAGTAATCCAAATATGTGGTATACATAGGGTGTCACATTTGCACATATGTGACAAATGTCACAAACACCATTATAGGAAACTGGTATTCACAATTTGTGGTATACACACAGTATTGCATTTCCGTATACGCGGAAAATGACATAAATAATATTATAGGAAACTAGTATATTAAATCTTTGATATACACAAAGCATCACAATTGCATGTATGTGTTCTAGGATACTGGTATTCAAAATCTATGGTATACACAGGCTCTCACATTTACGCGTATGCGAAAAACAACTTGAAAAACATTATAGGAAACTTGTAGTCCAAATCTGTGGTATGCACAAGATGTCACGTTTGCAAGTGTGTGACAAAAATTACAAAAAACATTATAGGATACAGGGTATTCCAATTTTTCGTATTCACAGGGTGTCACAATTGCACATATGCAATAAACGTCACAAAAAACCTTATAGGATTCTAGTATTTGAAGTCTATAGTATACACAGGGTGTCATGTTTACGTGTATGCGACGAATGTCACAAAGAACATTACGGGATACTGTTATTCAATTTTTTTGGTATACACAGGGTGTCACGTTTGTGCATATGTGACACACAATGTTATAGAAAACTGGTATTCAAAATATGTCATATACACAAGTTATCACGTTTGCACTTATGCAAAAAACATCGCAAACAACATTATAGGATACTTTTATTCGAAATTTGTTGTATACATAGGGTGTCACGATTGCGCGTATGCAAAAAACTTCACAAACAATGTTATAGGATACTTTGGTATTTGAAATATGTAGAATACACAGGTGTCACATTTGCACATATGCGACGAACATCGAAAAAAACATTATACGATACTGGTATTCGAAATTTTTGGTATACACAGAATGTCATGTTTGCGTATATGCGAAAAACAATGTTATAGGAAATTGGTATTCAAAATATTTGGTATTCATAGGGTGTCACGTATGCATGTATGTGACGAATGATGTAAACAACTTTATAGGAAACTGGTATTCCAAATCTATTATACATATAGGGTGTCACGTTTATGTGTATCTGACAAACGTCACCAAAAATGTTATTGAATACTAGTATTTGAAACCTATTTTAAACATAGGGTCTCACGTTTGTGCACATGTGACAAATGACACAAGCATAACAATAGGAAATTGGTAGTCCAAATTTGTTGTATACATAAGGGTCTCACATTTTCACACATATGACAAACTTTTCAAAAACATTGTAGGATATTAGTATTCAAAATTTGTGGTATATTTAGGGTGTCACGATTTCACGTATGCGACTAACATCGCATAAAGTGTTATAGGATACCGTAATCAAAATTTGTGGTATACATAGGGTGTCACGTTTACATGTATGCAATGAACGTGACAAGAAGTGTTATAAGATACTAGTATTTGAAATCTGTGGTATACATAGGTTCTCATGATTGCATGTATGTGACAAATGTCGCAAAAAAAGTTATAGGATACTGGTATTCAAATTTTTGTATACACATGGTGTCACATTTGCATGTATGCGACAAACATCGAAATCAATGTTATAGGATGTTGATTTTTGAAACATGTGGTATACGTAGGGTCTCATGTTTACATGTTTGTGACAAATGAGGTTTTATTTGGACTCTTCATAGAATTCATACATGTTTCACTTGTTTTTGATATACAGTGAAAATGACTAGAGGATTATTGTAGGGTAGTTTCGAGCCACATTCTTGGAGAACATTTGACAATGAATACTGAAGAAGGTAGTCATTTAATGTTCAGTGTTGCTTGGGAGTTTAGTATCACTAAAAGTTTGCTTCATCTACTTATTACCTTTCCCTTTTTTAGAAGATATATTTTCCCTTTTTCCATTCATGGAAGCCAAGTTTTTCTAATAAAATTTTGTAACATAAGTATATATACTTCACACACGATGGCTCCACAATACAAAAAAATAAAAAATGTTTATCTCTGACCAATTTTGAAATCTGAAAATCGCATAGCCTCAGGAAGTTTCATTCACTTGAATGTTTTTTTAAGATCTAATGCTTCCCACTAATTGTGCACAATGGATCCTCTCTCCAATTATCATTCTCCCATCGACCTTCTGTGAATGAAGTTACAGAATTTCACGTTTCGTCCATTCTCCCACAATCGACCTTCATCAAAAATAGTTGAAGTGTTCCCGATTTTGGTGCTAAATGTTTTCTTGCTCGTTTAATCGAAATTATGGAATTTTTTTCCAAAGATTGGAATTAAATTTCACCACCTTCTCACGTCCTTTCCTCGTCTCATTTATTTGATCGTATGTTCCTTGGGATCGGCCTTGAGAAAGGAGTGGCATGACTTGTTGAGAGAATGGTGACTAGGTTGAGTTGACTAGACGCCACAGAGGATGATGCGGGTCCCACAGAGAGCGCTGCATGTATACCATTCCGTATGTAATCTTACTGTCATTTTTATGGGAGGTTATGTGATTCCTCTCTCCGGGGTATACGGCTCCCTTTTTTTGGGTATATGTCTGTAAATGTGGCAATCACAAGGAAAGTGGTTGTCTCTCTCATGGAGTTTCACCTTCCCATTCGTTATTCTTAATCTAACATCACACTCCCATTAATGTTGGTGACCTTTATTATGTATGTATTCTAGGTAGATACCTTTATTCTATATAATGTGGTTGCAACTTGGTATTCTCTAAGAATTGTCTTTATTTATGTATGTATGTTTTTCCAAACACATTATAGTCAAACGATGTTATAAAGAGCATTATGAAGAAACAACAATTTACAATTTTAACATTTGGGCAAAAGTCCCTAGCACATAGCTTGTGGAATAAGAAATTCCAGCCAGGGAATCATACTCGTTTCTTCAAAAATTAAAGATGTATGATTCGTAGGGCATATACATGTGAAAAACAAAACACTAGTAGAAAGAATTGATCATGAAAATTTCCATCCTTGCAAAAATCATTTCTCTTCTAAGGGAAACCCTATGTTTAAAGTTTTAGGCCAAGAAGCAAGGACATTGACCCTTTTTGAATTTATATATTTAAATATTTTAATGATATTATATTTTTTATTATAATTATAATCATAATATTTTAACAATCAAAATTATATACATACACTCATATATCACATTTAAATTTAATTTTGAATAAAAATAACAATTATAATAATAATCCTACAAATACATTATATTATGTTTTCTATATTATTATATTAATACTAAAATCAAATAATCTCTATTGCATATCCATTATCACTTTCATCTTTCTATATTATGGTTTTGAATTTGCATATAATTATTAAAAAATAATATAACTAATACAATATATAAATGCAATCTTTCAATTATTCTATATATATCGACACACACATACACACACCCACCCACATTATCATTTTCATCTGTTTTAAATTATGTTTTTGAATTTGTATATAAGTAGAAATATATATAACATAGCTAATAAATTATATCAATTATATATATATTCAACATGTAATAATACAATGTTTTTGTAAATTACTTGATTATAAAATTTTATTAGGTCTCAACATGACCATTTGAGGCCATGAAAGACACATATAGTTTTAATTTGTCAGGTGAGGATGAACTTCAATCTTGGTTAATAGGAGAACTTTACTGACCATAAATTATTATTTTTTTTAAGCACCCACGAGGATTAATAAGATTTCGTTCTTCTTTAATAGTAAGGCCAGGGTAAGATTCATCAATTTTTCCTATTACCCTCTAACAAAGTTGTGAATTGGCACAATTTAATATTAATTTTGTTGCTCTCTCATAAAGTTGTGGATTGGTTTCCCATTGTACTTCTGCATTATTTTTAAATTTGCATTACGTAGTAGGAAAACAATAAAGTTGATTCATATTGGTATGGAAAAGTATTATTTCTACTTCACTTCACTTATCTTAATATTGTCAGGTTATCGTGACATAGATTTTAAATATAAATGTTCAAGATAGAGAAAAAACTATTTGCATGATATCTCAATAAGCTCCCTACACTAGACATTATGTCAGAGTAAATATTTTCTCACCTAAAAACTTTAGCACTACTAAAAATTATATCTTTCCTTAATTAATGCATTCATCCAACACGATGGTACACATAAATCCAATGCAATCAGCCCAAGGATTCCTTTTCTTACCAAGTAGAGCTACTTTATACCATAATTTTATTGAAACAAACCATAAATCCGTTAGGAGCATCATATTTTTCATGTTTTCTCCTTGGAGTTAAAGTCTGAAGACCATTTTGTTTACAAATATTCTCTTTATTACAGGATAATGGAACCATTCATTTTTCGTTTTAAGATATTCTCTTGGATCTTTCCAAGCATTCACATCTTATGAAGACCATATATGCTTAACACACTTCTTCGTGGAAATTTTCAACCTTAGCCATCTTATTTTCAAACATAAGTCCTCATGGGAGGCTATGCGAGATTAATCACATCCTAGGCTACATACTGTCAATGGAAAAACGTCTTGTGATATTATTTGAAACGTGAAGGGTAGAGTAATGCAATGTTGTAGAATCAATATTGATTAACATTTCCTAACATCCATTGCACACATTTTTACCAGCTTGAGTATGAAGTGTTTCTTCTAAACATCAAGAATCATTTCATGGAGGAAAAATTCAATTACGATAAAGACTACTCATGAATATTATTTGGTTAATGTCTAAAATTGAATGAATACAAATCTCACAAATAAAAAAAATACTTGATTTAAATGTTATTTGATTAATTCCGTATACATAATAAGTATACAAAAGGGTCATTTATTAAGTATTGTCCGAACTAAAAGATTTGTCAATCGAAAAAAAAAAAAAAAATCAAAGTGAAAAGTGAAAACTAACAAATTATATTACACATTCCTTTCCCTATTAACAATTTGGAATTCCATAGATCATTTTTTCTTTCCATAAACATTAATATATTAATAAATAATATAGCACTTCGATGTCTCAATGAATTATGGGCGTTGATCTCGAGTGGGTTTGCTAAAATCCATACATCAACAACAATAGACCAAAAACCCTTATTTTAAAAAACATAAATATCCAAAATTGAATGAAATACATAAATTACAATAACATTGGCTATTATACAAAAGCAGATCCCTAAAAGAAAATCAAGTAACATAACTCATATAATCCATAGAGCACATGATTTCAACACATGCTAATTAATCAAATTGGTACCATTTCTTTTCTTGCAGTTCATTCTTGTTCCTCCAGTCTAGTTTTGTACTCTTGACTGATTGATTGTTGAGAGGCAATAAATGAGACTATTAATTAATGTGTCTTTAATGATTCTTCATTGTTGCAATGTTCTTCAGAGTGATTATGTGGTTGTAGGAGTGCATTGAAATCTTTCTGTAATGCCTAAAAATACACACAAAAATACAACACTAAAAATACTGGAATAGTTATTTTTTACTTTTATTAAATACACATGACACTACAAGAGATCACCTAGGACAACACACAACACATGACATGTTTACACAAACATTAACCCACATAGATAACATGAAAACACGTGATGCACTTCAAGGCCACTTTTTCCCAAATGAAAAGACACAACACAATGATTCAACTACATTATGAATCCCGTATAAGTAACATTAATGACAACATTTTCCGAGTGTTTATATATTTATTACATTCATATTTCGATATTGACCTTATTTGCTTTGATAAATCACTTATCAATTATTTTATAACTAGACTGCATTATCTTTACTTTATTTAACATTTAACTTATAGTTATCCCACCTAATTTTTCTTGATTCCCTCATCACACAAGAATTATGTATCCTAGTTGTTGGTATGAAGATATGTACATACATGATCCTTTTAGTGTTTGTTCCAAGGATTCATTTTCTTAGTTGTATGTTCGATTAGATTTTCCATTTATTTTAGTTGTAACAAGGAGGTTCTCATGAAGCAAAGGAAGTTTATTGATTCAAGAGTAGATAGATTACGCGTTCTTTCATATTAGCATTTAAGTTCTAAGGTTAGTCTATTTATTTTTACGTTATTACAACAAACCATATATCTCATCTACTTCACTTAATTGCTTAGTCATCAAGTTATTGACGATTGAGTATGATTTCACACTCCACCAATTTTGGATTCCTAGAAAATTAATTATTAGATGTGTGTTACGATGAGACATTCAATTATAAATTTTACACACCTTACTATGGTCACAAATAGAGAGATTAAACACCCTTATCTCATAAAATCATTTTGTGACTCTATGTACATTCGATAATCCTTGCCAAGTTGATTCTCTTGAGAGAGGGTTAAAGGGGTTCACACTCAATATTCACATGCGTAAGTAACTAAAACATCAGATCCATTCACATCATTTTCATTCATCTTAAAATTGTTTCATTTAATTTGATTTAATTACCTTTTTAAAATTTGTTGTGTAACCCATTTATGAATAAGAACATTGGTATGGTCATGATACTACTACTCCCTTCCCTATGGATTCCTTTCAAGAACATGGTTACATGATTTAACACCATACATTCTTTATAAAATAGGACAAGGGGTAATAAGAGGAAGTAGTTATTCATTTAAAAGGTTAAGATTCACATTAAAGTATACACGAAGTGGATTCCATTCTCACCACAAGATGGTATAAACATGTTGTAAGAATGATATACATTTCACCTTTCTCTAAGCACATCATCTTATGGTTAAATTTTCAAAAACTAATCATAAATTAAAATGTGGTTAAGTTTCACAATTAACTCTTAGTATTGCACCATTAAGCCCAACGATAAAAGAGATTGAGTACCAAGTTCAAAGTTCATTCGAAGGTGTTAGTTTTCTATTCTAAAGGAATAACAGAGGAAGCTTAGTTATATTCGAATTTGTACTAGGGTTGACTATTTCGTTTAGATTTCTTTATTAAATTTTTGAGGTAAGGAAAACACAACACACCAATTAATTAATCATCTATTACACACTATAAATTCACTACAAGATATTAAATTCAAATTCACTTAACATATATTTCCAAGTTTTTTACCATACGTAAATCTAAATCGAAATGACACCTTTGATTATATGCACATTTCCCAAGGCAATCCCTAAAACTAGCATCCCATACATATTAAAAAATTTCAAATATAAAATTTTATGTAACATGGTGTTGTCCACTCAAAATTCCCACACCGATAAGAGTAAAAATTTCAAAATTTTGAGTTTAAGTGTTTTTCTCTCAAGTGCCTAAGTCGTGAAATTGAAAAAATCTATGTTTTGGGTCATTTTGTGTGATTTTCGGCTGTCGGAACTTTTGTCCCAACTCGTCCCAAGTACGAAAGTGCACTTTGTTCCCGATCGGCCAAATCCCTGAAGCTGTCCCATTTTCGGGCCCGTCGGAAAGTTTTGTCCCAAGTGTCCCAAAACTTATTGTGCGAGTTGTTCCAATTTCAGGCCGAAACACCCGAACCGCGTACTACGCACTTTCATGTCTCAAATGTCCCAAAGTTAAAACTCCCGAGCTTTCCAATTTTCACGTAAACTCCCGTGTCGCGTACTTCAGAGCTCCTTGTCCCAAATCGAAAAATGCAAGCTGTTTCAATTTCACCCGAACCGGCCAAACCGCGTACTCCGGAACTTTTTGTCCCGAATGTCCCAAGTCCAAATGGGCCCACTGTTCCAATTTCAGCCGAATCACCCGAACCGCGTACTCCGCGCATTTTCGTCCCAATCGTTCCAAAAAGCATTTGTGCATCCTCTCCCTGTTTCACCCGAATCGGCCGAGCCGCGTGTTTCGCGCATTCGCGTCTCACATGTCCCAAGCGTACCAAGTGTCATTCACACTTAGTTTTTCCCGCTCACTCCGAGTATGATGCTATTCAAATTGGTGGTTGTGTATTCAATGCGCATTAAATTCATTCCTCTCTCAAACGGCTATATAACGAGCATTTCCCCTTTGCATTTTTCGCATTGCTTCCATGCTATCTTTGCTCGAACCCTTGCAATTTGAAAACCTGCGCAAATATCCCCTCCCTTTGCAAATTCCTTCCCGAGTCTAGGTTGCAGCTCCGAGACTATCAATATGAAGATCAAGTTTCAGGGACAGGAGCAAATTTCTCCGCTTGAGTCTGCTGTTAGCAATATTGGGGACAGCGAAGCTCGTCATCTCGACTTCGGCGATTTTGGGCAAGAATGGCGGATGCAAACCCCTCCCGCCTCATCAACACAAGGACTCATCAATCTACTCCTCTTCATCTACCCGGGTATATAAGAAGAAACTCAAAGAGGTAAAGAAGGAGCTGCGAGAGAATGACCCTCCAAGAAAGCGAAATAGGTAGAGTTGCCTATAGGGCAGAGAGAACATCATTGTTCTCGGTGAAAGTGAAGTGAAAAAGTGAGATGCCTACTCCTGCAAATGTTCCTCGAAGATCCAAAGCAGATAAGGACAAGGAGGTCCAGAGCACTGAACTTCCAGGTGCTACTGATTCTTCTACCGCTATTGCCTCCAGTGCTCTACTCACATCTCAGCTTGAGTCAACAGCTGCGCAGACCCTGAGTGTCATGAGCTCCCTGTCTCTTGGTCCCCTTGCTTCTCCTGCAGATTCTTCTTCCTCTTTTGCTTGGGTGCAACCTTTGGTTGACAAAAGGAAGAGAAAATCCTCCTCTCAAAGCTTGGGACCAAATTTCGATGCTGTTGCAGCCTTGTTGGGCACCACTCCTTCTCGTGCCAAGAAAGCCAGAACCACTTCCAGAATAGTGTCTGATGCCCAAGGTCAGCAATTCTTGGAGATTGCTAAGCCTACAGTAGACAAATCAGAATCAGACTTGCTGGCATCTGACTTGGAGCTTTCAAGAATCCCTATGGGAGAGTCTACTCCTGAAGGTGAAATTCACAACCTCCAGGAAACAGTCACAAGAGTCATTGGAAGGGTAGAAAAAGGGCAGCAAACTATTGAACAGCTGGAAGAGCAAGCCCAAGTTCTCACAGGTTTCATCAAGTCCCTTTTGTCTAAGGACAAAGTTTTGGACCCTACCCCCTTGACTGCTCTTCCACCTCCTGTAATTCTAAGCCAAGATGAAGTGCAAAGTATCAAAGATATGCACAAGTATTCTGTCTATGGCAGAGCTATTGAAGCCATGGTGGATGACATGCTTGTTGCTGGATTAAACTTCATCGATGAAGCTTTCAAACTCCACGAAAAGGTGAGTAATGTGCAACTGAAGCTCTCCTCCACTATCAATACCATGGATAAAGAACTAAAAATCTGGAGCAGTTGTATAGTAGACCTTCGCCTTATGGGACAGACAGATGAGAACATCTTACTGGCGAATAAGATTTTCGATGATGCTAAGGACAATCTATCAAAATCCTGGGTCTACAGCGTGGAGTGGAAGATCAGAGTTTTGGAGGAAGCTTTGGGAGAAATGAAGAACAGCTGGCAGAAGGGAGAAGCTTTCAAGACACTGGTTGTTGCTGCTTTCAAGGATATACATTGTCATCTTCAGGATGAAAACTCTGGTGTTTCCCTGTCCTTGCAAGAAATCAAAGCTCAGTTCAGAGCTTTTGTCAAAGATAATCTATTCAAGGAAAGCTCCATCTCTAAGGAAAAGATGAAGGAAATTTGTTCTCTTCAATCTGCCATTGAAGAAGCAAATAAAGATTATCATACTCACGTCGAGTTTGATAAAGAGATGGAGAAGTGTCTGGGATTTTGGACTCAGTCTGCAGCCAACACGTCAGTTCCACGTGGCAGAGACATAGCTGAGGCATTGAAGAAATTCAGGCAGTGGATTCTGAAGACAGTGGGTCCCTCCCAGTAGCTGGCCACCTGTCTCCTTCTCCTTTCTTTTCTCTTCTTCCCATTCTTTTCGTATTCTTTGTAATTAGTTAAGGTATTGCAATTGGCGATCCTTAACTATTCTTTAGTTAAAAGAAACGGTTATGAAGAGTAACTGACTTGTAAGCTATATAATGGCCTTTCCATGCCATTTTGCAAGGAGGAAGAACTTGGGTATTTGCTGAAAGTGTAAATAGATCTTAAAGAAATCAATACAAAAGGGCTTTCCATTCTTTGTCTATCTAATTCTTGTTATCTCTGTGTTTTCCTTTAATATTGTGAAGATCATTTTGTTCCTGATTCGTTAGTCTCTCTGATTGCATATTGTTTAGTTTTGCAAATACAGTGATCTTGTATAACTAAGAAGGAACTTTGTGTCCTTGATGAATGAATCTGAAGAAGGTTATTTATGGAACTTTGTGTCTTTAAATTTAATCTCATTCAGCCAATGCAAATGATCTTGTCTTAAATTCTTTGAAGCTTCGCATACATGAAGAATTATTCTGCTATCTATAATTCTGAATGTTGCTATTCTACTCATCTTCTTATTCCCTTTCCTCAGTCCTTGTGTAATTGATGATCCTTGTGGAAAACACTTTCGTAATATCCAAGTTTGACCATAAAACAATGTTCTGTACATTTGTAAATAAGTTCGTTTCTGAATAAGGGAACCTCTCCCATTAAAGAGGAGGGACTTCTTGTCCCATTTGTTGCTCTTCTAAAAGTCCTATCTGACGACCAACAATTTTTGGCGACTCATTGGGAAAATCACATTCGATCTGTAATTTTTCGATCATCCTTTGATCTGGCGACTCCGCGTTTCACTCGAGGGAGAAGGACCCTTGGTATCGAAGATTCTCAGTTTCAGCTTTTGGAGCAACAGGGTTTTCCTTTCCCTTCAAATAGAAGAACTCGTTCGACGAGCACTCCACCTGTTCAAGATAGAAGTCCTACGGGTGGTATTCCTTGAACACTGCTAGTCCCAATCTACGAGCTTTGATCCTTGCTGGTGTTACAGTTCCCCTCCAAGCCGTATTTCCAAGAATGGCGGCACAATTGCCATGGGGTCAACGTGTCGGGCCCCTGGCCCTTACTCAGCCTTTGCATGAGTTACCTAGAGGTAACCGAAAGAACTTCCCCAAATTTAAAGGAGATGGCAAAGTACACCCTGATGAACACATTGCAGCCTTCATAGTTGCATGTGGAGTCTTGGGAGTTGAACATGAAGACGTCTCAGTAAGGCTGTTCGTTGAGACGTTACAAGATAATGCTGCTGATTGGTTCTATCACCTTCCGGCTGGTGCCATCACCGACTGGAATACAATGAGAACTCAGTTCGAAAGCCGTTTCAAGCCGGCAGAAGATGTGCATGCCCTGCTTGCCCAAATTTCTCAGATAAAGAAAGATCCATCAGAACCCATGAGAGAATTTGTGGCTCGATTCAACAGATTGATCAACAAAATTCCTGTAAATACTCGACCGGTTGATCAAATTCAAAAATGTTTCTTTCTAAATGCTCAAACGCCCAAAGTCAGTTATGCTCTAAGAAGGGCTAATCTCGAAACGTTAGTTCTGGATCAAGAACTGGCTGTTAGTGTCGAGGATGACTTGATCATGTCAGGGAAGTTGAGAAGAGATCCTCCCAAATCTAAATCTGCTGCTTCTTCCTCTTCCACCTCTGGACCCAATACTGATCCATTAGTCCAAAAACTTGCAAATGATCTAGTAGCTATAAAGAAACAATTAGCTCAGCATGCCCCGTATGTAGATGTTCCAAGAAGAAATTTTCAGCCCAGAAATCGTTTGCCTGCTCCTCACACAAGACTAGCACTTGAAGGACCTCCTGTTAAAGTTCCTGTGAATGCAACCTGTGAAGTTGAAGAGCCAGATGATGATGTGGATGATGAAGCTCGTGAGGAGTTCCTGGAGGAATTTGATGATGAGGCGGAGGAACTTGAGGGATCTCGGGTTAATTTCTTTACCACCGAGGGCATCGATGATGGAGATGACTATGATGAAGTGGTAGCAGATATGAACAGTGAATCATTTGCTGTCATGACTCGAGAACAGACAAGGCAGAAGGAGAAAGTAACACAGCCCATGAAGAAATCTAAGGAGCAGCCGGCAACTATTCCTGTAATTGCCAAAAGAGGATCTCCTATCCCTACCTCATCTGCACCAAAGGTAAGTCCTGTCAATCCTACTAGCAAAGTTCCTTCTTTTTCTCCTAAAGTTGATAAGCCTAGAATTCCAAATGATGATGGTCCATCCACCTCTGGATCCTTTGATATTGTTGATCACCTAAAAAGGACCAAGGTTCAAATTTCAGAAGCTGAATACTATCAAACCCATCCCAAAGCTTTTGCCAAGATGATCCAATTTGTTAATTCCCATTCCAAGACCACCTCTAAAGGCCTTTTGCCCACTCCTCCTTCTGCACCACAGCCTAGTCTGGTAGCTGCTGTCACCTCGCCTGGTGACAAAATCAAGCCTTTTTATGTAACACTTCTTATAGCTGGCCATAGGCTCAGTAACTGTGTCATAGATTCCGGAGCCTCAGATAACGTGATGCCTGCTAAAGTAGCTCATGCTTTAGGCTTGACCCTCACTCGTACTTATGGATCTTGCTACTCCATGGAAAGTAAGGAAGTGCCTTTGGTTGGAAGGATTAAAGATGCACAAGTGGCTTTTGCTGCTTTACCTGAAAAGAAAGTCTTGGCTACCATCCTAGTAGCAGACATTCCTCCTTCTTATGGAATGTTGCTAAGTAGGAACTTCTGTAAAGATGTGGGTGGAGAGATTCAAATGGATTGGTCACATGCACTCATACCTGTCAATGGACACATGAAGAAGCTGCTGCCTGAGAAACAATCTGAGTATATTGTGCAGAAAACGGATGATCCTAAGGCACAAATACTCTATGAGGACATGGGTCATGGTAATTACATGATTCTGTCCCCTGATGAAATCCAACCCTCCAAAGTATCACCCAAAGATCCCAATGGTGTTTGGATTTTAGAATTTGATGGAAGTTGTTCCTCGGCTGGTTCTGGAGCTGGTGTCCTGCTAGTGTCACCTGAAGGATGCCTACACCCTTTTTCATTTAAGTTGCAGTTCGAAAACACTAACAATACAGCAGAGTATGAGGCTCTCATTCTTGGACTGCAAGTGGCCAAAGAACGAGGTGTAAAAAATCTTCTGGCTCGTGGTGATGCAGAGCTGATTGTGAAGCAAGTCAGAAGCCTTTTTCAGGTAAAAAATGGGAGGCTGAAGCATTACCGGAATCAGGTTTGGGATTCAATTGAATTCCTTGATGCTTTCTCCATTGAAGCAATACCTAGAGAAAAGAACAGCAGGGCTGATTCACTGGCTGTCTCAGGATCACTACTGATTCCCCATCCTGAATTCTCTCAGGATAAGTTCACTATTGAAATGGTCCACCGGCCTAGTGTACCTGACAATACCAATAACTGGCAAGTTTTCAACGATGACCAACATTTGCTTTCCTTCCTGGAACTCAAGGGTAATTTCGAACAACTGTATTTTGAGGGAAGTGACAACCTGCCTCGTGAGAGTGTGTCCTCTGACCATCCTGTCACCCAAGGAGAAGAAACAGATCAGGAAGGGTGCATTAAACTCAAAGGAAACAAGATTCCCAAAGGTTTGGTGAGTTTGGAGGAGTTGTTTGATAAACATGACAGATATGTGAAATCTAAAGCTTCTACTGGACCTCAGCAATCAGCTGAGTATGATAAGATTGATATAGGGAGTTCTACTGACCCCAAGCTAGTAAATATTGGAAAATGTTGCACAACCGACGAGAGGAGAAAAGCAATTGATCTTCTAAGGAGGTATAAGGATGTTCTTGCTTATTCTTATGAAGATCTAAAAGCCTTCAAGCCAAAAGATATGCAGCATTCTATTCCTCTCAAACCAGGAATTAAGCCTTTCAAGCAGAAGCAGAGGCAGTACAATCCAAAAATAGCTGACACCATCTTTCAGGAGATCCAGAAGTTGTTGAAGGCTAAAATTATTTTTCCCATTCACCATTCGACATGGATCGCAAATATAGTGCCTGTTAGGAAGAAAAATGGTGAGATCCGCATCTGTGTTGATTTCAGGAACCTGAATCAGGCTTCTCTGAAAGATAACTACCCTTTGCCTATGATGGATCAAATATTGCAAGCAGTAACAGGATCTGAAATGTTATCTATGCTTGATGGATTCTCGGGATACAATCAGGTAGAGGTTGATACTGCAGATCAACACAAGACAGCCTTCACCACTCCTTGGGGTACCTTTGCCTACAAGAGAATGCCTTTTGGGCTGATTAATGCTGGTGCCACTTTCCAGAGAGCTATGGATCTGGATTTTGGAAGCTTGAAAGGGAAATGTATTGTCATATACCTTGATGACCTGACAGTGTTTTCAAAGACAAGAGCGGATCACTTCGACCACCTGGAAACGGTTCTGCTGAGATGCCGAGAGCATGGGATTTCTTTAAATCCTAAAAAATCTGTCTTCTGTGTTACAGAAGGAAAACTATTAGGGCACATCGTCTCCAAGGATGGTATTAAGATTGATCCTGAACGAGTTCAAGCCATCCAGCAAATTCCTCTCCCAACCAGTAAAAAAGGCGTGCATTCCTTCTTCGGTAAGATCAATTTTTTAAGAAGATTCATCCCTGATTTTGCTGAATTAACTTTGAATATTTCTCAGATGATGAAAGGGAAGCAAACATTTGGTTGGTCTTCTGAAGGAAAGGAATCCTTTGAGGGTATCAAGAAAGCTATTGCTAAAACTCCAGTTTTGGCCTGTCCTGATTTCAACAAAGATTTCATCATCTATTGCTATGCTACAGATAATACCCTAGCTGCTGTCTTAACCCAAGAAGACTCTGATAAACATGAGCTACCAATTGCCTTCATGAGCTATATCCTGAAGAATCATGAGCTAAAATACACCATGATGGAGAAGCATGCTTTTGCAGTAGTCAAGGCTGTCAAGCAGTTCCGTTTCTATATCCTCAACTCTCACTCTATGGTGCTGGTTCCAGATACAACTGTTAAGTCAATTCTTACACAGCAAGAATTTGGGTCCAAGAGAGGAAACTGGGTGGCTAAAGTCCAGGAGTATGACATTGATATCAAACCGACCAAGCTGGTTCGTGGAAAAGGTCTTTGTGAGCTCATTGCTGAAGGAGCCAAACATGAGTTGCTGGAGGAGAAAGCTGACATTCCTACTGTTCTATTCCTTAGTTCAGTCGATGAATGGTATTCTGACATCGCCCATTTTCTCACCTATGGGGAATGCCCCTCTCATTTAACTACCAAGGAAAAGAGGACTGTTAAATTGAGATCAATGCAATATGTACTGTGGGAAAATGCCTTGTTCAAGCGTGGTTTAGATGGGAGATTTCTGAAGTGTGTGGACAAGGAACAACAGAGAAAGTTGCTCTCAGCTTTTCATGATCAGACATGTGGAGGGCACTATTCATCAACAGTCACAGCTCACAAGATACTCCGGGGAGGATATTACTGGCCTTCCTTGTTCAGAGATGCATCCAAGTGGGTGGATAAATGTGAGGCTTGTCAGACCTTTGTGGGAAGACCTAAATTGGCCTCTTTGCCTCTCGCCGCCATTGTGATTGAGGAACCATTTCAACAGTGGGGTCTGGACTTCATTGGTGCACTCAACCCTATTTCTAGTGCTGGTCACACTCATGTGCTAACCGCCACTGACTACTTCACCAAATGGGTGGAAGCTATTCCAGTCAAGAGCACTACTTCTGAAGTGGTATGCAACTTCATCAAAGAGAACATCTTGGTAAGGTATGGTGTACCTAACAAGATTGTAACAGATAATGCTTCAACTTCTCCTCAACTGAGATAATGGATTTCTGCTACGGGTATGGCATCTCTCTGGCTCATTCTTCAGATTATTATCCCCAGGGAAATGGACAAGCAGAATCCACCAACAAAAATCTGGTGACTATCATAAGAAAGTTGGTCAATGAGTCTCAGCGAAACTGGCATAAGAAGCTTTATGATGCTCTTTGGGTAGACAGGATCACACCTAAAAGAGCCATTGGAATGTCTCCTTTTCAAGTGGTGTATGGAGTAGAAGCTCAATTGCCAGTGGATGACGATTGGGCCCTGACCTTGCACCTGATGAAGGCCATTGAGGATACTAGTTTCAGTGATGCTCTGGATAAAAGAATCATGTACCTGCACAAACTGAACGAGGATAGATTGGAGGTTGCTGATAGGATATCTGCTCACCAGCAGAAGGTAAAGGTTCATTTGACAAGAAAGCTAGGTTCAGAGAGTTCCAAGTTGGAGATACCATGCTGTTATGGGACAAAAGACATGAACCTCGTGGCAGCCATGGAAAATTTGATTCCCTGTGGCTCGGACCTTTCAAGATAAGACACTTTGCTGGTAAGAACTCTTTCTATCTTGATTACATGGATGGTTCTCCCCTCCCACTTCCTTATAGTGGGTAGTATTTGAAGTTGTTCAAGTCATAGGTGACTAGGGAGTCCCTTTGTATATTCTGTACAGTGTTTTTGCTTTTCTGCTTTTGGTGTGTTTTCCTTCTGTTGTTGTGTGTGTTGCCCTCTGTATTGGTTTGTTTTTGACTCCTTTGCCCAATGGATAAGGCACTGGTCTGCTTCACCGAGTTTGTCTAAGTTCTTGCCTTGTCTCATTCCGAGAATTTATGCCAAGTCATCCCCAGAAGGAGCCAGCTGTTGTCCACTCAAAATTCCCCGCTCTGATAAGAGTAAAATTTCAAAATTTTGAGTTTAAGTGTTTTTCTCTGAAGTGCCTAAGTCGTGAAATTGAAAAAATCTGTGTTTTGGGTCATTTTGTGTGATTTTCGGGCCTGTCGGAACTTTTTGTCCCAACTGTCCCAAGTACGAAAGTGCACTCTGTTCCCCGATCGGCCGAAATCCCCAAAGTGTCCCATTTTCGGGCCCGTCGGAAAGTTTTGTCCCAAGTGTCCCAAAACTTATTGTGCGAGTTGTTCCAATTTTGGCCGAAACACCCGAACCGCGTACTACACTTTCATGTCTCAAATGTCCCAAAGTTAAAAAGTGCGAGCTTTCCAATTTTTGGTGAAACTCCCATGTGTCGCGTGCTTGAGCTCCTTGTCCCAAATCGAAAAATGCAAGCTGTTTCAATTTCACCCGAACCGGCCAAACCGCGTACTCTGGAACTTTTTGTCCCGAATGTCCCAAGTCCAAATGGGCCCACTGTTCCAATTTCGGCCGAATCACCCGAACCGCGTACTCCGCGCATTTTCATCCCAATCGTTCCAAAAAGCATTTGTGCATCCTCTCCCTGTTTCACCCGAATCGGCCGAGCCGCGTGTTTCGCGCATTCGCGTCTCACATGTCCCAAGCGTACCAAGTGTCATTCACACTTAGTTTTTCCCGCTCACTCCGAGTATGATGCTATTCAAATTGGTGGTTGTGTATTCAATGCGCATTAAATTCATTCCTCTCTCCAAACGGCTATATAACGAGCATTTCCCCTTTGCATTTTTCGCATTGCTTCCATGCTATCTTTGCTCGAACCCTTGTAATTTGAAAACCTGCGCAAATATCCCCTCCCTTTGCAAATTCCTTCCCGAGTCTAGGTTGCAGCTCCGAGACTATCAATATGAAGATCAAGTTTCGGGACGGAGCAAATTTCTCCGCTTGAGTCTGCATTGCATTTAGCAATATTGGGGACAACGAAGCTCATCATCTCGACTTCGGTGATTTTGGGCAAGAATGGCGGATGCAAACCCCTCCCCGCCTCATCAACACAAGGACCTCACCAATCTACTCCCTCTTCATCTACCCAGGTATATAAGAAGAAACTCAAAGAGGTAAAGAAGGAGCCTGCAGAGAATGACCCTCCAAGAAAACAGGCAGAGTTGCCTATAGGGCCAGAGAACATCATTGTTCTCAGTGAAAGTGAAGAAAGTGAGATGCCAACTCCTGCAAATGTTCCTGAAGATCCAGCAGATAAGGACAAGGAGGTCCAGAGCACTGAACTTCCAGGTGCTACTGATTCTTCTACCGCTATTGCCTCCAGTGCTCTACTCACATCTCAGCTTGAGTCAACAGCTGCACAGACCCTGAGTGTCATGAGCTCCCTGTCTCTTGGTCCCCTTGCTTCTCCTGCAGATTCTTCTTCCTCTTTTGCTTGGGTGCAACCTTTGGTTGACAAAAGGAAGAGAAAATCCTCCTCTCAAAGCTTGGGACCAAATTTCGATGCTGTTGCAGCCTTGTTGGGCACCACTCCTTCTCGTGCCAAGAAAGCCAGAACCACTTCCAGAATAGTGTCTGATGCCCAAGGTCAGCAATTCTTGGAGATTGCTAAGCCTACAGTAGACAAATCAGAATCAGACTTGCTGGCATCTGACTTGGAGCTTTCAAGAATCCCTATGGGAGAGTCTACTCCTGAAGGTGAAATTCACAACCTCCAGGAAACAGTCACAAGAGTCATTGGAAGGGTAGAAAAGGGCAGCAAACTATTGAACAGTTGGAAGAGCAAGCCCAATTCTCACGGGTTTCATCAAGTCCCTTTTATCTAAGGACAAAGTTTTGGACCCTACCCCTTGACTACTCTTCCACCTCCTGTAATTTTAAGCCAAGATGAAGTGCAAAGTATCAAAGATATGCACAAGTATTCTGTCATCATGGCAGAGCTATTGAAGCCATGGTGGATGACATGCTTGTTGCTGGATTAAACTTCATCGATGAAGCTTTCAAACTCCACGAAAAGGTGAGTAATGTGCAACTGAAGCTCTCCTCCACTATCAATACCATGGATAAAGAACTAAAAATCTGGAGCAGTTGTATAGTAGACCTTCGCCTTATGGGACAGACAGATGAGAACATCTTACTGGCGAATAAGATTTTCGATGATGCTAAGGACAATCTATCAAAATCCTGGGTCTACAGCGTGGAGTGGAAGATCAGAGTTTTGGAGGAAGCTTTGGGAGAAATGAAGAACAGCTGGCAGAAGGGAGAAGCTTTCAAGACACTGGCTGTTGCTGCTTTCAAGGATATACATTGTCATCTTCAGGATGAAAACTCTGGTGTTTCCCTGTCCTTGCAAGAAATCAAAGCTCAGTTCAGAGCTTTTGTCAAAGATAATCTATTCAAGGAAAGCTCCATCTCTAAGGAAAAGATGAAGGAAATTTGTTCTCTTCAATCTACCATTGAAGAAGCAAATAAAGATTATCATACTCACGTCGAGTTTGATAAAGAGATGGAGAAGTGTCTGGGATTTTGGACTCAGTCTGCAGCCAACACGTCAGTTCCACGTGGCAGAGACATAGCTGAGGCATTGAAGAAATTCAGGCAGCGGATTCTGAAGACAGTGGGTCCCTCCCAGTAGCTGGCCACCTGTCTCCTTCTCCTTTCTTTTCTCTTCTTCCCATTCTTTTCGTATTCTTTGTAATTAGTTAAGGTATTGCAATTGGCGATCCTTAACTATTCTTTAGTTAAAAGAAATGGTTACGAAGAGTAACTGACTTGTAAGCTATATAATGGCCTTTCCACGCCATTTTGCAAAGAGGAAGAACTTGGGTATTTGCTGAAAGTGTAAATAGATCTTAAAGAAATCAATACAAAAGGGCTTTCCATTCTTTGTCTATCTAATTCTTGTTATCTCTGTGTTTTCCTTTAATATTGTGAAGATCATTTTGTTCCTAATTCGTTAGTCTCTCTGATTGCATACTATCCAGTTTTGCAAATACAGTGATCTTGTATAACCAAGAAGGAACTTTGTGTCCTTGATGAATGAATCTGAAGAAGGTTATTTATGGAACTTTGTGTCTTTAAATTTAATCTCATTCAGCCAATGCAAATGATCTTGTCTTAAATTCTTTGAAGCTTCGCATACATGAAGAATTATTCTGCTATCTATAATTCTGAATGTTTTATTCTGCTCATCTTCTTATTCCCTTTCCTCAGTCCTTGTGTAATTGATGATCCTTGTGGAAAACACTTTCGTAATATCCAAGTTTGACCATAAAACAATGTTCTGTACATTTGTAAATAAGTTCGTTTCTTAATAAGGGAACCTCTCCCATTAAAGAGGAGGGACTTCTTGTCCCCTGACTGTTGCTCTTCTAAAAAGTCCTATTTGACGACCAACACATGGCAATACATTATACATATATACATTCTACAATGACCTCTATAAATTACAATAATAGACAATGAATTACACCACGCCTTTTTGCCATCTTTCTTGCATCCTACAAAACCATGTGAGCATGAAATCAGTGATAAATTGTTGGCATGACATCCACCTAGATCTAGCATAATTAACATTTTTATTTTCCATTTACAAAATAATAATAATTTGCATTCAAAAGGAGAGGGATATAGACATGTATTGATTTCATTTCATTTCACTTCATTTCTTAACCATGGAGAGAGAAAGAGATAGGGAGAGAAAGAGAAACACTCTTTTTCCAAAATTTCAATTTCACACAACAAGTCACATGATAGACTCTTAAATAGTTATTTACAAGTGTCAACAAATTTCCATGGTGGTTTGGTAACTTGATGGGTGTCCTACAACTTTCTTTTTCTGTTTTTTTTAAAAGTTGCAAAAACGCCCAATTTTTGCTCAAAGGCTAACAAAGTGCATTAAAAAAATTTCTTCCGAGAAGAAACTTCATGATGAGAAAATTCCAACGTGTCCAACTATATAACAAGAATCTACAGGGACTAATAGAGTCCAAAACTGGCGAACAATGTACAATTGGCGAATGGTTTTCTGGAGCCACCAATCATAATCAATCAAGTTTGACCTAGTCAAACATTTATAAAAGGCCTACAAAACCCCTCTGCCAAACCTTCTAGGGATGGAATTTTTCCAAACCGAAGATTCTAAGAAAATGTCTAGTAAAAATACTAGAGTTTTGTGAAAGTGGGTAAGAACTTCGTTGTTCAGGGTCCAAATGGAGAGCCGATAGGAAACCCAACTTTTAAAGTTTAAAAAATCCTAAAAGTGCAAAATGGGGTAACATGGCTCCTAAAGGAGTGACAAAGAGAATGTAAATGGTAAAAATAGGTTGAACTAATGCTTGATGTGACTCTATATATAACAAAGAACACATACTACACTTGACATCTCTGTTATGGGCCCAGAGTGTTGTTTTGCAAGTCTCTGGAAATAGTATTTTTTAACTTTCCAATGTAGAAAAAGTGGTTGTTTTAGTTAACTCATCTATCTCTCACCAAAACAAACAGACACGAGAACAAAATTTTAACACCCTTGGTTTAACAATGTGGGAGGTTGTGGTCACAACATGGTTGAGTGTTAAATTGTAAGTCGGTAGCAAAATTACGAGGTTTTATTTTGTTGATTACACTAGTCGTATTGTTAAAATTTATCGTTGTTTGAGTATGTAATAGTTTAATATTTTTATTTTATTTCAAATAGATAACCAAATTATATGAGAATTATAAAATATAAAGGTAAGGAGACCATGCTTGAGGGGAAACAATTGGCCCAAAGTTGTGGAGCTTGATTCCACATCTCCACAAGCCATTTCCTCAAACGGTTGTGTGCTTCTGGAACACTCCTCTAATTGTATTTTCTTGAAATTTTTAAGAGCATATTCAATAAAACCATTTGTGCATATATAAAAGATGAAGCATTCCATGAGGCTATATTTGTCTATCATTTCCTGAAGAACGAATCCGCTTCCTTGATCCATTGTTTCTCTAGTGTACTTTTCACAACATGGCCTAGTTGAAACAATAACTAGGTCAAGCTAATAAACGAGATCTAGAGCTTGACGTATGCAAAAATCACTAAGATATGAGGAGTTGAAACCAAGGTAAAATATCGAGAGCAAAACATAGAGAGCTAGGTTTTCATCATAGGAAGCTAAACCACATAGACACCATGACCGAGCTAAAGACAAATCTGGGATTTTGAGTAGAATCAAGTTCGTAACAACAGAGAGATATGAAAGTCATCACAACAAGATAAGCATATCTCACTCTCACTAAAGGCACAAATAAAACAAAGATACATCTCAAGTCAAGGAGAGAAATACCATAAGTGAGCTCAATTCAAGCAAGCTACGACCCACTTTGAAAGTGTAGAACTCGAGGAAGTAAATAATACAAAAGAACTACAACAGTGGGCTCTTTAATCACCACTAACTGAGCTCTAACCACTTAAATACAACACAATTATCTTATAGAGCTAACCAGGAGCTCACAATGATAATGTAGGTCAAGCAAAACAAAACATGACATCCTAGTAGAGTAGAAATGTATAGCTCATAATGATAAAACCATGTTGAGCTAGGTAGAGGGAAAAAATACCAAGCATATATAAGAATATGGACACAACTAGTGCCAAAGAAGAAGGGAAGTGGAAAATCCAATGTAAAAACCATAAGACTTGAGCTTTTAAAAAATGGTATCCAAGTAAAAGGCGCAGACTGGGAGGATCTAGGAAAAGATGTGGAATTTTGATTTACACCTGCCCATTGCATTTTCTTGAAAGCTTCTAATCCTTTTCAACAAACCCATTTTTGCATATCCTACAGTCCAAGCATTCCTTGAATCACATCTCTTTGAGGTGCTCTGGAAAGCAATTCATATGTCCTGTGTAAGGTTCCACATTATGCATACACGTATACCACAACAATTACAACTATAACATCTAAAAAAATTCCTCTATCTTTTATGCTTTGACAAACATCCATACCACGTTCCATCTCTGATATTTTGGCAGAGGATGGAAGTGCATAGGAAAATGCAAACCGATCACGTTGGAGACCTCTTTGTTGCATAGTGAAACAATGTGTCTGTCTCGAGAGGAAACCAAGTGTCATGCCCCAATTTTACATATACAAATATAACACACATAAAAACAGGATATTGTTTTGTGGCTTACATAGTTTGATACATAACACCAACATAGGATCACTTAGGATAATATATAACACATGAGCCATTTTTGTAACAATGGACCCATATATATCACATGATAAAACCATATACATGTCGATGCCACACTTTCCCCAATGAACGAATGATAGCAATAACCCAACCACAAGAAAAGGGACTCAAGGATTGGCAAACCCACAACACATCATTACCATGATTACATATTAATTATGATTAACATTCCAATAACATTATTATGTAAAGATAATTTTCTCCATTTTCCACCTACAGATTCTTAAATTCATTTAACATTCAAATTACATTTCGATCATTTAAGTTGTCCCGTTATCCCTTACGACAATCTCCATAACTTAAATAATTATTTTCCATATTTTAAATTTCATACAATGTTCCTAACTATCTCATTCTTATGTTAAAGGTTTTTTTCTTAAAATATGTTTATTTGAAGTTTACTTTTACCATCAGTAAGCACGAGGACCATCTTGAAGTTTTTAAGGGAAATATAATAATATGATTCAAAGGAGGTGAAAGTTCATGTTTCCCTTTCCTATAAACTTCCTTCCATAAAAAGAACATTTTTTCTCATACTATGGTTTTTTAGAGTTCCAAATTTAGTTTGATTCAATTAAGATTTTACATGTCATAATTTTATTTTATTTTATTTTTATTGGACTCTATATTGGCTCAAATGCCTAGTCCCACCAAGAACAATTTGTATCCATTCTTAACAAAAACTCAATGCTTAAATCAATTGTAGGGACTTCAAGTGAAAATTTGTTCCCAAACCATTATCACATATACTCTTGTTTCTCATTTCATTTACATTGTTTCTTAGGTCTCTTTTGTGCATCACTTTATAACATAAAGAGTTACGAAAGTACTTGTCTAACATCTTGAAGAAGTATATGATTGGAAGCATTGTAACTACACATGAACCCCAAGTTAAACTCCTAATCAAATAAGGTTTAGTTTAAATTCCAATTTCATCTAAGGATCTACACCTCAACAAGATATGAGTTTAAGGTGAGAGGACATATTTATGCTAAACAACCTTCAAGAAAGACCAAGGTGTTATGTTGTTAGCAACCAAGGTAACACATTTAGCTGAGAGGAACTAAAGAGTTCATTAACAAGAGCTTAATTCATAGTACAACTATTTCACTATCTCCATATGTTTCGGTTGGGGTTCAAAAGGAATTCATTTCATGAAAAACCAAAATTCTATATCTAATTCGTAATACTTGGTAATCCACTAGGATACTAAGGGAGTAATAGTTGTACTTACTCCATAGATGGTAATGTTACACCGCATAGTAATTCCTTCAAAGAAGGACTCTTAAGGTGACTTCAAAGGTGGTCTTCACCACTCAACATAGTGTCAGACCTGAAGAGAAGACATTCTCCTTACCCCACGCATGGTTACCATACCTAGAAGGAAACCACATACTCGAGATAAAGTAAACACCATGCCGGTCCTACAAAATGGGTTCACCATTAAGTTATACATGAATCTTATATTGTAACGCTCAACTAAAAAAACTGCTCGAGACCTAAGAACAACCTAGGTTTAGTTAGGAAAAGTTAATTTTTTTTATTTTTTTATTTTTTTTTTTTTTTCCCAAAAAAATTGTAGAGTCCATTACAAGAGTTATTGAATCATCCAACATAACACTAAGAGATTTAAAGTCATCCCTAACATAGATAGGTTATGTTCTTGCGGGGCGGGTGGAAGAGATTTCCCTAGGTGCGGAAGTAGGGCATAGAAGATATTTCCCGGGTGCGGAAGAAACTCCTTTTCTCCCAAGAACAAAAGATAGGTGCACAAGAAGCTCTAGGCATGTAAGATGTGCATGCAAGAAGCTCTTGGCATGCAAGATGCATGTGCAAGAAGCTCTTCCTCTTCTGTGAACTTCAGAAGGCCATAAATTTTGATAGCAAACTTGGATTTTCGAAAATGAGGACTTTTCGGAAAGCTCTCGATGTTCTCTTAGCAAATAAATATTAAGAATTTAATATGGTAAAATTTTTAATGAGGACTTTTCGGAAAGCTCTCGATGTAGGATTTTAAACTGAAAACTAGTAACATTTGACTTATAAAATTTTGTTCAATTCGACCTCCTTCCTTTCTAAACATGCCAAAGAGACATGGAGGGTTTCTATTAGATGGATTTAGGATGGATTTCAAGGTATAATTTTGTTCAATTGAAGATCAATTCGAAATTTCCTTCCTTTGGCAAAGAAAACAACCTGCAATTTGCCTTTTCTCAATTTGAAAGGTTCTTTAAAAAAATTCTTAAGTGTTTTATTTTTTTGGGGTCATTTTGATAATATTAAGTTCAATTCAATGTTTTATCTTATTGCTCATTGTTGCAGGGGTTATTTTGTACATTTTTAATAAAATATTTTCCAGCACAAGAAATTTTCTAACAGATCTCTACAACTTTGAATTCAAATTGATCCATTTGCATTTACTAAGCTTAAAACATGAATTCATTCTAAACCAACACTACAATGTTATATTTCCTTCAATCAACAGGTAGAACAAGAATGCAATTTCTATTTCTTTCCAAAAACATGTTTTCCACATAAAGGGTGCAATATTTCGATTACACTTTCCAAACAGAGATTTCAAATATATTTCAACACAGGTTTCCAAAGAACACCAAATTATTTGAACAAGGTAAACAACTTCCATTAAATCAGACATGATATGTTTACAACTTTCTTTTCCATTTCATTCCCAAAAGATAGAATATAAATCTTTCCTTTCTTTTATTCAAAACAAGATTACAGAGCATATCTCTTTCACATTTCGAATTACAACTATCATAGCCAATATAAATCATATTTCCACCACAAAATATATTACATTGTCATCCACTTGTAGTGGGAAAAAGGTTTTACAAATAGAACTCTCACAAGGGACTGGCAAAACTATCTTTTCCTTTGCTTTGCGATGAACAGAACATGCAAATCCATCATTCTCCAATTTTAATCACAACAAAGGTAGGGGAAAGGAAAATCTCTCCACCCAACCAAGACATCCAATGAAAGGAAAAGTTTTACAAATAGAACTCTCACAAGGGACTGTCAAAACTATCTTTTCCTTTGCTCCAGAACAACAACATGCAAATCCATCATTCTCCAATTTTGATTACAACAAAGGTAGGGGAAATAAAACTCTCTTTACCAAACCAAGACATCCAATGAAAGGTAAATTCATCCTTATTCATTGGCCCCCGAGCCCTAACCACAATGCAATCGAAGATGTTATTCAACTCATGGCAACAACAGTCTTCCACACACACATAATGTAATTCACATTTAATAAAACACAATATAAAACAGTGTAGGTTGCAACCACTTTAAGACATAACATACAAAACTCGGGGTTCATCATGTAAGCCAAAGGAGCAAGAAACTATGGGGGATGCTACTTATGCCTCCCAAAGTGGAAATGGGTATCACCACCTAAGAAGAAACCTCCAAAATACATATAATTTCAAATCCATGACATAACCTTATGCCTCCCCCAAATACCCCTTATTCCTCACACTTCCTTATGCCTCCCCAACCTCTTATGGTACCCCATAATGAGTAAACAAATGCATGTTATTTCTTTTTACAAGGTGCAATCCAAATCCAAACTCCCTCAATACTTATACCTCACAAAAAAACTTATGTCTCTCTTAAGAGTACCTCATATTCTTCCCCTACACCATCCCTAAGCCATCTACCCAACCAACCAACAAAAAAAATAGAACATTCAAACATTCAACCATTTACAAATGCACAAAATAAAAGAAGAGCATTTCAAGAGCCAAGCTTCTACCTCTCCATAATGAAGTTTGTTCCAAGGTTGTAAAACAAGAAGCTTTCCAATACAAAATAGTCCAAGAGATCAACAATCTACAAGCATGCAACCATCTCCAATCTTCTCCAAAAGCAAGAGCTCTCAAAAACCCTAAAGAAATCTCCCAAAATGAAGTGATAAAAGTGAAGCAACCCAAAAACAAGCTAAAGAGTTTTAATTTATAGAAGATGAAGGGGAAGAGGATGAGGTGGATCCATATAGGATGCCACTTCACACATCCTCAACTCCAACACAAAAGTCAACTTCATTCTCCAATGCATAATCAATAGGTGGGTGAATAATATGAAAATTTTACTTACACACTCAAATCAAGCCCACACCCCATAAGGATTGAAATTAAAACATGTAAGAAAAGTGCAATAAAAACATTCAACATGACTTATAAAAATGCATAAAGGAGGGATAATTTGAACTCTCCAACCATAGGTAAGGTTGGTAAATGAATTTAAGTGGCATGAGACAAGTTTAACTTATCCCACAAGCCTCCAAGGAAAAATTCGAATTTCAAAGAAGATGAAGTGTTTCATACTCAAAAATAAACTAACATATCTCTTACACATCACTTAAACATTTCTTACAACACTTTAATTCAATGCCAAAAACTCTATTAATTACTTTTTTATGACATATTTTAATTAATTATCTTAACAACGTGATTACTCACAATATTAACACACCATTTAGTAAATAATGAAAGGGTCAATGCACCAAAAAATAAACACATGCAAACATTAACAAAGGGACCAAATAAAAGAAATACATAAAATTCTTTGGTCACATTTAAAGGTGATCCCCCCAATGAGAATCCCAAACAAAAATCAAACACACACAAATAAATACAGTTGCCATGGTGACCTTATTGAATTCATCTAGAATTCCAAAGTGGTTGGTCTCTAATCCCTCGATGTTTGTTGTGATATTTTAAACCTACAAAATAAAAATACCTCCTTCGGCCTCATGGCCATATCAGAACATCTAAATGAATATAAATATAATTTCAAGATCATCAATATATATGTGAATCGCAATAATCATCAAGACAATCATCAGTATCACTTACAACTTCTTCAACAACTATATTGTCATCAATTGTAATTCAATTCTCATTTTCTAGACCAGCCATCACCAACATCAATCAGAGAGCCATTTCATTCACGGGAGCACTCCGGGAAAGCACCACTACAAGACCATACACATATTCTCCAATCAACCACTTCCACCACCAACCCATTAGATCCTTAACACAAAGTAAGTATGGCCCTAATCATTGTAGTTTATTTTAGTTAGTAATATTTATTAATTTTGTTATTAATCTATTCTTTGCATGTTTATTTCTTCATCACCCACTTGTTTGTAAATCCAAATATCCCTTCACCCACATCACCAAATTACCTATTTTCACTTCTTTGTATTTCAGAGCATACCTAAGATCTCCATAGCCTCCCCATTCACTCGCCCAAACTTTATCTGACCTCTTATCACCCCTACCATTTAACCTATTTTGAGTCTCTTTCATCCCGACCATACGATGCCGGTTACCCATAACCATCATCGGTTCTACATAAACTAGCATCGGTCTCTTTTTTTTACACCTTGACCAAGATCAGATCCAACAAGCACCCTACCAGTTGACCTAAATAACCTATAATCTGACCCTGACCAGTCCCAAAACCTTGACAGACCCCTCACTTCTCAAATCCAACTATAGCCTAGCATGTTGTGATTAGATTTGCATATTGTATTTGAATGAGATATCTAAATCATATAGACTACAATAGGACCTTGTTTATTTCTCACATTAACTTGTTTTAAATAGTGGATTGACAACCATCTAGGAAGTATCACACTTCCCAGACAAGTGTACAGTAGGCAGTCCACTGTCATATATCATTTAACTATATTTTGGTGGTCTTATTTTCTATTACAGTAATTCCTCCTAGCCAAAAGGAAGCTCTCACATTCAACTCGTGGATCGAGAAGTTAGAAAAATGCAACAACCATCAACCAACCAACATTAACAGTATTCTTCCTCGCCCCTTACCCTTATCTCTTTATTATTTCTAATTGTTCTAAAGGACACGTTTCTTTTGGTGCATTTAAAAGGAATCATTCTTCTTGTTTTCTTACATTTAGTGAAAGAGAATACCCTCTCCTATTCATCCTTTTGTGTCATTGAATATAATATTTTGATTTTGGTTTAAAACACTTGCATTACATTCTGATTTGTTGCATTATTAGCCCACACTAAAATTGAGGGAAACCTATATGGTGGAAGTCATGCCAAGCTAATGGTTGACACAAAGAATCATAGAAATCACATGTTTCTCTCTCTCTCTCTATGTCTTACCAAACTTGCACAAAATCAAATATACACATCTTTTTTAAACAATATCTTACCTAGGAACATCTGTCAGTGATCACATGATCCGATTTGCATGTACTCCCTAGCTCATTGCCTCTCGCCGAGTCATCATCTCAGAGGACAGCCCACCCCCGCCATAACATTCCTGAAACCTCTCCTTTTATATATCCTTCTTCGTATGATGCCTTTCCAACAAAAAAATTCTATTCTAAATAAACACAGTTAGTCCTAAATAGCATAAGCTAAACAAAGATAAGAAAATCACTGTTAGGATCATGTTTTTTCTTAGCGTTCTTCTTGGCTTGTGTTTTGAGGTGTGAGATAATGAATCCCCATGTTCCTTCTCCCTTGCACATTCCACCATCATAGTTGGAGTATTCTGACTTTTTCTGAGTGTGTTGGGGCCCCATCTTCTCATTCTCAGGATTCTGGGTTTGATTCTTCACTTAATTTAATTCACAAAACCAATTTTCTTTATTTCTTTCTCATTTCACAATCACCGATGTCGATCTAGCGACCATTGCTAGTTCACATCTGACCGTCATTAGTTAAACCCTAACCGGTGTTGGCTTTTGGATTTCTAGTTACTTTACCTAGAACAACTTTCATTACTACTTTTGTTCTATTTCCAACCCTCAGGGCATCATCATATTTCTCCCTTATTGATATTTTTTGTCATACATAGTTTCACCAGTACAAATCCAACATTCCCACTTCATTTTTTTGAGACTAGTTTCTTCCATAGTGACCGGTATCAGTTTTAGAAACCATCATCGGTGTTGTCCTAACCATCACCGATCATCCTGACCGTCATCATTTTGCCCAAAACCGTCACCGTTAACCTAACCGTCATTGGTTACCTATTGACCATATTCACCTCCCGATCCCCATTATTCTCTGTTTTTAATAATTTTTGTATCATCTATAGAATACAGTCTTACCAGGTCAGCACTTATTCACATGGTGCTAACTCGCAACTAGAACAATGCCCTCATATTCCATGCTAGTCATCAACCACTCCCACCTATTCCTTCTCTTCCTTTCGTCAAATCACCCGTGGATCTAACCTTACCTATCACCATTGCTACAAGTGACAAGGAGTTTGCATGACTCCTTGATCAGAATCCCATGGAATTAAAGTTCTACCTTTCCCATTCTTCCACTTGAGACTCATCTGGTCAATTGATATACGACATGCCGATATCATTCCCCTTTCCTTTGTTATTTCTCCTACATTACTCTCACCTACTTCACCCGTGAAAATTTCTCATATATCACCCATACCTACCATAATAGCCGCATCGCAGCTTTCCCTCGCACCTATTATATTTATTGTCCCCTCGTCCCACCACTAAGACCATACCACAATCTGCACCTATTGTCTCACAAATACCCATTGCAACACAACCACCCATAGTGTCACCGACCCTACTCCATTCCAAAATATTGTCCACTCTATCCTGAAAATGTTACCCACAATCACTACCGAGTCACAACAACCACCCCACCTATATACACCTATTATTAACAAGCCCCTGTCTCGTTTGTCACCCATTCTGGATAAATACCTTCCATGTCGGTTCCTTATTCTCAACCTCCCTATCAGGTTCAATATCCACCTCTTTATACCATAGGAGGTGTCCCCCATCACAACCTACCAATGACCTCATCAAGTTGATGATGGAAAAGATGCAAACACTAGAAGCATCGGTTTCCGGCTCATGCAATTCCCTCACCTATGATGAAATTTGTAATGAGCCTATTCACCCATCCATTCCCTTTCGACCATACCCCATACATTGGGAGATGCCCAAATTCAACTGATTCAATAACAAAGAAGATCCACAACAACATTTGCGGTCCTTTAAACATGGGTGTTACCTGATTGCCCATGATGACACTTTACTTTTGAGGACTTTCCCAATGTCCCTGACAAGACCTGCATTGGACTGGTATAGTGGACTACCAAGACACTCCATTTACTCATTTAATCAAGTAGCCCAAACCTTCCTTGATCACTTCTCCATCAACTTTGTTAAGAAGGTTACCATGACTGATCTCTATTCCACATGAAAATATGACGACGAGTCTATCGCTGACTTTTTTGCTCACTGGCACAGCCTCATAAACCAGCTCACATTCTAATTGCCTCAAACCGAGATGATAGAACTATTTACTCGGGCATGTGCTAGACACATCTCACTAACCCTATAGGTGCAAACATTTCACTTTTTTGACGAGGCATTCACCATGGCCCGGAAATTAGAAATTTGTGCTATCGAAGAAAAGAAGATTCAACTTCGTAATAAGAACATCGCGTTCAAATCAAATGACACTTAATGATCTTTGAAACCTCAAAGAAACTATTCAAATTCCAAATGTTTTGCAAATGTCATAGTTCTAAAATTTTGTTCCCCTCACCAATGAAACTCATCCAAATCCCCTTCTAATCTTTCTCCTATACAAGCTTTCCAGTTCAAATGAGAACAACGAAATTCCTCCTCTGCTTTGGAAAATCTTGTTAAGGAAGGTGTCATTACCCTTCCACCCATAAAACCGCATACTAGGTTCAACCTTGAGTGACCCATCCTACCTGGTATAAGGAACATGAATTTTTCAACGGAGACATCAAAAATATCATTTAAGAAATGATAGACAACGGAGAATTAGTATTGGATAGCTTGAATGCACCCAAAGAACTAAAGCCTACACATCTTCAAGAAGTCATTCCCTAATCATGCCCCATCTTCTAACCAAGGGGATAATACCTCAAATAATGATATCACTGTACGAGGTCCATGCTATTTTCAATGACGCACTTGTAGCTTTCCAATTGCCTCATATTCCTTCCATAGATGAAATCTTAGCACACGCTCCCATACCTCCACCAGAGCCTATTTCATCTACTCCTCTATCCACAGAGGAATCCCCTTCATCTTCTCATTCACCCATGAAAGAACCTATAATCAGCACACCACCTTCGACCCCTCAAAATTTTGAGCAGTTTTCAATGACACCTCTCCTAATCATATAAGATGTAGGTTCACCACCTACACTAATGCAAGGAGATCCCATTTCAGCTAGCCCATCCTTTCCTCTACCCATGTAGGATACTATAGAGGTACCAGCACCTGTAGATGACCATTCACCATCATACCTTAAAAATCCCATTGATCTAATTTTGGTACTCTTACCCACGAGTCCAATGCTAGCCATTTCCCAGTATCTCAAACTCATTTTACGGGGATTGCCACTCGGTCCATGGAGGCTCCTCTTATAAATATACCATTCTCATGCTTAGCTAATCACCTAGACTATGTCGATAGAGCCTTACTTTGGGGGAGTCTTCTACTTCTTGTTTCAACACAAATGTAGTTGTCACTTGTTGATACCTCCACTATCTATCCAAAAGTGTTTCGGCCAACCAAACCGAACATAACCACAACTATCGTAAGATCTCCCACGACACCACCCATAACTCAACACAAACCTCTATCCATAACCCAATATGCATCTACACCCAAACCTATGCCTACATCATCTTCCTTACCTAAACCTATCACTACTTTAGGTGTCATACCAATAACTAGCCTTACCCATCCACCCATTAAATTAGATTTAGCCACATATTCAAAAGCCGACACCAAACTTAACTTGACCCCTAAATAGAAGAGCCAATCTCCTAGATCTCATACCCCACCTCACCAACCACACCCTTATTTCCTTCACATCTTACATCCATCTTAGGACCTCACCCCTCGACCCTGCCAAGAAAATCCCATCCACTTGTAAACCTCAAATGCAACAACCTGTTTCCCCATCACATACCTCTAATATACCCAAGCACCTCACGCAACCTCCGCCTCACCCGTAACCTACTTACCACCTATGCCTCCAATTCCATCAATAAATTCTTAACTACCCACAACAATTTCTTCTCTTTCACTCACAACTCCTATCTAACCTATGCCACCTACCTCCATAGAACCTCGGTTACCCCCATGGGTAACCTTCCCTCTCGCACCATCCGCTTATCCCTCTACATCTCATGTGCCCATATCATCTTTACCCAAGAAGATGCAACCTAAAGCTAAAAATTTGCTACCCTCCAATAACTTAGTACAACAAACCACAAATTCTATTGCCACCATCTACCATGCCTCCACCCAAGCCGATACGACCAACACCTAGGACCAAACCACACACCAAACTAGTAGCCTAACCTACCCCCCCATCTTGCAAAGACTCTTCCTACACAATCAGCCGCACCTGTACCTAAACCCACATTCACCTCCCATTGTGATCCATTAGTAGGGTCCTACGCCAAAATCCTAACCAACCTCCTCGAAACTTTTTCATCACATTACCACCTCTTAGACCTTACAATCCACTCAAACCCAAACCAAAAGGGTTTGATGAAACCAAAATTTGCGCCTACCATCATGTGCTAGGACACAATGTAGAGAATTGTAAGGCTTTGAAAGCCACTCTTGTCCAATTGTGTCCTCTTAAAGAAAACTTTGACGATGATGATCTTCTTGATGAGGACCCTATTTCACCTTCACCAATTTCCACAATTCTTCCCTCATTTCCTAATTACGTAAAAAAATATCTACCCCCACAACTCTTATATCCATCCCCAAGATTCGAAATTAACATGGTTCACATAAGAGAGTTGACCAAACCACCACCCAAATGTAATTGTGCCCGACTCATCTCATAAGGTTGGTACCCACCACTAGGGTTTTGTCCCTCTTACCATATACCTTCCATGACATGCCCTCTCCATCTAACTCCCTTTAGATTAACATGATTAGCATTACCACCCATGCTTAGAAAAAAAAGGCAAGTACAAAGCAACTATCCCAACAACCAACCATGTACCAAACATACCATCTACACTTGCATCCAAAGTCATCACTCACATTCCCGCATATCCCATTTCCGATGGGGCTACACATGGTACAATTCTGAAACAACTACATAAATCACCCTCAAAATGTCTTTGTATGACCTCATCTAGACATCAAATTCACATCGTCAAGCCCTTATGGAGGTCCTTCAATCTATCGAAGTCTTACCAAATGAACCCACACTTGTAGCCTCCATCATTACCCCTTACCACGTAGCCTCTCTCACTTGGTCTTCACCTTCATCTACACCTTCACCCACTCTCCAAGTGGCCACCCTCGATTTATAGATGAAGAGACCACTCCCTTTCATCCGATGACCCCGACACCACTTTTTTCATCTTTGTCTTTATTGATAATATACGCATTTGAAACATTATGATTGATGGTGGTGCTAACTTTAACATCATCTCATCCCATGTGTATGCCCAAATGTAAATACCTGCAATTGCATGCATATTAACCCCATTATGTCATGTTCATTCAATGACACCATAACCTCTACATTGGGTACCGTTGTTCTCCATGTCCACGTAGGTCCCCACACTTTCCTAGAATTTTTCTGTCCTAAAAGGGGAGTTCCAATATAACTTGTTTCTTAGTCGACCTTGGATTCATGTCATGGGTTGTGTCCCTTCGACGTTACATCGATGCCTCAAATTTGAACATGAGGGACATAATTACACCATCCTGCTTACCCCTCACCTTTCAAGACCTATAACATGCTATATCGACCTAATGATGTGCTTGTACATCAGTCAAGGCATCCGCCACCAAAACCACTTCACCTCCACCCACAAGCCCATCCACCAAAATTTCCACTAATTCTATTGTGTCTAACCTCACCATCCCTATCTTTGTAACTTCATAGTCTCCACCGCTAGCACCTCTGCTTCCCCTTCATCTTGTGAGCCATCTATACTTTACCTGTTATCCAAAATTTCACCCCAGGGTAAAATTTGATAACATGTGTCAGAATGTTCAAGTCCCAAGGCAATTGGCTGATTCAGAGTAAAAATCAGGTTTCTAGGGTCCCTTCAGGAATTTTTCTAACTCCCCAGGCTGAAGAAGGAAGGAGCAAGCTCTGAAAAAATGCAAAAAGGTTGCAGAAAGGCAAGTAGATTGATCCAGGAAAAAGTGTGAAAATTGGCTAAGTCCTACTCAAGGGAGTAATTGGGACATTTGGGACGTCAAGGCGCGGATCGGCCGAAAAGCCTCCAGGCGGCCCAAATTGCATTTGGGACAATCGGGCCAGAAGTACGCGGAGGGCGTGAAAAGCCGATCCGGCCGAAGGAGGAAGAAAAATTGGCTAAGTGTTGCTCAGGACGTTTGGGACAAAAAGACCGAACCGGCGGATCGGCCGAAATGAGCACAGGTAGGTAGTAAAAAAGCAAATGGGACAATCGGACGGAAAAGGCTTGAACCGCCGAATAGCAAGCAATAAGCACAAAGGGCCCAAAAACAAAGTGGGACAAGTGGTACGAATGGGCCCGAACCGGCTGAAATTGTCCCAAGCGGTCCAAAGGAAAATGGAACAATCGGGCCAGAGGTACGCGAACCGGCCGAATCGGCCGAAATTGTCACAAAGGGTCCAAAATCAAATGGGACATCCGGGACAGATGGACACGAAGTACGCGGAAGACCCGGCAGGCAGAACCAACCAAAAGATGCCACGTGTCTCAAGGAGAAAGGTTAAAAAGTCAAAGGGGCAAGGTTTGAAGCGCTGGCCCGAGCCAATAGGAATTGGACACGTGTCCAATAGAGCAGTAAAGTGCGGAATTCGGGAGGACTTAGAAATTTTGAAGAAGTCTGGGGCCCAAAGTTTAAAAGACAAGGTTGACCCCGCGCCCTCCAACCGGATCATGCCACGTATCTTCCAGTGGCGGGAGCGGAAAAAAGGTGGAAAATGTTTTAAAATCATCAAAAAGGTCAAATTTCAAGAGACAGCCCACCGAAAAGTAGAAGGAGAGAGAATCACGCGACCAATCAGAGCGTGCCACGTGTCATCCAAGTGGCAGAGCGCGGGAAATATTTCAAAATCCATTTGGAGTGCTTTCGTGCTCTAAATCTTCAGATCGCCATATCTTTTGATCTAGAGCTCGGATTTCCACGTTCTTTATATCAACGGAAAGCTTGTGAGATGCTCTACATGATTCTGGGATCAATCTCGAGTTTTGGTGTAGTTTGAAGAAAGAAAATGGAGAAACAGCGCTGACGTGTGATAATGGCCAGAAGCGACCTTTCAACAACTTGTTTTAATGCTAATGGGTCGCATTCTTCTTCTGCACGGCCAGAAGTGACATTTTAGTGGCCCAGTTAATGCAAATGGGTCGCATTCTCCTCAAAATCACTCAAAGTGATAGGGTATGGGTTGACAAAGATCCCCCATGCTGATTTAATACATCTGCAGTCAATAAGGGATGGGCTTGCTGCGTTTTCCTACGTTTTTGTCCCCAGGCTTGACCCATGCAATGTAAAAAGCCAGATTTGGCTCATTTTAAAAAGAGGTTGTTCATTCTTTCTGCTCTGCCCTCCCTTCTTTTCTTCTCTAGGGTTGAAAATGGAGTTCGAACCTCCTCCCTTTCTCTGTAATGGCGTTCCTGCCTTTTACCATTAATGGAATGATGTTCTGTGCAAACCTCTGGAGCAACAAAACGTGTTCTGTGATGCATCTGTCCATCCTCTCTCATTTTTGCTTGTCTTCTTCTTGCCTCTCTTCATTGCAGGTGTCTGTGCATGTTTGAATGTTCATTGCAGGTTTGGAGCTGTGTTCATGGAGTTTTGGGACATTTTCTGTGTGAAATCTATCCTTGGGTTTGTGATGCTTCTGTCCATCCTTCCCAATGGCTCACCTCTCTTTGTCCCATGGCAGTTTTGATAGATGTTCAACATTCTCCTTCTCTGGTGTATCACCGTTTTAGTGTAGGCTTTTGCTGTTTTTTTCCTTTCTCTCTCTCTCTCTCTGTCTCCTTGGCATGGTTAGATTAGGATTAGATTAGCTTGCCTGCACTGGAATAGCTTGTGGCAGGTAGTTTAGGAGCAGGAACCAGCCTTCTGCGGTTTCACAAGAGAGAGAGGTTTCCATGTTGTGCAATCTCACTGGATGCTTGAACATCAACTTAGAAGCTCGATGCGCGTCCGGGGTGCTGTGATTTTGTACTAACAGCTTTGGCACATGCCGGTGGGACCTTAGAGGTCTTTCACTCCATCTTTTGCAGGTTTATGTGTTCCCGTGAAGATTTCAGCCTTTGGAGGCACTTGCAAACACATCGGCGACTCCATCCGGTCAACCCCATCTCTCGAAGTTGCAGACCTTCCTTTCCATTCATTTCCATCCATTTTCATCCATCTTCCTTTCCATCCCCTTCATTCTTTTCCATTCCATGAAGTTGTGCAATCATGACTTCATTTCCATCATGGAATTCACATCAACAACAGCAGTATTTTCCACTTCCAACATGTTTTACAAATCCTCCAGATCAGCATGCATACTCATATGAACAGTAGTGCCAAAGTCAGTTTGGCTATGGAGCTTTCCAAGAGCAAGGGTGTGCATACAACGAAGACCATCAGATCCAAGATGCTGGTCTGTTGGAGAAAATCCAAAAGATGGAGGTGGGGATGCTGCAGTCCAGAGCAACAGCTCAAATGAGAGCTTTCAGAATTGGTTGCAGGACTCCTTGTCCATGGGGAGGCCCTTTTCCAAGACACTTCAGCCCTCAAGAGAAGCTGGACTTCATGATAAAGATGCTGCCCCAACTTGCACAATGGACAGCAGAAATAGAGGCCTATACAGTCGGTGTTGAACAACCTTGTCAATGGGTAAGTTCTACACCATCATCTGGTTTCTCTCTTCCCATTACTCAAGCAGCATCATCTCATCTGGACCTGCAAATTTTAAACCCTCCATCTGCTGTCCCAAGTGTTGAATCCATCTCTCCACCTCTCAGTCTTCCACCACACCTCGATTCTTCTTTCCTTTTTCCTTCCAAACAGTTATCCCCTCCACAAGAGCTAACAGAAACACCCCCTCCTCCAAAGAAACAAGAGTTTTCACCTCCTCCACCACCACAAAAAATTGTCAAATTAGTGGAGTTTCAACCTATCCCTCCTTTTGCATTCCCAATTCCATGTGGGGAAGAAGAAATTGTAAAAATCAGTCATAAAGGAAAGCAAGGAGAGGAGCCCAACGAAAAGAAATGATAGACAACTTGAAGGTTTGGGCTTCCAAATTTGGGATAAAAAGATTCCCTTGACGGTTAATCCTACGGAAGAGGCCAAGGTTGAAAAAATGGTGGTTAGGACTGATTTTTTGAAGAAGAAAATCTTGCAGCCCCAACTTGCCCTTTAGAGCAGCGTGAATGAAGAGTTTGACTTGAAAAACTTCACGCTGGAGGAAGAGTTCAACCAAGAGCAAGATTGCCTTCAAACATTGGAGGAAGGAGAAGCTGCTCCAAATCCAAAAGAAGAGGAGCACATTCTAGCTGTGGAGGAGAAAAGTGCAGATCCAAGGGCTTTGGGCACAAAGCAGGCTACAGAAGAACCTTCAGTTCTTCTTTCCACTTCATCTCTCTCAAGTTCTATTACTGAAAAGGAGTTTGATCTCTCAAACTCAATATTGGAGAGTGAAGGAAACCATGGTGGTCAAGTTGCAGATCAAGAGGACACCATGGAGGAAGTTGAACACGAACAACGGGACAACAATGATGTAGTTTACCTGTCAGATTTGGAGGATTGTTTTGATGGAGAAGAGTCGGTTGAGTTTTCACCATTCTCTCTTTCATCATCCACATTCCAAACACAAGAGCCTGCTGCCATGAAGGAGAACTTTCATTTACAGCAGCCTGCATCTTATAGCAGCCCTTTGGAATCAAAATTGGAAGATTCTAATCTTCCCTGTTCTTCATTGGAGGAAGAGAAAGGACAGAAGAATTTCACCATTTCTTCCACATCATCCATTCAAGAGGGTCTACAAGAAGACTCCATTCTTGGAGTTGAAAATCACAGCAATGGGCATACTCAAAGGACCATACCTTGCCCAATCAGGTATTTGGCTTCATTGGAGCCAAAGGAGAAGCCACAACCAGTCATGCTTGCTTCTGAGCATGAGGATGAGCTACAAAGTACCAAGGATCAGCTGCCATACCTCTCCAATCCAAATGCAGAGAAACTAAAAGAGGTATTGGATTTTTCAGTTGATACCTTGATGATTTGGATAGAAGACCAGCTTCTTGTTGATTTTCCATCCATCCAAACAGCCATGATCAGTGCCAAATCAATTGCATGGCTGCCAATTTTGAAGAAAGGAAGCTATTTCTCACAACCAGTTGCAGGGTTTGTTTAGCTTGCCTTTGCTTCCAGCTAGAGTAGAGTAGGTAGATTTGCTTTCAGTAGAAGAAGTGCTCGTGCACACTCTGCATGTTCCATTTGGGACATGTATGATTTTCAGTTCTGTACATAGTTTTTGGTGTTGCTGGTTTTGCTCTTGCACAGTTCGTTTCAATGGTTTTTGGTGAGAACAACTCCATGCCCGGTGGGTTTCCAAGTGGCTCAGAGGGAGGTTTTCAAAGTTCAGATCAGTTTTTAGGTTATTACTTATGACTCCATGCCCAATGGATTGCTTCAGGCAACTGGTCTTTTCATCTAGCAGGCAGATGACCCTGCTGAGTCGCCAAATTGTTATCCAAAATTTCACCCCCCCAGGGTAAATTTGATAACATGTATCAGAATGTTCAAGTCCCAAGGCAATTGACTGATTCAGAGTAAAAATCAGGTTTCTAGGGTCCCTTCAGGAATTTTTCTAACTCCCCAGGCCGAAGAAGGAAGGAGCAAGCTCTGAAAAAATGCAAAAAGGTTTGCAGAAAGGCAAGTAGGTTGATCCAGGAAAAAGTGTGAAAATTGGCTAAGTCCTACTCAAGGGAGCAACTGGGACATTTGGGACGTCAAGGCGCGGATCGGCTGAAAATCCTCCAGGCGGCCCAAATTACATTTGGGACAATCGGGCCAGAAGTACACGGAGGACGCGAAAAGCTGATCCGGCCGAAGGAGGAAGAAAAATTGGCTAAGTGTTGCTCGGGACATTTGGGACAAAAAGATCTCGAACCGGCCGGATCGGCTGAAATGAGCACAGAAAAAAAAAAGCAAATGGGACAATCGGGCCGAAAAGGCTCAACTGGGCCGAACATAAATAAGCACAAAGGGCCCAAAAACAAAGTGGGACAAGTGGTACGAATGGGCCCGAACCGGCCGAACCGGCCGAAATTGTCCCAAGCGGTCCAAAGGAAAATGGAACAATCGGGCCAGAGATGCGAACCGGCCGAATCGGCCGAAATTGTCCCAAAGGGTCCAAAATCAAATGGGACATCCGGGACAGATGGACGCGAAGTACGCGGAAGACCCGGCAGGCCCGAGAACCAACCAAAAGACGCCACGTGTCTCAAGGAGAAAGGTCCAAAAGTCAAAGGGGCAAGGTTTGAAGCACTGGCCCGAGCCAATAGGAATTGGGCACGTGTCCAATGGAGCAAGGAAGTGCGGAGTTCGGGGAGGACTTAGAAATTTTGAAGAAGTCTTGGGCCCAAATTTTAAAAGACAAGGTTGACCCCGCCCCGTGCTCTAACCGAGATCATGCCACTTATCTTCCAAGTGGCGGGGAGCGGAAAAAAGGTGGAAAATGTTTTAAAATCATCAAAAAGGTCAAATTTCAAGAGACCCACCAAAAGTAAAGGAGAGAGAATCACGTGACCAATCGGGCGTGCCACGTGTCATCCAAGTGGCGGAGCGCGGAAATATTTCAAAATCCGTTTGGGTGCATTAGCTCCAAGGTGCCTAAAATCTTCAGATCGCCATATCTTTTGATCCAGAGCTCGGATTTCCACGTTATTTATATCAACGGAAAGCTTGTGAGATGCTCTACATAATTAAGGGATCAATATCGAGTTTTGGTGCATTTTGAAGAAATAAAATGGAGAAATGGCGCTGACGTGTGATAATGGCCGGCGACCTTTCAACAACCTGTTTTAATGCTAATGGGTCGCATTCTTCTTCTGCACGGCCAGAAGTGACATTTTAGCGGCCCAGTTAATGCAAATGGGTCGCATTCTCCTCAAAATCGCTCAAAGTGACAGGGGGTATGGGTTGACAAAGATCCCCATGCTGATTTAATACATCTGCATCAATAAGGGATGGGCTTGCGCGTTTCCTACGTTTTTGTCCCTGGCTTGACCCATGCAATGTAAAAAGCCAGATTTGGCTCATTTAAAAAAAAGGTGGTTCATTCTTTCTGCTCTGCCCTCCCTTCTTTTCTTCTCTAGGGTTGAAAATGGAGTTCGAACCTCCTCCCTTTCTCTCAGTAATGGCGTTCCTACCTTTTACCATTAATGGAATGATGTTACGTGTAAACCTCTCGGAGCAAAAACGTGTTCTATGATGCATCTGTCCATCCTCTCTCATTTTTTTCTTGTCTTCTTCTTGCCTCTCTTCATTGCAGTGTGTCATGCATGTTTGAATGTTCATTGTAGGTTTGGAGTGTGTTCATGGAGTTTTGGGACATTTTCATGTGAAATCTATCCTTGGGTTTGTGAATGATTCTTCTATCCATCCTTCCCAATGGCTCACCTCTCTTTGTCCCATGACAGTTTTGATAGATGTTCAACATTCTCCTTCTCACGGTGTATCACCGTTTTAGTGTAGGCTTTTGCTGTTTTTCCTTTCTCTCTCTCTCTGTCTCCTTGCACAGTTAGATTAGGATTAGATTAGCTTGCTGCACTAGAATAGCTTGTGGTAGGTAGTTTAGGAGCAGAACCAGCCTTCTCTGGAGATTCCTCTCTCGGTTTACAAGTCCCACGCTTGGAGAGAGGTTTCCATGTTGTCATGATGACATTTGGATGCAACATCAACCTAGAAGCTGATGCGCGTCCGGTGGGTGCTTGATTTTACACTACTTCACTAACACTACCCACATACCAACTATTGATCCCTTATAAAGTGTTTTTCAATGCCTCACTTTGGGGAATACCGCCTATACAATATTAATACCTTCTTCACCCCATAAGAGTACGGGAATCTACGTCAACACACCCTAATTATGACATGACATTCGCATTGGTGATATTTTCCCTTATGGCCCTCCCCACCTTCGCACCAATATAACGTATGGGGCACTTGAGATGACCACCTATAAACCCGAACCTCCATTGTAATCCCAACCATTTTACGCTGACCTACACTCCCTCACCAACCATAGTTTTACTCACATGTTCCTCCACCACCTTGGATGTGGAAAGGATTTGGCTTTGCTTTTTATGAACAAGGCCACCACTGCTTGTCATTTCTTGTACCTCTCATAAACACAATAACCATAGTGGCATTGGTTTTGATGCTTCATATTCTAAGAAGGCTGCAAATCAACCTTATTCAAAATGAAGCATGTCCCCCTCTCATTCACCCACATTACCATCCTCACCTACGAGTCCATATATCCCAATCTATATCTCCTAACTTCATTTTTTCAAAAACACCATTTCCCTAGGACTACCGACTTATCAATGCGATGGCAAGGCTCCCTCTTCTCCCCCATTCCTATATCCTCACATGATCGATGATGATACACCTTCAATTAACATCGTTCAATGTCAAGATGATGAGTCCATCCTCACCTAGCTTGGTGTAGAAGAATCTTATATTCACCGGTCGTTACCTTAGGAGACACAAACCATGTTAAACAAATTGACCATCGAAATCAACATTAATACCCCGATGACCCACACATTATAAATATCAGCCTATCTTTATATGCTACTAAATAGGAAGCCTTCATCTCCTTCCTTCGGGACCATAGCAACACATTCGCTTGGTCCTATGTCGATATATGCCTAGTATTGATCCTAAAATTTTGGGTCATAATATTGTGAACATTCCCGATGCCAAACTTATCACACAAAATTTGTGGAAAATGCATCCTCACATTGTTTTTGGTCAAAAAGAGCTTGAGTGCCTTCTCTCGGTTTCCTTCATTCATCCCATTGACTATCCCCAATGGATTTCTAACATCGTGAAAGTGATACGGGGACTCCACATTTGCATAGATTTATGTGACCTCAACCTTGCATGTCCGAAAGATGATTTCCCACCGCCACGCATTGACCAACTAGTTGAGACCATGGAATGTTATCATTGATGGACGGTTTCTTGGGTTCTGATCAAATATTACTAGCTCCCGAGGATCAACACAAGACTACTTTCATCACCCCTTGGGGGAATTTATGCTATCAAGGCATGCCCTTTGGACTCAAAACATTTGGTGCTACATATCAGCAGGCCATGACTTACATCTTCAATGACATCATGCATCCCATATTGGAGGATTATGTAGATGATCTGCTTGCCAATTCCAAACATTGAACTGAACACCTACCTATTCTTAAAGTCATCTTTGACCACCTCATCAAATATTGTGTTCGTCTTCAACCAAAAAAATGTGTCTTTATAGTACTTTCAGGAAAAATCCTAGGCTTCATTGTTTCTTTGCATGACATAGAAGGTGATCCTGCTAAATTCAAGGCTATCATTGAAATTCCTCCACCCACTAATCTCCATCAACTTTGCATCCTACATGGTAAGTTATAATCTATTTGTTGTTTTATCTCACACTTTCCGACCATTGTCAACCATTTCATCATCTTCTCAAGAAATATGTTTCATTCAAATGGGATGAGGAATGTCATAAATCCTTCGAGGCCTTAAAAATACATCCTTGAACCACCGGTACTCGTTCCTCCTAAGGATGACCAGCCCTTCTACCTATATATTCCTGCCACTGACCATTCTCTAGGTGCCATGCTCACTCATTACAACAACTAACACTAGGAGTAAGTGGTTTATTACATAAGTCATACCCTTCCCGACTACAAAACTAGATATACCCATGCCAAAAAAATTTACCTAGCCTTAGTTTTCATCACCACCAAACTCCGCCATTACCTACTCCACCACAAAAACTTTGTCATTACTAATATGGACCCATTACACTACATGTATGCCAAAATTTATCAAAATCAATGTCGCACACTTGCGACTTATGATTTTGGATGACCTCAACCTCAAATTCATCCATCAAAAGTCCATTAAGGGCCAAGTAATCACCGACCAATTGGCTAATGCACCTATTTCCGGATCAATCCTCTAACTTCGACTTTCCGGATGAGTCTATTGCTACCTTACCGTTTCCTGGAGGAACCTACTTACCAAATGAAACTATTCTTCGATGGTTCCAAGTGTCGGTGTGCGGGTGGGGTTGGTGTTATCCTCATTCCTCTTGATGGTGAACATATTTCTTTGTCTTTGAAACTTGATTTTGATTTTATAAACAATATTGCTGAATGCGAAGCACTCATATTGGGTCTCCAGTTTGCTTATGCCTTAGATGTTAAGTCAATCAACATCTTTCGTGATTCTCAATTGTTCATAAACAAAGTCGTGATATATACTAGATTGTCGTAATGAGATACTTCAAAAGTATAAGCATCATGTAGACATAATTTTTACCACCTTCACCATTATTTCCTTAAAACCACCCTACGTTCTACCAATAAATTCACAGATACCATGGCTCTTTAGCTTCTTAGATACTGCTTTTACCACGTTGAATCTAAAATCTTTATCACCATACAAAACTACAATCACCCTCTTATTTTCCTCATGAAGCTTACTCTATCGAACTACTACTCCTGACCCAAGTGACCTTTGGTATAAGCAATACACAAAGTATATTTCTCTCTTTATTTTACTCGCCGATCTCACTCGTAATGGACAATGTGGCTTCCTCAAAAATTTCTTGTGTTATGTCATCATGGGTGGTCTTCTATACAAATGTGGTTTCGATGACATTCTCTTACGCATTCATTACCAATTTTGAAATTCCCTACACCATTAAGGAAGTCCACGATGGGATTTTTGAAGGCCACTTTAGTGGTCTCATTGTCGCTAAACACATTCTTCGCCTAGGATATTACTACCCAACCCCGAACCATGATTGTTGTGATTATGTGAAATGTTATGTAAAATTCTAGCAATATGCTAATCTCCATCACACCCCTAGTCATGCCTTACAGGTTGTGAGAGACCTTTGGCATTTCTCTCAATGAGGTTTGGATCTTGTTGGTGAGATCAACCCTCATTCTTCACAACGCCACCAATGGATCATAACCATCATTGAATATTATACTAAATGGGTAGAATCCATTCCCCTCATTTCCACCAAAGCTGAAAAATATGTGAATTCATTAACCATCACATCATCTGTCATTTGGTGTCCCTCACCACATTATCATAGATAACGGAAAACAATTCAAAAATAAAACCCTACGCAAACTAATTGATGCTTTTGGCATCGGCTTAGTTTCTCATCACCTTATTACCCGCAAACCAATAGTCAAGCCGAATCAACCAATAAAACCTTGAACAAAATTATTATGAAGGTGGTCAATGATATTGGGAAGGATTGGCATACACACATTCCTTTCACCTTGTGGGCTTACCACACTAGTATTCACACTTCGACTACTACCACCCCCTTTTCTCTAGTCTACGGTACTAAGGTTGTCTTACCTCTCGAAGTCCAGATTCCATCCGTCCACATCTCACTACAAGACATGCTCAACGATGATGAATTTCACCAGGATCATTTAACGCAACTCGAATTATTAGATGAATGTTATCTCAATGCCCTGGACCATCTCCAAATCTACCAAAAATGTATCAAATGTGCCTATGAAAGAAATGTTCATGAATGAACCTTTCAAGTCGGTGACCTCATCCTAAAGGAAAATCAACATGTAACCAAAGAGGAGAAAATTAAATGGGGCAAATTTTCTCCTAATTGGCTTGGACCCTATATCGTCACCCATGCCTGTGGATCAAGTGCTTATTATTTATCTTCACTTGAAGGTAAACCCAAACATGATCCCCTTAATGCCTTGCATATTCGAACATTTTATTTTATATATTAAGTCATATATCATTTTCTCACAATCAATTGGTTGCTCGTCCCTTGAGTGATGTTCACTTTTCATTATTACCCATTTTGAGAATCCATGATTAAATAAGAATCATGTGATTACCCATCACCTTTTAGCCTTGTATTCAATATGAGTACCACGGCTCCGCTCATAACATGATTCTCATGTATACTTTTCATCTTCTTAAAGATGGAATCCCATGGTCATTCATCACTCGAAACCAACTCTTTCCTAGTTAATTTTTGTGTACTATGATCTTGTCTTGTAAATCAAGAACCTAATTGTCCTCTATAATATTTTCCATGACTTAAACATCTAAAAACAAAAAGGGATACAACTCCTCGAGTCACAATTCTAGCAAAAATATGACTCCCTCAAAAAAATAAAAATAAAGGGGACATCTCTTCTTCATACTCTACCACTTTCAATAGGTTCTTCCCTCGAAGGATAGCTATGTACAATCATTACAAAAATGTAATAAATATTCAGAAGCTTCCCACATCAATCAGCTTCACAAAAACCTCAAGAAGATAATATATTCATCCCATATAGACTTCCCACATGGATCGGTCCATTAAAAAACAAAAACACCAAGAAAAATATGAGAATTTCATCATTGACTTGCCTATTTTGGATTCGGGTTTCTTGTTCCAAAAAACACGTCGTCATACACTAAGTTACACTAAGCCTCTCATCCTCACCTCCTTGTCATTTCCACCTAAATTTATCGTTACTCAAGGGACTTTCCACTAATGTGACATTTTGAAATCTTGTGACTTTTCTTTACCCTCAAAATAGTCCATTATGCAAGGCATGTAGGGTCCTCTATTCATAAGATCATTTAGGGTATGGTAGACTCATTAGGGTTCTTATCAATTGCGTAGATCTTTTACCACTTCTTACCATTCACCTTCCTCATTACCTATTGATTATCCTATACAGTACCAGCTCCTCGGCACATGTATTTAAAAATCAATCAACCATACCTAAAACCTAAATATAATCATGCCTATGACCTACATCACCCATACCTAATACTTATCCGCCCATTCCACTATTTCACCTTAATCTTCCCTAGCTTATGGGAGAAATACATAGCCCTGAGGTCCCTTTTCACCGGGACTATGTAGGCAACACTTTGAGGGCATGAGGCCCTTGGAGGTTAGATCGGCCACTCTCTACCCTAACAACTTCCTTCCCCTTTTTTTCGTAGTCACATTCTACCCTAGTTAGTTTCCTTTTATATCAATCATTAGAAATTAAACCAAATAAATGAAAATTACTTCACATCTTTACCATCATCACCAATACATTCATTTCATTATGTCTTCCATTTCTTTACCATTATCATACATTTTCCTATAAAACATCTTAACATCACCCACATCCTCATTAATTACACACATTAATGAGTTAAAAATCAACCGTACCTAAACTCAACCAACCTCAACTCAACCATACCTAAGTCAACCCGACTCAATCCATTCCTATGACCTAACTCAATCCATGCCTATAACTTGACTCAATCTATGCCTACAACCTTACTCAAACCATGCCTATAACTTTGACTCACTTCATGCCCATGACCTGACTCAATCCATGCCTACGGACCCTAACTCTATCATACTTAATTCACCTAGTTTCCATCACATACACAAATAATAATGGAAATTACAATAAGCACACCATCAATAGTATAAATATCATCATCTATATATCATGACGTATGTGTATACATACATATGTGCATCAAATACAAATGAATACAAAAATCTCAAAAACCCTCATGTACATCCTCACTCTCTTCGGCACGCAGGCCGATATATCATCAAAATATACAAAACTCTCATATACAGCCTCACCATCATCGCACGTAGGCCGGTGTATATCAAAAATAAAACAACTACATCAAAATGGAGGTCCACACAGCTATTAGATATCACCCTACTAGATATCCTCCATATCTATCTCCCATGTCTCCTCCTCCTCCTCGGCTCCTATACGATGTCCTACTAACATCTCACCACCCATCATGGGTTGTGGTTGGGTCCCTACTGGTACTACACCTATAGGCTAGCCTCCATGAACTAGTAGCCTCACCGTAACCCCCTGTCTTGGGGCTCACGGCCCTCTATACTCTCCACACTATGGGTCCGTGACTGGTCCTCTCACTCGAGGCCTGATGTGCCATGTACTCTCTATAGGATATGAAATCTATCCCCACTACCATAAAGATATCCTGATAATACCTAGTCTCACCTAGGGCATCCTAAAATATGGCTATGGGTACTGTCTATGGTGGCCCCATTAGCCTCGACGACATCTTACCATGTCATAGTTCTTATGCCTATCCTGAGGGACCTTGTCCCACTCCTACTTGTATCTAGGATTAGAGAGTCGAACTCGCACTGTGAAGTGGCTAACTAGCCTCGCAAACCTCGTAACATGTTCCTATAGGCCGACCACCTGTTTCCCATCACCACCACCACTCTATGTAGGTACCTATCCATGTATTATATGGGCCAAAAGTGGCCACATATGCCTCTCGCACCTATCAAATGCCCCTGCACTATCCCTAACTATGTAATCAACATAGCTACTTGCCTCTGTAGGGTGTCCCTCGAATAGTAATGGTGGTTAAATCCGCTACCCCATATTTGGCCATAAGATCTTTGCTCATATGTGTGCAACCCACCACTATTTGTTTCTATCTCGTAACCCCGTCATCATCAATCCATTAGTCTGCCACCTGCTCCTCCCTTATAGATACTATCGGGTGGGGTGGTGGCAATGGCCTCTCCATGTCATCCCTCATATACTATGGGAAGGGTGGAGTTATATCCTGTGACAACCCAAAATGTCACCTAACCATGTCTACATGTATTACCTCCTACTCTCGGCATGTCGCCCCTCTATCCATTTGAGAAGCTACAATCCATCTAGCTCTATAGCCATCTGCCCATATGATAGATAACCCACACAGGGCCTCCAAATGATGTCTATGCTAGACAACACCTACAAGAACCACCTGTAGTAGATGACATCATGCATCGGCCTACTTGGTCAATGCTTTCCAATAACCAACACCCATCACCTATAGCCCACCTGAACAAAACCTAGCTCAAATATATCAGCCTGGGCATACCAACTAGGTGCACACACATAATGTACTCATAGGCGGAACAATGTAATAGGAAATTACAACACAAGCGAATGTCGTCAAAGCCACCCATACACCAATACCTCCTCGTATAGCTGCACTATTAATGCTGGTGCCCATGAAAAATGGGTTTGGTCTATCACCATATCATGCGGGACCCCATTAGTGATTGTGGGACTATCCCACCCTCTGCATTTGTACTCAGTAAAGCGTAAGACCCTCCATCAACAACAGAAAAAGCCTTGTCTCTTCCAGATGGTCCTAGTACATCTCTTCCTAGTTCATCTTTGACACTTTGTGAAATCTCATCTTTTCCAACCCCTCTCCAAAGACTATCAAAGCATGAACTCCTCTCAAACCTTTGAAGAGATTGAATATAATTGCACCCCCACTATTAGTAACCACAAGATCTTGTACACATCCTCTAGGGTGACTATGATCTCACCAGCCTGTAGATGGAATGTGTTGGTTGTTGAATCCCATCTATCAATGAGGGTGACCATCAAACTAGGATACTTGACTACATGTCGGTGAGTGTCTGACCCCAATCAGGCCAACCATTGCAACATGTCACCAATCCTCCCCTATCGCACCTTCTCAAAATATCATGAGAATAGGTGGCACCCTATCTCACATCCACACTGGTCTCTCACTTGTATCCACTAAAACATCACATTAATACGCCTTGATCATACCCACAAAAACTCTTGACACTTCACCTACACCTATTACCTTCCTTCCTTTTCCCCTCGCAACTTAACCTCTTATCACATATTATATCTACCCACCGTGACCCTAACCCACTATCAAGCATACCATACCCCTTTCAACTTCTTACCCATGCTTTGTTTTTCATCAACAACATTTCCCTTTCCCACTATCTATCTCACCCAACCATCATAGGTATTTTTGGCCCCATTTTCCCCACATGTTGATTGGTACCACTTACATCTAACTAACCACGGTCTATCCCACACCAACATCGATCACCTTATTTGTGGATCGGTACATACTCGACACCACTTACGTCGGCCACCCTTGACCAATGCCCAGCCACCGTCATGAAGAAATTCACAACACCAAAACCCCTTTTTCCTAAAACAATCCCTTCTTCTCACCCATGCCTACCTAACTCTATCATCATCTCCTCCCCACCACTTCTACACCTAACCCCACATCTACCCATTCCTATTTTACCCAATTTTCCTTTCCCAAAAAATCTCGTATTCTTTCCCTAACCTATATACCTAATTTACCTCCCAAACCAATGCAAGATATTGAATCTTACCTCATCGCATTGCCATCTTCGTTATAGTACGTCAGACTGCTAGATGGGTGGTCCACCCGATCCATCTCCCACCTCTTCCATGTCTAATTACCAAATCCAATCCTCCTCCTCTCCACCTAATCATAATCAATCCACCTGTGCTCTTGAAATCATCTACTTGGCTCCTCTAACCAACCAGATCCCTCTACCTCAGCAGGATATCATCCCTCGTCTTTTTCTCATGAAAAAATGCAAATCGTTCAGTGTTCAATCATTTTCAAAAATCCAAAACATACAAATAAATTCGTAATATAGAGATTTTTCTTTTTATATACCCACGTCGACCTGACCGATGTCAATTATACCTAAACCAACATTGGTCATGTGCCCTAGCTCACCGTGGTTCATTATACCAAGATCGACATCGATCATCTCCCCGCATAAACCGTGATACAATTACCTTGATTTTCCCTAGTTACGTATGATTGGCATCGGTTACCTGTCATATTTGTGCCCATTCCCCATTGTTGTACCCACTTACCCAACCCACCGCCATTTGACCTTACCCACCCTTATGCAACCAACCTCCACACCTACCTTACCTATACTTTTCCTTAATTACATTTTGGGACTTTTTTTTTTTACCCATACCTTGGACATACACGTGTCATGACCTAGCTACTTGGACCTAGAACATTGTTAGTGACTTTTGAACTCATGTGCTTGCTATACCTTGCGACAACTGTTACCTTTTTTGTTTTACCTAGTGACCTTACCTTGCCTCTTGCCATGACCATTTATATTGATGCAACCTTTGGTGTCTTTGGAACATACGTACATGTTATTACACCCGACATGTGAAGTTCTTCCACACCATATCATATACCTTAGATAAACCTATCGCCCCTAGAAAATGTAGAGTTTATATGTTATTCAACCTTTGGTGCACCGTGTTGAAATTTATACGTATGTGTTCATTTGATCACACTACCTTTGACCACGACCCATTACTGGATTACCCTATTGGACCTTTACCCCCTTACCCCTATTTCCCACCTTCCTCTTCATCACATTCACCTTTTAACAAACCACTCATTGATTGTGCCTTTTGCCTCATCAAGTCCTTGTTTGAGGGGGATCACCTTCACCCATACATGGGGCAACCACAACTTTTTTTTTTCAGCATCGCTTAACAATACAAGCTATGCAACAAAAAGGGGAAAAATGTAGACACAAAAATTGGGTCACACTCCCTTGTTCCCTAGTCAAATAATCAACTTGAACATAGTCACCTAACCATGGCCCCTTACACCCCACACTAATATTAATTTTATTAAATTAATCCATGTCCTCACAATATTTATTATTTAATTAATTATCCTAATTAAGATAATTCCCACACCACCAACTCACCTATAAACCTCACCTAGCCACATCACCCTAAGACTATTCTTAGTATGTTTTCATAACTAACTAAGACCTAACTAAACCCTAAAAATCAAAGCCTACATTCTCTCTAACCACATTCCTACATAAGAAAAGGTAACTCCTACTCTTTCTCGAGATGAATAGAGAGATCTCGTGGAAATCACTACTAGGATCTCCCAATTTTAGTAAACATAGGGAATCATGTTAGGTTATGGAGCCTATTTTCATGTCTCGAAAGTGTTGAAGACTATACACTAAGAGTACTATACACTTTTCATGTATCAAAGCCTAAAACATGCCCGATATATCGAGAAATGTGATTTTATCTTACGGGTAGGATTTTGACCTATAGGATTATGGGATGGTTTTTTGCCCATAGATTTGATACCCAGTTTTGTAAAACTACTTAAGCAGCTTGTCTATTTATATGGTTTTATGCATATGATAGATGTATGAAGAACATTGCATAGATGTGCTTTAAATTCAGTGTGTGAATTCTAAAGTTTTTTAGTATAGCTCCAAATAGATCTAGGTATTGTATTGAGAGAGCGGTGGCTTCTAATAAAATGTAAATAAGTGATTCTTGGTGGACTTCACCCAAATTTGGTGAACCACGTTAAATATTGTCTCTTTATGTTGTGTTATTTTATTATGCACTTTTATTTGAGATCTTTAATATTTTATGCATATTAGTCTCTCTCTTGTTGCGATTTTGTGAGGGGATTATTCCACATATTTTATCCCTTATTTCCTAATAGAATCCTACCCTAACCGATGTCGGTTACCCTCGAATCGACGTCGGTCATCCCGAACCAACGTCCGGTTACCTTTTATTCCCTTTGGTAACCTGATTTCAAGGTTGGCACATGTCTGGGAGCAAGAAATGAGATTAAGAGCTGCATGCAAGTGAGACAAGCATCCTTTTACACATCCAGACATCCAAAGCCATCGCAAGCATCAATCAGAGAGCCATTGCATTCATGGGAGCACTGTGGGAAAGCACCAATTCAGGACCATACATGTATTCTCCAATCAACCACTTCCACCATCCAGCCATCAGATCCTTAACACAGTAAGTACGGCCCTAATCGGTGTAGTTGATTTTAGTTAGTAATCTCTATTACTCCTATTGTTAATCTATTCTTTGCATGTTTATTGCTTCATCATCCACTTGTTTGTAAATCTAAAGATCCCTTCACCCACATCACCAAATCACCTATTTTCACCTCTGTGCGTATTTATGAGCATACCTAAGATCTCCACAGACTCCCCATTCACTCACCCAAACTTTATTTGACCTCTGATCACCCCTATTATTTAACCTATTTTGAGTCTCTTTCATCTCGACCATACCGACACTTTGGTTACCCATAACCGTCGCCGCCTTCTACCTAAACCGACATCAATCTCATTTAACCGACATCGTTGTCTTTTATTTACACCTTGACCAAGAACATATGCAAAAACCACCCTACTAGTTGACCTAAATAACCCATAATCTTACCCTGACCAGTCCCAGAACCTTGACAGACCCCTCACCTCTTAGATCCAACTATAGCTTAGCCTATTGTGATTGGATTTTCTTATTGTATTTGAATGAGATACCTAAATCATATCAACTATAATAGGACCTTGTTTATTTATCACATTAACTTATTTTAAACAGTGGATTGACAACCATCTAGGAAGTATCACACTTCCCGAAAATAGCATACGCTAGGTAGTCCACTGTTATATATCATTTAACTATATTTTGTGGTCTTGTTTTCTATTACAGGTAGTTCCTCCTAGCCAAAAGGAAGCTCTCACATTCAGCTATGGATCAAGAAGTCGAATGCGTGCAACAACCATCAACCAAACAAAATTTACATGTATTCCTCCTTGGCCCTTACCCTTATCTATTTTGTCATTTTGAAAATGGTAAAGAAAATGGTGAAATGGTTTATCCATGAATTTCACTCTGAACCACATCTCTAAACTCCCTTAATACTGCATGTTCATCAAGAGGTGAATTCTCTAAAGTGCTCTCTAATCAATCACTGATTGTGATCGCAAAAAAATAAAATACATTGTGCATGCTCCACTTGAGGTACTTAGCCTAGATCATATGCAAGGAAATAGTCCTATGTATCCTAGAGATAACAACTAACTTCCCAAGGTCATCCTAACACTCAATGATCTTCCCTCTATATTCTACTTTGGCCCGATGAGTCTCAAGCCAATCCATGACTAGAACAACCTCGTAGGAGCCTAAGGGTAACACTCGAAGGTCCAAGGTAGTGCAGAATAATCCCAAATTGATTAAATAACTCTCGATGTAGGTATCCACTTGTGAGTTTGGACGTAGAGGCCAACTCAACCGCTAACTATATGGAACCTAGCCATCACTAGACCACATTGGCCCACTATAGAAGTTGATATAAATGAATCTGATACACTTAAATCAAACGGAACTAAGATAAAAATATCCCTAATAGAACTTATCATCTCGATAACTATGGTTAGATGCTCAGCTTGGTGGTTATCTACTCAGTAGCATAAATATGATGAGAGCATCATACATCTTCCACTTTGTAATCGACATGAGATCTCTCTGTCTATCAATGGTGGCAAGTTTTTGCAGATGCATATGCACATAGTGATAAGGGGAACCACACATTCAATATCCAACTACACCTCTCTGAGAAGGTGTCCCTCTTATACTCTAATGTATAAAACCTGCTGGCCAGACCCTGCCAGAATTCAAAATATAGGCTAGATGTACCTATGGGTACCATATCTCCTATCTCTACCCATACCAAAACCTCCTCGAACTCTTCCTCTCTGCATACTTTGTGTCTTCCTAGTCCTCTGCTACTGGTGTGCATGGTGTTGTGACTACTATTGTGTGTATGGTGGAGGTCTCTAGACCGACTATGGAGTTGTGAATATCCTTTACGGGTTGGTGCCATGCCCCATGACCTCTATCTTGAAATGACTGCATCTTCTCCTGAAACTTACCCCTATTCATGTCTTTGTGCTATTGGGCCCTATTCCTGTTCTCCTCAGCTAGGTAGGCCTTCTCTGTAGCCTTCTCAAGTTTTGGAGGAGATAATATCCTGACTGTCCCAACTATATTTGCATTCAGTCCCTAAATGAACCTATTGACTTGCAATTTATCATCCTATGGATAATCCACATACTGCAACAAATCAGGAAATCACCACTCATACTTGCAACCAATCCTGAACCTCGTTTAAGATCGTGGAACTCATCGATCCTCTTTTGAAAAAAATTCTTATACATGTATCAGGATCTAAAGAGCTCCTTAAATAGATCCTAAGTCATTGTATCTCTAGTCAGATGGAGATTTCACCCCTCATTCCTCCACCATATGCCTTATGCGTCACATGGGAGGTGTATCTGAACCTAGCCTTCACATTTATCTCATATGAGTGCAATATAAATAAATTGTTGAGGCTTAAGATTCATGACTAAAGCTGAAATCCATCTAACGTTCCATTATACGTACGTGGATGAAGATGACAAAGATCCTAATCACATTTCCTATGTCACAATCCTGATGGTGATGTCCAACCATCCTCTCAAGTGGCGAATGAGGTTGTCCCTCCTAAAATGGTCCCTCAATGTTGTGAGAGTGGCTAAGAAGAAGCAAGGCTACTCTCTCAAGGTGAATGGAAGGCTATGGGACCTCTCATGTCTATTAGTGTCATTTTGATATGGCTCTTAGTGTACACCCTCATGTGGCATTGTATCATCTCCCTAATAATCCATCTCTTCCTCTGACTCCTGTTATGGAGGGAGACGCTACTGCAAAACCCCCATCATTTATTATAGCACCTAATATTTATGGTTTTAAATAAGGGGCACACAGCTTGGGCATAGGGGACCTACATCCGAAATTCATGACTAAACAAAGTCTCGTACCACATATAAGCATCTTGTGTATGACATGAAGGGTTTTGTTATGAGTTTGTAAAATGTAGGGAAATATTTTAAGTAATTTAAGTCTATGGAATGAACCATTATTAAATTAATGTTAAAATTACCCAGAGCATCCATTGTAGTAACCTGTGCTCTGATACCTAATGTAGTGCTCCATATTTTGGCACTACAAAATATCCTAAATCTCCTAAAATAAAATAAAAATTCTTTTTTATTACATTACGATTATTTAAATTTCTTTAGGACTTCCGTGTTAAGGTACATGCTTAGACTACATTTAACATTAGTTTATTTATTTCATAATGTGTATTTAATTACTTTCCAATTACTTAACATTATTTCCCCAAGCTTTTACATTTATTTATTAAATCAATAGCTCGAGGGTCACTATAAGGTCCAACCAAACATGCCTCTCTAATTATTCTAATACCCCCACTAAATATATTCACCCCTCACCCCTAAATAATCAATTACATCTAATAATTTATAAAGTAAGAGGGATTAATATCCAACCTTGGATTCTTTTAATCCCAACCCTTAGATCCTAGGTTTTCCCCTACAACCCTAAAATTCTATAATGAAGTGTCTTTTATCACTTTTGTTTTCTCATTTGGTTGCTTCATTTTTGGAGGTTGAGGGAGAAGGCTACGGAGAACATATGGAAGATATGGATAAAAAATTGTGTGTGATGGTTTTCATGGAGGAGAATTTCCCATGCTACACTTATTATTTTTTCCTTTTTATAATCGGGGTTTTTAAAAATTTCTTATTATATATTTTTTTCTTTGAAGAAATGAAGCGAGAAGATTTTCTAGTTATTGCATTATATAAAATGTTTTTATTTTATATTATATTTGTGTGTGTGTGTGTATATATATATATATATATATATATATATATATATATATATGAATTTTTAGAAAAAGTCATTGGGGATCTACAAGAACATAATGTTTGAAGATGGGAGGCCACGACAATGCATGACAATACACATGGGGGAAAGTCACAATGGTGTGGGGAGTAAAATCGAGAGGATGGCCCTTGTGGGGAGGGATATGGGGAAGGGTACAGGGTGTGAGGGCGAGGCAGGCCGCACCTGCTTCACCCCCTCCCACCTTATACAAATAAAAACATTCCCTTGATAAAACCAACAAAACCCATATCAAAATAGTTATATATATATATATGACTCTGGGAAATATCTATAACGAAACACCTTAACCTTATACATATATGAATATATTTATGTATATATATTATATAGATATAATATATATACATAAATATATTCATATATGTATAAGGTTAAGGTGTTTCATTATCTAGTATTTCCCAAAGTAATATATATAAAAAGGCAAAGTGGGTTTAGTTTATGGTTTAAATGTGTATACAAGGATGATAATGAGGGAAGCATTATGTGAACTAAGTTAATTAAAATATCTAATTTTCATTAAAGAAAACAAATTCTTAAAAACGAAGAAATATTTTTCTAATATATCCAAGAGCATGAAAAAGATTAACACATTCTCACTTACAATCACAAACAAGAACCATAAAAGAAAAAATATTTCCAAAATCCTTTTAATAATTTAGAAGAATTAGTCCATTACTTTCTTTCATTGTTCTAAGACACAAAACAAAATGATTTTACAACCATGACTATTGATTCCATTAAGCTTGAATAAAATTGTCCATAAAAATTCCTTATTGACCTTTCACAAAACAAGATCTTTCATACATGATAATGAAGTTGTTTTCTTTTAACATTAACTAAAAATTTGAACACTAAATCTACATTATCTATTTCAATAAACCATGCATATAGGATATTCTTTTAAGGACACAATGAATGATAAATGTGCATTATTCTTTTTTTTTTCTTTTTAAAAAATAAGAAAATCAAATCATACAAGAGTGACATATTTATGGTACTTATCATACATTTATTTCTACAAAAGTTTCCTTTCAATACCAATTTAGAAGCAACCTTCCTATTCGAAAACTAAACTTTACAAATTTATTGTTAAATAGGTATAAGTATACCCTTAAAACTTCCATTAACTAAAGTTTATAAAATTTATCAAAAGAAAGAAATGGAAGTTTATTTCAACATGAAAGAATCAAGATTTTAATACAAAAACATTCCTTTTCAAGGAGAGGATAAAAAAATCAACCTTTAAAATACAACCATTTAAACTCATTATGAAGGAAAGGGGAAAATTAACAATATATAAAACATGTTCAAGTGTAAGATCGAAGATCTATCCCAAGGTATGAGACAATTAAAAATGGGTACAACATTATTACAAGAGTACAATAAAATACAAGTGGATAAGCCTCCCATAAGGTGGGGAACAACATGTCAAGATATTCAACTTTTCTTCATAAAACTCCAAGCTAAATCTATAAGTTTTACACTACAAAATAATATTCATAGCACAAGGAGAAAGGTCCTGGTTACCTCCCAACCATATGGCATCATCACATGCCATCTCCAAAAAATTTGAGGACATGTTAGCCTCCCTCTAATCCCATGGGAGATAGAATAGAAAGCCTCAATAATGAACAAGTAAAGGAACAATGGTGAAAATACACAATAAAATTTTGAAAAACATGCCAGTCAAATAAATAGAACCAACACATGAGGAAAAATCCATGTTTTCCCAAAAAGGGGAAGAGTTACAAGAATCCCATATGAAGCCAAAGTGTGAACCAACCATAGGAACAAAATAATAATCTCCAAGTACCCTCCTTATCTCTCCATTCAAAAATTCCCTCCTTATCTCTCCAACCCAAGCACCAAGCCTCCTCCTTGGAAGGCTTTTCAAACCATATATGATTTCCTTGCCAAGGATGGAGAAGGAAGTTAAAACCATATGAAAATCCTTCTCCACATCAAACCATATGAGGGGAGGAATAAAGAATACCAACATGGCTTGCACATCAAGCCATGTGGTGAAAAAGGGTCTTCCTCCCTTTTCCCCAACAACTCCGAATCCATCGCAAAGCATGATGTATGGAGAAAATGAAAATAAAACTAAATCCAAAACATTCCCATAACAAACACACAAACAACAACACATATTGACACCATTTTTATTTCAAAATCACATTAAGTTATCATAAGAAAAAATGAGAGAGATACATGGAGGCCTACCTCAATCAATCTATCCCAAAATCAAAGCAATCTAACACACTCCAAAGATCCAAACTCCACAAGCTCTCTCCAAAAGCTCTAATTCCAAAATGTAAGAATGACCAAAAATTCCCAACCCCTCTCCATGAGGGAGTATAAAAGAATAAACAATTTACAAACCTCACAAATGAGAGGGTGACATGTGTCACCCATCTCATCTCCCCAAAAAATATTCCCAAATTTAAAATGAGTATAAAACAAAACCATTTTAGGAGGTAATCTCTAGAATTCCCCAAAATGTAAATAAATCCAACACCCTACAAATTTTAAGAAAAATGTCATCTTATCATTTGTGAGGTTTGTAATTTTTTTATTCGTTTTTACTCCCTCATCGAGATGGGTTGGGACTTTTTGGTCATTCTTACATTTTGGAGTTGGAGATTTTGGAGAAACCTTGTGGAGCTTGGATCTTTGGAGTGTGTTATATTTCTTTGAGTTTTGGGATATCTTTCTTGAGCTAGGAATCCATGTATCACTCGATGTTCATTGTATGACATAAGCATGTTTAACTTTTTTGATGAATTTTTGTTTATTTCTTGCTCATTGGTTTTTATTCCTCTTTTATAAGGCCCATGGAGACGATCCCTATTTTTCCTCATCTAATAAATTTCTTTTTAAGAAACAAAAAATCCAACCATTATTAAAAGAATGGTGACAACGAGAGGGGTGTAATGGGAAGGGAAATCCCATTTTACCATGAAAAGAGACTCTTGTATGGATAGGTCGAATCCAAGGGATTAATTTCCATGAAAGGGGAACCCCTAAAGTGAAAATAGATTCCCACAATTTCCTCATTTAGCCCAAATTTGAGATGGAGATAAATGTCACAAGGGTTGAGATAGTGCGGCTCACCCAAGAGGTGATTATGTGGTCCTAACTTTCCAATAACAAAGTTCATTAATCATAACTAACTTTTAACACATGTGGGCACCATTAGATCCCTAAAATAGTTTATCATAATAATAAACCAATCAAAATAACATAATTACAATTAGGAATCACTCATGGTGTCTCGAGCATGAACATGCCAAAAAAATACAGGGCTATACACAATCATGCATGGCTAGGACTCATCCCGATTAACCACTTGTTGAATTCAAGGCTTATCTACCCCGAAAACCTTTTTCTCTTGTACCCAATAATTTGCACACTCAATCGAAACATTAAACATACCCGGTCGATAAAATATACTAATTAAATAATCTCAATAAATCAATCATGGATAAATCACACTAACTATACCACAATAAAGTTTAGTATGTGTGTATATGAATTAGTTAACAATGTAAAGGAAATCAAAGATAACACCTAATAGCTTCAATACAATGCTAACTAGATCAATATACCATAATCATTAGAGCTTAAGAAAAGATAATCTATTAACATATTTGTATTAGAACATGAAAAGAAGATTCAAACTAACATGCTAAACAAATTAACCTCTATATCTAGTTTTTTAATTATCGGTAAATAGTTGTGAAGGGACTATACCCTTTTACAAAAAGGTTTCTATATTAAAATAGAGCTATAAAGGAACAAAAAAAGAGGATCAAAATTTAGATAAAACACTATGTCCAATAGTAACCAAAAGATAGTTACAAGCAAGAAACAAAACATAATAAAAATGTAACAATGCAACAAAAAAACAACATAGAAACAACAAAAAGACCAAAAAGAGTAGCGACTAAAACAATGCCCTCCAACCCGAGGGAGATTACTTCTTGGAAGCTCTATCGATCCTAGATTGGATTGTTTACAGTGAAACAAACAATGCAAAAGTGGTGATGTGCATTGGGCGATTGTGTCGGCTTCCAGAGATGGTTTAGCTTCTCTCTTTTTCATTCCATCAAATAGTGTCAGGGATCCCGCTAAGCATGGTAATGCTATGAACATGCTGCTCTAAGAAGTTACTAATGGCATTGAAGATAGCCATGTTATGATCATGCCTTTATTTTTCTCTCCCCAATATATTGTCCAAAGAGTTCAATGTCTTATAAATGTCAACAATCTGATCCTTCCCAATGTCATTATCATCATCAATTTTTCTTTTTTCTTTCTGATTATCCATGTGTTGTAGTCCTTTAACTCGCTTCATCTCTTTCTCCAGAGATTCCAACCTATGAGGTATGTTATTCCCCTCGATGCGGGGAGTATCTAGGCCAACATTACTAATAGATAACAAATTTTCTGCAACTTCTAGCTCTTTGGTGCATCTAGGAAGATGGGTAGAGTGAGGGATGTTAGTTTTGGGAAGTTTTGGGTTCTTAGTATTGGGTTTGGAAGAGGTATCTAGAATTAGAGTGGGAGCAAGTGGAGGTAGTGATGTGTGGGTCGCCGGGAGAGGACGGGAAGTCGGGGAATTTCGAGACACATAGCTTATGAAGTAGGAAAATGAGTGCCTAGTTGAGAGGGACAACACGAGAGTGCTTCTACAATTCCAAAATAGAGCACATAAGGGAATTTATCGGGTAATGTGGGAAGTAGACCACAAATTACCTTCTAAACCGATTAAGAAAGACCAAGTACTTAATAGGGACAATTTTGTATCGCCCTTCTAGAGAAATGTACCTAACCATCATTTTTGTAACTTCATCAAATGGCTGCGAATAGAACTTACCCTAACACCTGCAGAAAAAAATTCAAGCTCATTTCCCTCTTTAGATAATTTCTTAGCCTCGACACCTTGTTATTCCTTTTGTTGAAAAAATGATATCCCTCCATCTCAAGGCTTGTAGCCTCAACAATCAAACATTCATTAATAGTAACATGGTGACCACCATATTCCACCTTTCTATCCTTCCAATCCATTTTGAAATGAGCCAAAATATTATGATCATGCCATTGAATGCATTCTATAAAATTGGAAATTCCACTCTTTTGGAAGAGGTTTCATAGCTCCCCATTGTTCTTCCAAGATGGATCACTGCAAGGCTCCAGTTGGCATAGGGAACCTCCCATTTTCTTCTTCATGCTATTATAGTAATTTTTATGCTCAAAACCCTCATTTGAATCTTTATCTTCTTTATGTCTATCCTGGTTTTTATGAACCCAAAACCTATGTGAGGATCATGTGTGTTAATATGGATGTAGTTATGATGATAATTCTCACATGTGTGATCTCTCACACCCGTAAATCCTTATCCATACCATTAATATTTCTACTCCATGCTTGATTTCCCTAATGCTATTATGTACCTCTTTACGGATGTAATTTTCATTATCCCATATGGTTAGATTATTATTAATGCCAAAGTTGGCCAAGGTATCTCCAACCTTATTCCCCTCCCTATAAGTATGCCTAATGATGATATTTTTGAAATTTTGACAAATACTTATGGATTCCATAATAAATTCCTTGACAGTCTCAGCTAGGAGGAGAAATTTGATTTAGGTGATTTATGATGTTTAGTGAATCTCCTTCCAAAATTATGTTCTGTATGTTATAATATTTGGCAACCCTTATCCCCCATAGAGTAGCTAGGGCTTCTACATAATGATTTGTCTAAATCCCCATTTTTCTAGCATAAGCAACAACTAAACAACCTTTATGATCATGAATTACACCCCCCAGCAGCAATTCCAGGATTACCCTTAGAGGCGCCATCAAATTTTATCTTATGCCAATTGATCTCAGGAGGGATCCAATGACTCAAAGAACTATCATTGTTTGAGGTATTCCTAATTTGCAAATTTACAACTCCTATCTTCCAGTTGGAAAGAATATATTCTTCATTCTCAAGATATTTCTTATTCTTGGGAGGTTTGAATCTCCCAATATTATCTTTAATAGCATGACCAATCTTAACAAAGCTAATCTTGCAATGTTGTTTATTGTTTATGAAAATGATGTCATTTCTATCTTTCCAAATCCTCCAGATAATATGGGGCATGACTAGTTTCCAAAGTCTTCTCACAACACAATGCTTAAAAGGAGGATTCCATTGGATCCAAAACTGAATGAAATCCTTTGGCACAGTCTAGAAAACATTGAACTTGGAAAAAGCATAGCTCCAAATCATTGAAGCATACTCACAGTGGACAAAAAGGTGCTTAATATCCTCAAACTCTTTTTGCAAAGGTGACATCTATTAGGCATTATGAATCCTTTCTTCATCAGGTTGTCATTAGTAATAATTCTTCCTCTGAGCATAAGCCAAAAGAAAAAGTTAATTTTAGGGGTTATTTTAGTCATCCAAATATTGCTCCAATTAAACTCACTCTGGATATTCTCAAAGTAAGAATTATATCCATATTTAACCGTATAATCACCATCTCTAGATTTGTACCAAAAAATTTCATCCTTGACTTCCAATTGATTCAAGGGAATGAGGTCTAGTTGTTCCTGAAGAGAGGACAACATGGAGTTCAGTTCAATTCTATCCACTGAGAGTTGTTTCCATCTCTTCTTGTTTCCATCAATTTCCATGTAATCAATGACCTTAGTACCATATTTATGTTCAATACTATCCTTGGCTACACCAAATCTGTCATTGAGGCTGAAATTAGACCAATTATCCCCCCAAAAAATGATGTCTCTAACATTTTCCACTTTCCATCTATAACCATGCTTGATGAAATTCCTGACTAGAATCAAGTTGTTCTAGAAAATGGAACTTTGGGGAAGACCTCTATGTCTAGTTGAATGCTAATGAAATGAACCTATTTAGATCCTTAAAAATTAAAAGAGTTGATTGTATGCTTGAATCCCAAAGTTTTCAAGAATGGAGCCTTGTCAATCCATGACTACAAGACCATTTGACATATCTCCATATGACTTCAAAACTTATATGGATGAATGAAAGAATTGAAGATAGTCAGCTCCTTTAATGGAAGAATTCTCTAAGATGATAAAATGGCTATAGTATGAGATTTATGCTCATTGCTCATTTAGGTGTGTAGTTGTAAATATAAAGATAGGAGAAGGGCTCCTTATATAGCCCAATGGATAAAAGAATCTCTACATCCCTTTAAATGTGGGATAATAGCTAGGTTGAGTTAATTGTGAATAAGGATGGTTGAAAGGGGTTGAGTCAACCTTAGGAGAGTTTATTTTGTCCTTTAGTGGCTGATAGGTTTGAAGGGATTTACTTGATTAACCCAAGTGATTAATTGATAGGTGACAAAACTTATAAAATATTTTTAGAGAAATATTTAGCATGATTTAGACTATGGGAGGAATTTAATCAAATAATTGATGATTTATTGATTTAATGGAAGAGTAATTTAATTAATTAATAATAATTAATTAGTCTAGATAGAAATGAGGATTAATTAATGGAAGGATGTTAATTGGTATATTTGTTGGATAAAAGAGTTAATTAGTTAAGGTAAATGTAACTAATTAATGGTGATAGAAGAAAAAATGAGCATTTATTGATGATATGTTGTTAATTTGTGGGAAAGGATATAATTAGCGTAATTTAAGTATTTAAATTTCTCAAGCTAAATTATAGGTGTCTACATTTTCCCCTCTTTGGGGAGGCATAAGTGAAGCCACTTTAAAGATAGTAGCCCAGTGGTAAAATTTTGAATGGGTAGACGAAAAATTAGTAGAAGTGAGAGATGTCCCCTCAAGTGTTGATGGGGTGATGAAAAAGGAGATTGATGATAAAAAAGGTGAGATAAATGGATAAAAGAATGGGTAGGGATATGTGGCTCTAAGAGAATTATAAGAATAAATTTTATAGGAGAATGAGATAGAGGAAAATGAATATGGTGAGAAAGGAATGAGCTTTCATCCAATGTATTAAAAACAACTTCCATGTCAACATATTACCAAGGATCTACATCATTGGTCCTTATTAAAAATATAAGCATATGAAAAAGTAGAATGACATGAAAATCCATACTATGAACAATTTTCCATTGCTAAAAACACCAACTCCATGCAACATACAAAATTCAATGCAATACAAGAAAGTAAAAGATTCCTAACTCCCTATAACATACATAATGTAATGCAATACAAGAAAGTAAACAAGATAACCTAATAGAGAAACATAATGCAATGTTTTTGTTATCAAGCTTTGATTCTGACCTATGTGAATTAACGATAAGGGTTAAAATATGGTGCCCCAAGAAAGGATACATGCAAGGGGAATAACGGAGGACACTTGGGTCCTATGAAAAATAGTGCACTATGAAATAGTACCAAACAACTCATTGTGCCCCAAAGTACAAATATAGTAAGAAAACTAGCTTTGTTAATGGAGGTAGATCAAGATGATCAGCGAGTCTCCAACTAGAATAGGAGGGAACCAAAGAGCGACATTTTATAGGATGATTTTTATTGTTTTTGATTTTTTACAAAAATATTTCAATGTTTTTTATTTTGAATTTTTTTGAAACTATGTATAGGAAGACAAAGAAGTGTGGATTCCCCTAGCAATATATGGGATGTACAAGGGGAAAATACCATGTAAATGTGAAAGAAAGTGAAGATGTGAAAATTCCCTAGAAATTAGGTGGGAGTATTCAAAGGTAAAATCTTCACATGCTGAAAGGGGATCAAGTCCAATATAAAATAGTTTCAATCATGAGGGATCAAGGTTGACCCAGATTGAGCTAGCCAAGAAATAAATGATAGAAAGCAAGTAGAAGATTGTCTTATTAAAAGGAGATAAAAGTGTCTCAGTAAACATGGTAAAGAGGCCATCCTATACACATGGATGTTCTAAAAATATTTAGAAGGTGGTCAATGAAAAAGTGATTAGTCCAAGGCACAAATCATGAGACAAGACATGCGTTAAATAAAGTGTTTGAAAAAGATACAAAAAGTAACACTCGGTAACATACTAATCATGTTTAATCATAGAGATCATGTGTGTGCACATGGAAATGAATTACCTATTAAAGGAGAGAGTTGATAGACAACAAGAGAAGACACTAGCCGTTGTTAAGAAATGATTTAGTTTGAAAGGTGATTTGTTAATGGATTGTGGAAGGACAAATGTCATACATTGCTCTACTACCATCTAGATATCCATAGCCTTGATGGAGATGCATTTAATTCTAATTAGAAAATTTATCTAGTGCTAGTTACACATCCATAGCCCCGGTAGATATTATTGGAAATACCCCAAGAGAGAGTTATATATCAATTTCCTTTTTCTTTTATCTTTTGATTTTTAATTGATTGATGTTGATTATTTTTCTTTATTTACTGAAAACTTATTTCATTTCTCTTGTTTGACAAGTGGTTAAGAATTACGGATGTCTTAACGGAAGGATGTGAAAGTGATTGTGATGAAGACATTAGCTAGTGTCAAAAAATACATCCAAAATTTCTTACAACAATTTTATTAGATGATAATTCGATAGTATCTCTAATAGGTCAGTCACTATTTAATCTACCAAGGTGATAAAAGACTAGGGTCAAACGTATACCATAAAGATAAATGCCGATAAATTTGTGTGAATAAGATAACCACATTAACATCTGTTGGGTTTCAAATTTGCACTTTAGGTGAAACCACATTCAGGGGATAAACAAGTCCCTCCTCTTTGATGGGAGAGGGTCCCTTATTGAAAGCCAAAAACAAGATTATTTACAAATCTACAACTTTCATCAAATGTGGTCTTCTGACATATGAAAATGTGTTTTCTTTAAGGAAAACACTAGCACAAGAGAATGGAAGAATGAAGGGGAAAGAGAAGGTAGAAGAAGGCAATACTTTCAGGGAAAGAGATTGTAGAGAGAACCCTAATTGCATTGGATAAATGAATTACGAGAGAGAATCATTCACGTTTTTACCAGGTGCAATTACGTAGACACAAAGTTCTCACAATTGAATTTTGAAGAACATAAAGTTTCTTATCTTCTATTTGATCAAATGATTCACAAAATAGAGTAGAGGGAGAGAGGGAAACAAAGGAAAAAGAAAAAGAAGCTCTTGTATTGATTTTTCAGTTCAAAATTATAACATAGACATATCGTAATTTCCAAAAATGATAATGGCTTCCAGAACCCATCAAATAGCTCATGAAAAGTGGTTATAACTTCTTGCAAGTGAGAAAAATGGTTTGTAAATGGATTTCATCCTTCATGTTCTTTCAAAATTATCCATTCGCGAAGAAAAACCATGGCGGAAAACCAATTTACGTGAATACACATACATTTCATTCTTTTTTCCATTTTTGATATGGGCCATTAATTTTCTTGTCAAAATGTTCAAACCGGACCATCCACATGGAAGGAGAATATTGGAGCGAGCGTGGGAAAAAACCCTTTTCATTTTCATGAATTTATGTGTTTTGGAATTTTGGAACAAAGTTTCCCCTGCAGCCCCGCTTTGCTTTTTTAACTTGGACACGTGGCAAGTTGTGATTGGAAATGGGGTCGCGGTGCAATTCTGAACATTTTGACCTATTTTGCAAAAAATGCAAAATCTCATTTACCTCTGCCACCAGTAGCTCCAATTCGGCATGGAAAAATCGCACGAGCTGATTGCAAATGGGGGCGTAGCTCTCGCTGCATCATTTTCACCTTTTTGAAAAAAAAACACAAAAACTTGTTTTACCCCATCAGCCCGCTTCTGCTTTGGCTCTTTGGACACGTGGTGCCCTTAGATTCACTGTGGGTTATGGGGAAAATGACTTACCTTAACACTTTTTAACCTTTTGGCAAAAGGTTCAAAACCTTGAATTCTTCCATGGCTCTGCCGATCCGATCCTCCCTTTGGGCACATGGCAGCCTTTGATTCACTGCAGGTCCTTAGGAGCTTTTGTTTCAATTCTCCCTACGGGCTCACAGGCCAAATCTTACCAACTTAGCTTTTTTGTCAAAAGAGAAAAGTGCACAAATACCTCTGCATCTCCGCTAGTCCACCAAAGGGAAAATTTTCCAACTTAAGCCCACCGAGCCATAACTTAAAAAGTATAAGGAGTTAGGAGGACTTCTTTACCTTTTTGGAAAGGGGAAGAAATTTCCCATCTGATGCAATGATTTTCATGAGCCCTCCAATTATTAGAAAGTTCTAAATTCAAAAATACCTCTTTTCAAGTATACTTTAAGGGAACCAACTCAAAATTTTGCAATTTTAGACTTAGAAATTAAAGGGAAATTTGAGGGTGACAACAGTTGGCTCTTTCTAGGGATGACTTGGCTTGAAACAAAGGCACAAGGAAAGATCAAGAACAACAGACCAACTCTAGGAAATTAAGACTAGTGCCTTATCCATTTGGTGAAGGAGTCAAAAGGAAAAACCAATACAAGACAACACACACAAGGCAGGAAAGGAAACAAACCAAAAAGGAGGGCCCAAAACAAACACCCCACACAACAAGGAAAAAAAATGAAACAAACAAGCCAAAAACAAATAAAATACACAATGTACAAAGGGACTCCCTAATCACCTAGGACCTAAACAAATTTAAGTATTACCCACTATAAGGGAGTGGGAGAGAAGATCCATCCATGTAACTCAAATAAAAATATTTCTCACCAAAGAAAATGTCTAATTCTAAAGGGGCCAAGCCAAAGTGAGTCAAACTTACCATGGCTTCCTCGAGGCTCATGTCTCTTATCCTATAGCAAGACACGTGTCCCCCACTTGGAAAACTCTAGATTTGGCTTTCTTTTCAAATAAATCCTTCACTTTAAAATGATGGGCTGTTATTCTATCAACCACCTGCAATCCATATTCATTCAACTTCTAAAGATACATGATTATCTTGTCTAGAGCACTGCTGAAACTTGAATCTTCAATAGTTTTCATCAAATGCAAAGTTGGCAAATCCACCATCAATGGTAGTTGATCTTCCACACCATACACTACTTAGAAAGGAGACATTCTAATGGCTCTCTTAGGTGTAATCCTGTCAGCCCAAAGTGCATCATATAATTTCTTATGCCAATTTCTTTGAGAATCATTCACAAGTTTCCTGAGAATGGTCACAAAATTCTTGTTTGTTGGTTCAACTTGTCCATTCCCTTGAGGATAATAATCATAAGAGTGAGCAAGAGATATTCCATATCCATAAAAAAAATCCATTATCTCAGCAGAGGAGAAGTTAGAAGCATTTTCAATCACAACTTTGTTTGGAATTCCAAATCTTATCAATATGTTTTCCTTTATGAAGTTGCATACTACTTCAGAAGTAGTACTCTTGATTGGGATGGCTTCCACCCACTTGGTGAAATAATTTGTGGTAGTCAACACATGAGTATGTTTAGCACTTGAAGATGGATTAAGAGTTTCGATGACATCAAAACTCCATTGTTGAAAGGGCTCCTTGATCACCACCGCTTGAGAGGTAAAGCACCAACCTTGGTCTTCCAAAAATGTTTGGCATGCTTCGCATTTACTCACCCACTTTGATGCATATTGGAATAGATTGGGCCAATAATAACCCACATGAAGGATTTTGTGGGCTGTTACATAAGAGAGAGAGAAAAGCCCCCACAAGCTTGATCATGAAACACAAAAATATTTTATTTTGCTGCTCTTTATATACACATTTTAAAAACCTTCCATCTACACCTTGTTTGAAAAGAACATTTTCCCAAAGAACATATTGTGAAAATCTAAGTTTGATGGCTCTTTTTTAATTTGCAATCAAGTGATATGGGCATTCACCATAGGTCGAAAAATGAGCAATATCGAGTGTACCATACATCTCACAGCCGAGAAACAAAACCACGTAGAAGATCTGCTTCATCTTTGGACAACATTTCATCAGCACCTTCAGCAATGAACTCACATAAGCCCTTACCATAAACCAACTTGGTTGGCTTGATATCCAAATCGAATTCTTGCACTTTTGCCACCCAATTACCTCTCTTAGTTATAAATTCTTGTTGTGTGAGAATCGATTTAACACTTGTATTAGGCACAAACACAACAACATGAGAATTTAGAATTTAAAATCTAAATTGTTTAACAGCTTTTACAACTACAAAATCATGTTTCTCCATCATGGCATATTTCAGTTCATGGGCTTTCAAAATGTAGCTCATGAATTCTATGGGAAATTTGTGATCTTCATCATTCTTTTGAGTTAAAATAGCAGCCAAAGTGTTTTCAGTGGCATAACAATATATAATAAAATCTCTGCTGAAGTCTGGACACGCCAAAGTGGGAGTATTTGCAATGGCTTTTTTGATATCTTCAAAAGAAAGATTTCCTTCAGAGGACCAGCCAAAATTCTACTTCCCTTTCATCATGTGAGCAATGCTCATAGTAAGTTTGGAAAAATTAGGTATGAATCTCCTCAAGAAATTAATCTTACCAAAGAAGGAATGAACACCTTTCTTACTCATGGGAAGAGGAATCTGCTGTATGGCCTAAATTATTTCCAGATCAATTTTGATTCCATATTTTGAGACAATGTGTCCCAACAACTTACCTTCAGTTACACAAAACACAAACTTCTTAGGATTCAAAGAAACTCCGTGCTCTCTACATTTTTGTAGGACTTTTTCAAGGTGTTGAACATGATCTGATCTGATTTTTGAAAAGATAGTCAAATCATCCAGGTATTCCATGATCATGTATTTCCCTTTCAAACTGCCAAAAGCCATATCCATAGCCCTCTAGAAAGTATCACCATTGTTGATGACTCCAAAAGGCATTCTCTTGTAGGAAAAAGTGCCCCAAGGAGTGGTAAAGGTGGTTTTATGCTAATATGCAGTGTTTACCTCTACTTGGTTGTACCTAGAGAATCTATCCAACATTGATAACATCTCTGAGCCTGTGACAGTTTATAGCACTTGGTCCATCATGGGAGAGGTTAATTATCTTTCAAGGAATCTTGATTTAGATTTCTAAAGTCAACATAGATTCTAATCTACCCATTTTTATTTTTGATGGGCACTATGTTAGCAATCCAAGTGGAAGTATGAATGAGAAAGATGATGTGAGCCTTTAAAAGATTTTGTATTTCTTGAAAGATAGTGTCAACAATCTTTGGATTATACTGCCTTTGATTTTGTTTGAAAGGATTGATGTCAGGATTAAGAGGGATGGAATGTTGCATTTATTTTGGTTTAAAAGCTTTGAGATCTTCATACGAGTAAGCAAGCACATCAACATACCTCTTCAAAATATTTATCACCTTCTCTCTTTCTTCTTGAGTGCAACATTTCCCGATGTTCACCATTTTAGGTTCATCTATACTTCCTATATTTATTTTTTCAGTTTCAACAGATTGTTGATTTCCTTGGGAAACTTTAGATTTGACATACCTATCATGTTTATCAAAAATATCCTCCAAACTCACCAAACCCTTAGGAATTTTGTTTCCTTTCAGTCTCGATACATCCATCCTGATCCATCTCTTCTTTAACACCTTCTTCATTCGAAGACACACATTTTTTGGGCAAGTTACCACTTCCTTCAAAATATAACTAATCAAAGTTATCTCTCAACTCCAAGAAAGAGAGTAGATGTTAGTCATCATTGAAGACCTGCCAATTGTTTACATTTTTAGGAATGCTAGGCCTATGAATCATTTCAATGGAGAATTTTTCCTAAGAGAAGTCAGGATGAGGAATTAACAAAGATCCAGAGACTGGCAGGGAATCGGTCCTAGTATTCTCTTCTCTTGGTACTTCTGCAATGGAGAAAGCATCGAGGAATTCAATAGAATCCCATACTAGAATCCTATAGTGCTTAAATATTTTGTTTTTTACTTGATAAAGGTCTCGGACCTACTTTATAAGTAGCTTAGAATCTCCGCGATAAAAAAATTTCTTCACTCCCATATCCTTTGCCATATTCAACCCAAGAATGAGGGCCTCATATTCAGCAGTATTATTGATATTCTCAAACTAAAACTTGAAGGCAAAAGGATGAATCTTACCCTTGCGAGAGATCAGCATTATACCAGCTCTAGAGCCGGCTAAGGAATAACAACCATCAAACTCCAATGTCTAGACGTCATTAGGATCAAACAATACTCCTTTTGATGGAATTTCTTCTTCCGGTGACATAATCATATCGTTTCCATGCCCAATTTCTTCATAAAAATCTATGCTTTTGGATCATTTGTTTGTTGCACAATATACTCATCTTGCTTCTTAGGCATCAACTTCTTCATCTTACCATTAACTAGAATAATGGCATGTGACCAATCCATTTTTATTTCCCCTCAAACATCCTTGTAAAAGTTCCTACTCAACAAAGATGTCATAGGAAGAAGGAATGTCAAGAACTAAGATGGTTGCCAAACCTTTTCTCTTACCAAGTAGTAAAAGATACTTGTGCATCCTTGATTCTCCCAACTAAAGGCACTTCCCTACTCTCCTAGAATAACAAGAATCATATGTGTAGGTAAGAGTGAGGCCCAAGGCATGAGCTACTTTAGTAGGCATTACATTGTCAGATGCTACAGAATCAATAACACAATTACTAATCTTGTGGCCTGCTATAAGAAGAGTCACATAGAAAGGTATGATTTTCTCATTGGGTGATCTGAAAGTCGCTATAAGATTTGGTTGGGAAGGGGAAGAAGTAGTTGGAAAAAGACATTTGGAAAGATGGGATGGGATTTTAGATTTGGATTTGACAAAATCAACCATTTTAGCAAAGGATTTGGGATGGGTTTGATAAAACTAAGCCTCAGAAATCTCAACCATAGTTCTCTTTATGTGATCAATAATATCAAAGGATCTAGATGTGGATGGGGTATCATTATAAGGAATATAAGAGACCTTAGACATACTATCTTTATCATTTGACATAGCAAAACTTTAGAAGTAGAATTAGAGGTAGAAAAACCAGCAGAGCTTACCTTTTGTGTGGAGGTGGTGGGGATAGGAGAACCTCTCTTTGCAAGCACTGGAATGGTATTAGAAGACTCCTTTGATTTATTTGCAGGTTGCACAACTTTCTCCTTTTTTCTAGTCTATTCTCGAGTCATGACAACATATGACTCATTTTTCATGTCAGCCACTATATCATTATAATCATCCTCATCATCAACACCTTCAGTGGTGAGAAAGTTGACTTTAGAATCACCAGGCTGCTCCAACTCTTCATCATCATCTTCTTCTTGCTCATCATACAATTCATTCTCTTCTTCATCATCAAGTTTAAGGACTTCACATGTTACGTTGACAAGAACTTTCAGAGGTGGACCTTTAATTTCCAGCCTAGTTTGAATAGAAGGCAGTCTGTTCCTAGGCTAAAAATTTTTCCTTGGAACATCCTAGTATGGAGTATGTTGAGCCAATTGTTTTTTGATTGCAATGAGGTCATTGGTCAACTTTTGTACCAACTGATCCGAATTACCTCCAAGAGAAGAGGGAGAAGATGATGTCTTGGATTTCTAGGATTCTCTTTTTAGTTTGACTGACATGATCAAGTCATCTTCCACATTGACTTCCAACCTCTGATCCTCATCCAAAGTTGCTAGATTGGCTCTCCTTAGAGAATAGCTTACTTCAGGTAGTTGTGCATTCAAAAAGAAACATTTTTGGATCTGATCAATGGGTTAGGTGTCTTTTTGGATCTTGTTAATAAGCTTATTAAAATTAGCAAAAAATTCTCTCATGGGCTCTTATGGTTCTTTCGACATTAAAATTTTCCTCCGTAATTTCAATTTTATTAATGTATGTATTAGGAATAGGATGTTGTTAAGTATAATTAATAGTGGCGTCCAATAGAAGATAATAGTTGCTGTCACAAAGATGGTGCCACCAATAATGTAGAGTACGGTAATAGTCAAAGTATAATAGGAATGTTGTAAAAGTAAATATTTGTCGTAAGTGGTTCAATAACGTTAAAATGTCAAAGTTGGGATAAGTAGAGAAGTAGGGTCTACATGATTAGGAATTAGAAATATTATATTTGTAATAAGGAAAAAGAGTGATGTCATAAATATTTTGTGTATTTTATTTGTGGAAAAATATAAAAAGGTGGAACCCATGTGAGATGATAAGGTTTATCTTATCTTAGAAGATAAGCCTACATGTAAAGGCAAGAGTTTAGGCATGGAATGTGATTGGGTCGGAAGAGATTTCTATCCTATCTTAGAGATAGGGTGGATAACCCTGAATTCCTATAAATAAAGAGGCCACCCCCCCTCATTTAGCATAGAAGGAAGTAGTGAGAAATATTGTATGAGTAAGTGTGTAAAGGAAGCCATCATTTTAAAGGTGTATTAAAGAAGCCATTAAGAAGTGTAATTGTGAAGTTTCTCCTATAGTTATTGTTGGAAGGCAAGTGAAGTCAGTAACACTTGAAGTAACTCATGGGTGAGATTGTAACAATTTCATGTTGATATTATGATTTACACTTATATTTCAGATTTATCATCATTCCTTCTTATCATAGTCTATGGTATTCTTGTGTTATGTTTGTTGTTGTGTTTCCAGATGCCATCCACCAAACTAAAAGCTGTGCATTAGTAAATAATCATAGCACGAGGAGTTCCTGGTAAAGAATTATCATAGTGCCGGATTGGTGATGACATTTTGGTTCCATCACCGGGACCATTCCTCATTAGTGGATTTTCTGGAGAGATATTGCCACTTAGTCAAAAAACATTTGGAGGGTAACCTTGTTTTTACTGTGCATAGTAGTTACCGTGGTAAAGTCATTTTTTATCAGTGAATAGTATTTATGAATAATTTACCATAGAAATTCACTTTTTACCATGAATAGTATTTACCGCAGTAACTTCACTTTTTACTATGAATAGTGTTTACCATAGTAAAGTAAGTTTTTACCGCAGTAAGTCAAGTTTTACGATAGTTTACCGTGGTCATTTCTATTTTCTATTACAAAGTGATTCCAATTATTTGTGCACATAAGTCTTGTTGATTGTACTTGTGGGTTGGTATTTCACTGTGGTTACTTTTGAAAATGGGGAAGATTCCTGTTTTTTCAGCTCAATCTAATGAAGATGCTTCCTCTTTCATTCAAGAGTTTAAATGATATTGTATTTGTAATGGCCTTATAAGAAGGGAACAATGGACTGAATTTTTTCCTACCTTTTTGGATAGTTCAACACTTAGGTGGTTTGAAACACTAGGTGATAATGTGAAAAACTCATGGGATTTATTAACTGAAATTTTCTTGAAGAATTTGGTGAACAATAGAAATATGCAGATCTCATGATTGAGATCACAAAGCTAGCCCAAGGAGAGAATGAGAAGATAAGAGATTATCATGCTCGTGTTCTAGAGCTAAGGAGGAAGCTCGATGCCCAGATCCGAAAGGAAGGATTAATAGATGGGTTGATGAATGGCATGGATAATCTCCTCTGTAAGCACTTCATTCTTGGGATGAAGCTAGAGATCAGACAACGAGTGAAGTATGACCACCCAGCTACCATTGAACAAGAAAAGGAGATTGCAAGAAGGCAAGAAGAAAGCATGGAAGAGGAGCCAAAAGAAATTGTTGCTAAAGTAGAGCCTACACCAGCACCTTTGGTCCATAATCCACAACCACTCTCGGTGAGCACAAATCTTTCTCCTAGTACATCTACTAAGTATGAAGATATGCTCAAGAAGATGGGTCAGTTAACTATTAATCTTCTTCAAGGAAAGGAATTTAGTTCTCAGGGAGGAGATAGAGGTCCAAAAAGAAATATTTCTAAAGTTGTATGTTATGGTTGTTATAAAAAGGGTCATTATAAGTATAATTATCCAAATAGAGCTTCTACATCTGGTACAAGAGATAATGATAAAGGAAAAGCACCTGAATTATTTTGATGTAGTAGATAAAAGCATAAATAATGAAGTATATGTGTTTGTAACAAAAAGAAAGAAAGAAAAAGATAACCAAGATGGAAATGATCCTAAGAAGATGAAAGGAGAAACTAGTAAGAAACATAGGAGAAGAAAGTTGGGTGTGCAGGATTTTCTGATTTCACAGGGACAAGGACCATACTCCATCTTAGAAGATCTGTCCAAAAGGCCTACAAATATTACATATGGTCAACTCTTGGCTATGTCTTCTGAGAAGAGGTGGGAGCTGCAAAGTGGACTCAATGCTTGACAAAGGAAGGAGGTTGAGGTCCCTGTTTTGGAGGTAGAGGTGGATCCCTACACTCCACAAGCTAAGGTACTATGTAATGGTATTTCAATTCATGATGTCTTAGTTGATGGAGGTGCTGCAATTAATGTAATGACCGAGTCTATAATGAATATTTTGGGTTTAAAAATTGATCACCCCTCAACACTTATGTTAAGGTCACTAAATAAGGGAAAAACTAAACCAGAAGGTGTAGTTTCAAATGTGGCAATATCTATTATGGGTGTTGTATGTGTGGTAGAATTTCAGGTGATGAAAAATGGTACTGCTTAGCGCACTCCAATGTTGTTGGGAAGACCATGGCTAAGGAGATTTCATGCAAGAAACTATTGGAATGAATGCTTCATGACACTTGGACATGGTAGAGAGAGGGTGAAGATAAATGTGATCCCTCGAATCATAAGTAGAACCTGTGGATTCAAGTGATGAAACTGATGATTGGACATCCTCTGATTACTCTAGTACTAGTGAAGTGGACACCGAAGATGAAGAAAGTGAGGTTGATATTTCGGTCATGGATATCCTTCCAGTCACACCGACTCATGACCCCATAAAATTATCTGAAGAAGAAATTAATGATCGTCTCCAACAAATAAATATTGGTGATGTTGTGATGGAGAGTGAGAAGGAATCCTACCTCCAGCTCTTTCGAAGGTACATACACATATTCACTTTTGATTACAAGGAACTCCATCAAGTAAATTGGGTAGAACATTCTATTGAGCTGGTAGATGGTGCTAAGCCCATAAAGTAAATGCCATATAGAATGAATCCTAATTTTTCCAAGATCAGTAAAAGAAGAAATAGATAAGTTGCTTGATGCAGATTCATATTTGTTGTGGAGAATTCGAATGGGTTTCTCCCATTGTCATCTCAATAAAAAAGAATGGGAAGCTACGCATTTTTGTTGATTATAGGAAGCTCAATAAAGCAACCAAGAAGGATCATTACCCTCTTCCATTCTCAAATCAAATCTTGGATGAAGTAGCTGGCCAAGAGTGCTATAATTTTGTTGATGGATATAACAGATACAACCAAGTTCATATAGTGGAAAAATATCAGCTGAAGACCACGTTCACCACTCCTTGGGGAACGTTTGCTTATAGAGTTATGCCTTTTGGGTTGTGTAATGCTCCGGTAATGTTCCAGCGCTTGATGAATATGGTGTTTGAACCCTACATTAGGAACTTCTTCAGAGTATTTCTAGATGATTTTTGCATCTATGGGAGCAAGATGGACCACCTGCACTAGATGGAGACAACATTTCAAAGGTGAGATGAAGCAAAAGCCTCACTAAACCCTACAAAGTGTGTCTTTGGATGTTCTAAAGGTGTTTTGTTATGGCATGTTGTATCCAGAGATGGTATTGGTACTGATCCTGATAAAGTTTCAAAAATTAAAGAGTTACCATTTCCTATGAATAGAAGTAATTTGAGATCATTTTTAGGCCATGTGGGTTACTATAGAAGGTTCATCAATAATTTCTCAAAGATTACACAACCACTAACCTAGTTCTTGAAGAAGGATGTTACTTATGAACTAGGAAATAAGGCACATGAAGATTTTGAACAACTAAAGGAATCCCTGGTGTCTTCACCTATTTTAAAGAATCTAGATTGGAGCAAGCCATTCATTGTGTACATTGATGCCTCAGATGCAGCACTAGGAAGTACTCTGAGCCAAAAGGATGAAAATGAGAATGATCATCCAATTTACTTTGGGAGCAGCATAAAATGAGCAAAGGCTTTGAGGTAAACTATACATCAGTAATTCAAAAAGAGGCTCTAGCTATCATTTTTGCTTTGTAAAAAGAATTTTAGAAATTACTTGCTAGGGAAAAACTTTATAGTTGTAGCAGATCATCGTGCTCTAAAATATATTGTAAACCCATCGGGAGGATAGCAAGATGGATAATTTTGCTACAATAATTTGAATTTGATATTATAGATAGGCCAGGAAAGAAGCATGTCAATGCAGATGCACTCTCTCGAGCCTATGATGGTTTAGGTTCATCTTGTGATGATGATGATTTCCCAGATGCAGCATTGTTATCCCTTGACACAATCCCTAGTGAATACATAGATATTTGGAATTATCTAAATGAATTCAAGTTTCCTGATGGTGCTAATGCAAAGACTAAGAGGAAGATTACTCAAGCCACCACCCATATTCTATTCTACGTGGAGTATTATTTTGAATAGGACCTCGATGGATAGTACAAGAGGGTAGTTGGACGTGATCAAGGGAAGGAACTGTAGAAGAATTCGACAATGGTACATGTTAAGGACACTTCTCCGACAACTTACAACAAGAAGGATCTTGGATGCAGGGTATCACTGGCCCACTTTTTTTAGATATTGTTATAATTATTGTAAGACATGTGATATTTTTCAAACACATAGTAACCATAAGACTTCATCAGCTCCATTATGCCCTATTCTTCCACTTGGTCCCTTTGAAAAGTGGGGAATAGACATTGTAGGTCCACTTCCAACTACCCCATGCCAAAATAAGTATATTGTAGTTGCCACAAATTATTTAACCAAGTGGGTTGAAGCTAGGCCATTGATAATAGATTCCATGGATGAAGTGGCAAGGTTCATATATGAACGCATTATCACCGATTTGGTTGTCCATTAGAAATTGTAATAGATCAAGGAAGCCACTTCATTAATGAGGTGGAATAATCCCTAGTCAATAAATTTTCTATTAAGCACAGAAGGCAACAACATACAAGCAAAGCACAAATAGTCGTGTGGAATGAACAAATTTTGTGTTGTGTCAAATTCTAGCAAAAGATGTAGCCATGCAGTACATAAGTGGGATAAAAGGATTCATGCAACATTGTGGGCATATAGGGCAACATCAAAGTCAAAGCAACAGGATACTCCCCATTTAAGTTGGCTTATGGAATTGATCCAGCTTCTTCCTATCAAGTTTGATATTCCCACCGTGAAAGTTATGAAAAAGGAAAGGATGGATGAAAGTGATTCAAGAAAAGAAAGGTAGTGCATCTTCATTTGCTAGAGGAAATGAAATAAATAAAAAAAATGATACAAACTATAAGAAGAAAATGAAGCGTAAGGAATACTTTGATCAAAATATCCATTGGTCTCCATTTCATGTGAATGACTTGGTTCTAGTATATGATTCCAGATACAAAAAAAGAAGACAGAGAAAATTTCTTCCAAAATGGATGGGGCCCTACAAAATAACAGCTGTGCATGAAAATTGTACATATCGACTGGAGGAATTGGATGGCACTCCCATTACAAAATGGGTCAACCATGACAAATTAAATATTTTCCAGGCACCAGCATCAGAATGTCCATTAAAGTCTACTCCGAGGACGGAGTAGAAGCTAGGAAGGAGGAAAATGTCGACATTAAAATTTTCCTCCGTAATTTCTATTTTATTAATGTATGTATTAGGAATAGGATGTTGTTAAGTATAATTAGTAGTGGCATCCAATAGAAGATAACGGTGCCATCAGTACGGTTCCGCCAATAATGTAGAGTACGGTAATAGTCAAAGTATAATAGGAATGTTGTAAAAAGTAAATATTTGTCGTAAGTGGTCCAATAATGTTAAAATGTCAAAGTTGGGATAAGTAGAGAAGTAGGGTCTACATGATTAGGAATTAGAAATATTATATTTGTAATAAGGACAAAGAGTGATGTCATAAATATTTTGTGTATTTTATTTGTGGAAAAGTCTAAAAAGGTGGAACCCATGTGAGATGATAAGGTTTATCTTATCTTAGAAGATAAGCCTACATGTAAAGGAAAGAGTTTAGGCATGGAATGTGATTGGCCGGAAGAGATTTCCTATCCTATCTTAGAGATAGGGTGGATAAACCTGAATTCCTATAAATAAAGAGGCCACCCCCCTCATTTAGCATAGAAGGAAGTAGTGAGAAATATTGTATGAGTAAGTGTGTAAAGGAAGCCATCATTTTAAAGGTGTATTAAAGAAGCCATTAAGAAGTGTAATTGTGAAGTTTCTCCCATAGTTATTGTTGGAAGGCAAGTGAAGTCAGTAACACTTGAAGTACCTCATGGGTGAGATTGTAACAATTTCATGTTGATATTATAATTTACACTTATATTTCAGATTTATCATCATTCCTTCTTATCATAGTCTATGGTATTCTTGTGTTATGTTTTTTATTATGTTTCTAGATGTCGTCCACCAAACTAAAAGTTGTGCATTAGTAAATAATCATAGCACAAGGAGTTCCCGGTAAATAATTATCATAGTGCCGGATTGGTGATGACAGTTCCTTTATGATTTGAGGAATTTGGGCAAGTAGAGCATGCACATCTTCTCGTAGGTTTGAAGCAGTTCCCAAATATTGTTCTCATCATGGTCCAATTGGTAATTGCTCCAAGAGGGAAGATAGTAAAACCAATCTGCTGCATTTTTTGTAAGGCCTCCACAAATAGCCTAATAGATACATCTTCATGTTCCACACCAAGGACTCCACATGCAAAAATGAAGGCTACAATGTGTTCATCAGGGTGCACTTTCCCATCACCCCGAATTTTGGAAAATTCTTTTTGTTACGCCTAGGTAACTCATGCAAAGGTTATGGAAGAGACAAGGGACCAACTCGGTGCCCCAAGGTAATGGAACTGCTATCCTTGGAAAAACGACTTGAAGAGGAACTGAAACGCCAACAAGAATCAAGTCATTACGATTAGGGATGAGTTGATGTTGAGGGATTCCACTCCCAAGGGTTTTGTTTGTAATAGGGGTGTGCTTGTAGAGAAAGTTCTTCTATTTCTCCCTATTGAAGAAAGAGGAAAACCCTACTTTGCTCCAAGAGTTAAAACTAAGAATCTTTTATTCTAAGAGCCTTCCTACCACGGGTAAACCTTATAGTCTCCAGATCATAAAATGATCAAGAAATTGTTCTTTGAAAACTAGAATCCATTGAAAACAAATCCCTAACAAAGTCGCCAAAAACTATTGGGTTTGAAATTTACACTTTAGGTGAAACCACGGTCGGGGACAAACAAGTCCCTCCTCTTTGATGGGAGAGGTTCCTTATTGAAAGCCGAAACAAGATTAATTACAAATCTACAAATTTTATCAAATGTGGTCTTATGAAATATGAAAAAGTGTTTTCTTTAAGGAAAAACACCAGCACAAGAGAATTAAATAATGAAGGGGAAAGAGAAGGCAAGAAGGTAATACTTTCGGGAAAAGAGATTACAGAGAGAACCCTAATTGCATTGGATAAATGAATTACAAAGAAGAATCATTCATGTTTTTACCAGCGTAATTACATAGACATAAAGTTCTCATAATTGCATTTTGAAGAACATAAATTTTATTAGCTTCTATTTGATCAAATGATTCACAAAGCAGTAGAGGAGAGAGGGAAACAGAGGAAAAAGAAAAAGAAGCTCTTATATTGATTTTCGGTTCAAAATTATAAATCGATATCAAAATTTCCAACAACGAAAATGGCTTCCAGAACCCATCAAATAGCTCGTGAAAAGTGGTTATAACTTCCTCTAGGTGAAAAAAACGGTTTACAAATGCATTTCATCCTTTGTGCTCTTTCAAAATCATACATTCGTAAAAGAAAACCATGGCAAAAACCAAGTTACACAAATACTTAGACATTTCATATTATTTTCCAGGTTTGATATGATCCATTTAATTTCTTGTGAAAACATTCAAATCAGGCCATCCATATGGAAGGAGAAGCTTGTAGCGGGTGTGGGAACAAACCCTTTTCATTTTTGTGAATTTTTGTGTTTTGGCATTTTGGAACAAATTTCCCCGCAACCCGACTCTACTTTTTTGACTTGGACACATGGCAAGCTATGATTGGAAATGGGGTCACGGTGCAATTCTAAACATTTTGACCTATTTTGCAAATAAACGTGAAATCTCGTTTCGTCTGGCTAGCCCACAGTCTTATTCGGCATGAACACGTGGCACAAGATGATTGGAAATGGGGTGTAGCTCCCACGCATCATTTTCACCTTTTTCATAAAAACACAAAAATTCTTTTACCCCGCTGGCTTGATATTACTCCGCTTTGGCTCTTTGGACATGTTGCACCCTTGGATTCACTTTGCAGACTTATGGGGAAAATGACTTACCTTAATAATGTAGCCAAATTAAGAACAAACCAGATATACTGCAAATATTATGAACTCCAAAGAAAATAGATCTCCTTCTTTGTTATCAAATAATGAATTACAATGTTTCCTAAATAGGAAAACAACTCCCAACTCGAGTTGCCAAGTAAACTCTAGCTAACTTTGACTAAATCTACTCTAGGTGGCGGAAATTACTATTTTTAACGTAGTTTACTAGAACCTGCTATTCTTAGTAAGTTCGCATGCTTATTCCTATGGGCAAAAAAAATTTCACACATCTTCTACATCCCTAAATTAGAGGAATCACCAACTTTCTAACTCATAATGTAATTAATAGACTAAAATTAACTAATGCTCAAAAATAGGAAAAAAGCTGAACAATAACTTAAATCCTAATTTTTGGCCTCAAGATGGTGGATTTTTGGCATCCTACATTGAGATGTTAACGTGATGCTTTTTCATTACATCGAAAATGTTAAAAGAAGCAACAATTTTAGAGATAGATATAACTATCTTAGAGTAGGCCTTAGAAAAAAATGATTACTCGCTTTAGACTTGCTTTGGATATCCGAGATATAAATAGTTTTCTTGGGTCCGGATGTAGCTATTTTTGATGGCCTTTATAAACTGGAACACTTGTTGTTTTTAAGGAACGTCAAGATTGTTGGCTAACTTTAGGACTGTAGATGTTGTCTTATCAAAGATAGTAGGCAGAATGGGCCTATTTTGTTGTTTTTGAATTTCAGTAGCTTTTGCTTGAGCCCTAGTAGTGACAATGAATGAAATCCTCCTTATCAAACCCGACCAAATATTTGTTGTATTTCCCATTTTGTGTGTCCATTGTTTTCTTATCTAGAATCTGATCCACTTCTTCTTTCTTCTTCACCGTTTGTTTCCTTTAATCTACTACTTCATCAATAGAATACCCTTCAAAGCACCATCCCCATGAAAAGAATACAAATTTGAAACATTAAACACTATAAATATTGAAATTCCCCTGGCAATTCTACCTCATAAGCATTATCGTTTATTTTTTCACGATTTTGCAGGGACTAATCTTCTTGTACTTCACTTGTTATAGGTTCCTCTTGGAAAACTTTCCTTCCGCAGATATACCATAACCAACCCACCAATTGTAAATACCTTTCTTCATCTCAGGCACATCTTCTATTTCTTTATACTTATCATTACTATTCTCGTAGCTTCCTCCGCACTTCTTCCCGTAATTGTTGTATATGTTTGGAAAATGCTTCTGCATCATCACTGACTCTGCCATCAACTGGTAGTTGCACCAAATCTAACACCCCATTTGAATTACTCCCACACACAATTGAAAAGGAGACTTTCCCGTGGATCTGTTTATGGAACTATTATATGCAAACTCAGCTTGTGGTAATGTTGAGTCCCATTGTTTTGGCTTTTCCCCAACAATGCACCTTAACAGGTTGCCTAAACTCCTATTTACCACCTCTGTTTTCCCATCAGTTTGTGGATGATAGGCACTACTGAACTATATTTGAGTTTGAAATTTCTTCCATAAAGTCCGCCGAAGTGACTTAAGAACCTAATGTCCCTATCTGAATTAATAGTTTTTGGAACACCATGCAAACGAACAACTTCTCTGAAAAAAAAATCTGCTACGCCTGTTGCATCACTTGTTTTCTTGCAAGCAATAAAATGAACCATCTTAGAAAACCTATCAACAACCACAAAAATTGAGTCATTACCTCATTGTGTTTTTGGTAATCCCAAAACAAAGTCCATACTCAGATCTGTCCATGACCCTTTAGGAACAGGAAATGGCATATACAACCCTGTATTCTGATGCATGGCCTTTTGAGACTTGGAAAATTCAACATCTTTCCACATATCTTACCACATCTCTTTTCAACTTTGGCCAATAGTATTTGTCTACTACCAAGGCTATCATCTTATCTTTACCAAAATGCCCAGCCAACCCTCCGCTATGCAACTCTTTCACTATATTCTCTCTCATAGACCCAACTCGAATACATAGTTTGCGTCCCTTGAATAGGTAGCCATCCCAGAAAATATACTCATCCAGGACATCTCCTACATTTTCGACAATGGACTAATTAGTCTTTCAACAATATCCTTGAAATCGAATCGAAGAATACAAACCCTTTATTGCTTCAAAACCCACCACCTCATTTTCCATAGTGGTAAACAAACTCACACGCCTACTCAATGCATCTACAACTTGATTCTATGTTTTCCATATTTATGTTTGAGAGAAAAAGTATATCCCTGCAAAAATGATACCCACTTTGCATGCCTACTATTCAACTTCTTTTAGGTATTCACATACTTCAGGGCTATGTGGTCTGTAAATAACACAAACTCCTTAGGCACTAAGTAATGCCTCCAATGCCTTAATGCTTGTACAATTGCATAAAATTCCACATCATAAGTAGAGTAGTTATTTCTTACCTCATTCAGTTTCTCACTAAAGAAAGCTACTGGCTTTCCTCCTTGACTTAGAACAGCCCCAATACCCACATGTGAGGCGTCACAATCAACCTCAAACACTTTATCAAAATCTAGTAGTGCCAAAATGGGTGCCTCTGTCACCTTCTTCTTCAAGAATTGAAAACTATCCTCAGCTGCCTTTGTCCACAAAAACTCCCTTCCTTTTGTGCAATCTGTTATAGGAGCTACAATACTGCTGAAATTTTTAATAAATTTTCTGTAAAATGTTGCTAGACCATGAAAGCTCCTTACCTCTGTTATACTCCATGGAGTAGGCCATTCAATAATTGCCTTTATCTTTCCGAGTCCATCTGTACCCCATCTGCTGAAATAATAAATCCCAAGAATACCAAACTCTCTTGCATGAATGTGCACTTCTTCATATTTTCATAGAGTTTATCTTTCCTTAACACTTCAAATACCAACCTTAGATGCCTCAAATGTTCTTCTTTAGTTTTACTAAAGATCAATATATCATCAAAATAAACCACAACAAACTTACCATTATACTCCCATAGCACGGTGTTCATCAATCTCATAAAAGTACTAGGTGCATTGGATAACCTGAATGGCATCACCAACCACTCATATAATCCATTTCCCGTCTTGAATGTTGTTTTCCACTCATCTCCTTCTCTGATCTAAATCTGATGATAACCACTTCGAAGATCAATCTTGGTGAAATACTTAGATCCAACAAGCACATCCATCATATCATCAAGGTGAGGTATTGGGAACCGATACTTGATTGTAATTTTATTGATCGCTCTGCTATCCATGCACATTCTCCATGTTCCATCTTTCTTTGGTGTTAATAAATTTGGTGTTGCACACGGACTCATGCTCTCCCTTACGACCCCCTTTTGCACAAGCTCTGCCACTTGCCTATTCAACTCTGCATGCAATGTCGGGCTCATCCTATAAGCCACTTGATTTGGGAGTGAAGACCCTGGAATCAAATCAATGTGGTGTTGAATATCTCTTTTGGGTGGTAATCCATCTGGTAGCTCATCAGGAATAACATCTGAAAATTCTTCTATTAATTCTGATGTTTCTATTGGTATTTGAGCACTTACAAGTTCATCCTTATTTGCAACTAGTGCATAACAAAAACCAGTTGCCTTTGCCTCCTTCACAAATTCCTTTGCAGAAAGCATATTTTCAGCCTTCCCCTCTTCTTTAAGAGGTAGAAAAACTATTTTTGTGCCATCCTTCCAGAAAGTATAAGTATTCTTTCCCCCATCATGAATAACTTTTCTATCAAATTGCCATGGTCTTCCTAGTAGCATATGACATGCATCCATAGGGATAACATCACACCAAATCTCATCCTTATAACTATTCCTAATAGAAAAGCTTATTAAACATCTCTTATCAACAATAACTTCATTACCCTTCTTAAACCATGCAATACGATAAGGGTTAGGATTATTCTCACAATGCAGACCCAATTTATCGACCATCTCATTTGAAACCATGTTCTCACAACTACCACCATCAATAATAACATTACATACCTTTCCTCCTAAAGTGCATCTTGTTCTGAAAATATTTGTATGCAGCCATGCATCCCCCTTGACCTCCTTTCTTGGAGCAATCATCGTCCTCTTGATCATCAAAGTTTCTCCAACATCTGGTGGGATTTCCAGGTCCTGTTCATCTTCTACTTGCTCAGCTTCAACAAGATTTACTCTTGGAGCATCTCCTTTCCTTTTGTCATGTGTATAAGTATGTGGGAATTCAAAAGCTCGATGCCCTTCTTCACCACATTTGTAACAAACAAATGGTCTTCATGGAGCCTCCCATCCTCTATCGCCAGCATATCCTCTACCCCTAGGAAATCCTCTGCCTCTTTGTTGATTCTGGAAATCTTGTCTCGTATCCTCTTGCTTTTCCAATCCACGAGATGATTCTCCCCTACCTTGGCTGAAACCAGCTCATCCCTAAAAGGAAGTTGAGGTCCCCCTATTCATTCTAGGTGATCTCCTAAAAATTTGATGATTTTGTTTTTCCTCAGCCTTTAAGGCTAATTGATAGGCATCCTCCATGCTTTTAATCCTATGCATACTTATCTCATCTTGAATAGAAAATTTTAATCCATTAACATACCTTGCAGCCATTTGTTCCTCAGTTTCTTCATGCTCTACGTGAATGGACAACTTATAGAACTCGTCTCAGTGTATTCTTGCACTATTTGTGTAAGTTCCGTCTCGAGATTCTCGAAACCTCCTCCTAAAGGGTTTGTGCATAATCCACAGGGAGAAATTTATCTTTCAGCTTCTTCTCCATCTTACTCCACGTCCTAATTCTTTCTTTCCCCTTTCTTGACCTCTCTTTCTGTAGGTGATCCCACCATAACATAGCATGACCTTTCAATTTCGTGCATGCAAATTTTACCTTCTTTTCTTCTGACATAGTCTTCCACTCAAAAAAATTTCCCATGCTAGTCAACCAGTCTATTAGCTCCTCTTGTTTTAGAATACCACCATACTCTTAAACATCAACTCTTATCCCATCATTATTTCCTTCTAATGCTCGAAGCATCCTTTCTTCAAAAGCTAATGGTGGTGCTTGCATTTCCTCCTCTTCACAAACGTCTTCTTCATCTGTGTCATCTCCACCTTGATTTCCTCTTTGGGTTATCATTGCAGCAATCATAGTAGCTTGTCTCTGCAGATCTTGCATATTTCTATTCATTTGTGCAATACCACCTCCTCTTCCTACCATTTTAAAAAAAAAAAATACTTCAACCACTCTAATACCGAGATAATGTAGCCAAATTAAGAACAAACCGATATACTGCAAATATTATGAACTCAAAAGAAAATAGATCTCCTTATTTGTTATCAAATAATGAATTACAATGTTTCCTAAATAGGAAAACAACTCCCAACTTGAGTTGCCAAGTAAACTCTAGCTAACTCTGACTAAATCTACTCTAGGTGGCGGAAATTACTATTTTTAGCAGTTTACTAGAACTTGTTATTCTTAGTAAGTTCGCATGCTTATTCCTATGGGCACAGAAATTGCCACACATATTCTACATCCCTAAATTAGAGGAATTTCCAACTTTCTAACTCATAATGCAATTAATAGACTAAAATTAACTAATGCTCAAAAATAGGAAAAAACCAAACTATAACTTAAATCCTAATTTTCAGCCTCAAGATGGCGGATTTAGGGCCCGAAAATGTGTTGAAAACTTACCCCAACCAGTAGGGTTGGTTGCCGCTACGTTCGTCTCATCGAAACACGTGGTTTAAAAAAAAAAGCGAACTCAAACGGACACCAAACTCAAGTTATGACCTTGTCAAGTTCCTGCTAATTACGATGCATCACTTACCATTTTTTAACTTTTGGCGTAAGGTTCAAAACCTTGAATTCTTCCATGGCTTTGCCGATCCAATCCTCCCTTTGGGCACATGCTAGCCTTTGATTCATTGCAGGTCCTGAAGAGCTTTTGTTTCAATTCTCCTGCAGGCTCATGGGCCAAATATTACAAACTTAGCTTTTTTGTCAAAAGAGCAAAGTGAACAAATACCTCTGCATCTCCGCTAGTCCGCCAAAGGGAAAATTTTCCAACTTAAGGCTGTCGAGCCATAACTTAAAAATTACAAGGAGTTAGGAGGACTTCTTTACCTTTTTGGAAAGGGGAAGAAATTTCCCATCTAATGCAATGATTTTCATGAGCCCTCTAATTCTTAGAAATTTCCAAATTCAAAAATACCTCTTTTCAAGTATACTTTAAGGGAACCAACTCAAAATTTTGTAATTTCAGACTTAGAAATTAAAGGGAAATTTGAGGGTGACAACAACATTAAAGGGATAAAAATGATGGATGACTTGCAGAGTAATATGAAAAAAAGGAAAGAAAGAACATCGATGTGTATGTAACACCTGATTGCAATGTTTGATCTTTATACCTTTGATTTTGTTTTTTTAATGTTTTAATGTTTTCTCATTTTTTTGTATTTTTAAATGTTTTGATTTTTTTTAGAATTTTTTATGGTTATCGGAATGAAACATGTCACTTTTCATGATAAGAACCAATAATGATGTCCATGATTTATTTGATAAGAGAGACTAAGTGTGTTTTAATATCAAGTGTAATATTATCCCCGATCTCAATGATCGTGGTGAGTTCACACTCAACAAGTTATTGTGATTTGTTTTGAAACATTTATTTTGTGTGTGGGAGATTAAGTTTTGTATCCATAGGTTTGTTTACTTTGTTCCATACTTCATGGATACATTAGTGTGCATTATGGAATTGCATTTTATTTTGAATTTTATAATAGTTTTAGTGTGCATTATGGAATTGCATTATGGCTATTAGGAGGTGAGCCACATATAAAAGATGAAGGGATACTAGGATGTGGCCACAAAATAAAAGGAGAAGATATTTTGGGCACAACCCATAGTTGGAAGATGATGGGCTACTAGGATGTGGCCCGAGAATAGAATATGATGCACTACTCGGGGTGAACCATACATAGAAGACAAGGGGCTAGTTAGATGTGCCCCAAGGATAGAAGATAGATGACCACTAAAAATGTCCCACAAATACTAAAGGGATGGTTACTAGATGATGACACACACTTAGATGAAGATGAAGGGATACTCGGTGTTGATCCCATAAGAGATTTTGATTGAGGAATTTTGATAGATAAAGAGTGATTGGGTGATGAGAACATAGGCCATGGATCAATGCAAGACCCAAGAGTTTCATCACATAATAAATAATGTGAAGATAGAAGGATAAGAGGAGGATCAAGTTTCATGATATGAGGCTCTTCCTCCATTTCTTGATAAAAGGAATCAAAATTTTCCTCACAATACACAGATGCATTGAATTCTAAAGAGAATCCTTTATCATAATTTTCTAGAGGGATATATTCGTGTTCCCCTATAAAGGCCATGATCTCTCCTTCATTCTAAAAGAAATATATTAGTATGGGTTGTTGAATGACCACAAGGGTTTGATTTGAATAAAAAGGTCCAAATGGTGTGGAAGACTTAGAAGATGTTTAATGATGATTGCTAGAAGAAGATGAATCAAGAGAAAAGTAGAATTAAGGCTGGATGTTTTGTGAGTAAAAGAAGATGTGTATTTAGAATTGGTTGGTATAGGCGATGAGGCCATAAATTGGCCATAAATTACCATTATTTTGTCCTTCCAAGTTAGCTTTGAAAGTGGATTTAAATATAATCTAGAACTCATACTTTTCTTAAGATAAAATATAGGATATATATCTTGTTCATTCTTTAGAAATATTTTGTTATCTATTTTTTTGACTAATCCTATTTATTATTTAGGAAAAGATGAAAAGTCTTGTGTATGCAGGACATAAAGGAAAGATAATGCTAGTATTGAGAAAATTTTAATTGATCATGGATGGTATATCTAAACTCAAATTTGATTTCATATTCAGATTCCTCTCAAAAAATTATGCAAGTTCAAAAAAAGAATCATCTCAATCCGAGATCATATGTAAAAGTTATAGTTATTTTAAGTTAGCTCCAAAACTCACAAACTTAGTTCTAGAACTCACAGAGTTAGTTCTAGAACTCACATGCTTAGTTTTGGAACTCACAGTTAGTTTCGAACTCATAGAGTTAGTTCCAAAACTTGGAGGCTTAGTTCCGAACTCGTAGATTTCGATAGGTTTTGAGGAGTTGTGAAAGATCATAGAATCCAATGAAAAATATGAGAGAAGTTTTGTTCATAGCAATGTGATTCACTCAAAACAAATTCAGATTTTCTATAGGTATTACCAATAATGAGAGATATAACTTTTAGTGAGTTGCAGTCCATGGAAAAGTGTATTAGATTTAGTGCTAAAAAGTTCCATAAATGGAAACAAAAAAGTAAAATAGAAAATATGAGAGAGGTTTTTGTTCATATAATTTTTTTTAACAAAAATATCATTCAGATTTGCTACAACTTTTACTAATGAAGAGAGATCTAACTTTTAGTGAGTTACAGTCCGAGGAAAAGTGTATCAGATGAGCATTAAACGTTCCATAAATAGAAACAAAAAATTCAAATGGAAAATATGAGAGAGGTTTTTTTCCATAGTAATGTGTTTAACAAAAACATCATTCAAATTTGCAATAGGTTTTAGCAATGAATAAAAATATAACTTTTAGTGAACTATAGTCCAAGGAAAAAGCGTATCGGACAAAGCGTTAAAATTTCCACAATCAAAAATAGAAAACTCAAATGGAAAATCTGAGAAAGGTATTTGATAAAATTAATATTTTGAGGAAAATACTCCAAATAATGTAAATGAATAAAATCATTATGATTCATATTACCTAAAAGCAAGGAGAATATTTGGGAGAAAATCTTCCTAAAATAAGTGAGATAAGACTTTGACTCCAATAATATATCTCTATCCTTTTTTTGTGTAAATGGAGAAATTAGTTGTTAGGATTAGAATAAAGATAAGATCAAACTGTATCTCTGAAAATAAGGAGTTGGTGGAAGCATAAATTATAAATGATACCTTCCACACTTAGATATGTAATTCATTCTCCCAAGAAATAAAGATATGTTCTTTCTTTTCAAATATTCTTTAGTTTTAAAATATCAGAAGTATGATTTAAATCATCTTCTAAGGAATGAGTTGGACACTCATTTCAAGGAAGATGGATCTATGTATTTATGTTTATGTTTATTTATTTCTCTATAATTCATTCTGTTGTATTGTCTTTATCTTTGTATTATGAAAATTTAGTCCTTTGTGAACTCTGCAAGCGTTTCATTTAATTATGTTTATTTCAAATTCAACAATTTCAATTCATGGAAGTGTGTTTTATTTCTGAAATTTTATTTTCCTTCATTCAAGTGTGATTTATTTCATGCAAACTTTATTTCTACAAATGTTTCTTTATTTCGCAAGTGTGCCTTTAAATTTCTACAAGTGTGATTTATTTTATGCAAGTTTGGTTTGTGTTTAAAGGATCTACTTTCCAAGATATTCTTCTTTTAATGCATACAAACTTCAGACACTAACTGTTATCCAAAATTCACCCCCCAGGGTAATTTTGATAACATGCATCAGATTATTCGGTCCCGAGCAAGTAAGATTGATTCGAGGCCCAAAATCATGTTTTTCGGGGTCCCCTCGGCCTTTTTCTAACTCCCCCACCCAAGAAGAAATCCCAACAGGTTGAGAAAATGGAAGAAATGCAAAAAATAAGGTTGCAGGACTGTGTTAAGGCATTTCGGGTTGTACTGAGGTTCGTTGTACCAAGCTTGGGGCCGAAAAAATGAAGAAAATCGGCTAAGTCCTAGTCTAGGTGGTCTGCGGGACAGTTGGGATGTCGGGACGCGTGGGACGTGAAAAGCTGAATTAGCCGAAAGAGGAAAATATGTCTAAGTCTTGTTTCGCACATTTGGGACATCCGGGCCAAAAGTACGCGGAGGACGCGAACCGGCCGATTCGTAAAACAGGGACTTTCGTCTGGGATAGTTGGGACAAAGGTACGCAGAGGATGCGAACCAGCTGATTCACAAACAGAACAGTCCATTTCGGATGGTTCGGAGATATTTGTCCTAGACAGTTTGGGACATCCGGGCCAAAAGTACGCGTGGGACGTGAAAAGCCGAAAGAGCCACCAACGAATGGAATCTCGCCACGTGTCTTCACCTCAAATAGGAACAAGGAAGCCCGAGTCGGCCGAAGTAGGAGATTTTCATCCGGGACATCCGGGCCAAAGGTACGTGAGGGACACACGGGATGTGAAAAGGAGAAATGGCCGAAAAGAGACAAGGAGGCCCATGGACGAATCAGAACATGCCACGTGTCAGAAGGTTGAAAAGTTGCTAAGTGTTTGGCGCAATGTAAAAATGCACCCTCGAGCCCGAACCAATAAAATAGTGCCACATGTGCAAGTTTAAGGGCCCGAAAGGAATTTCCAGAGGATGAACCTGTGGATGAATAAGATCCTGACATGTGTCATCCAAGTGGCAGAGTGTGGGAAAAATTCAAATATTTTCTGTCGATCCGTTTTGCCCTTTTTTGCCCTAAATCTTCAGATCGCCATAACTTTTGATCTAGAGCTCGGATTTTCATGTTCTTTATATCAATGGAAATCTGGTGAAATTATCTACACGATTTAGGGGTCAATCTTGCATTTTGGTTTAGTTTGGAGAGATAAAATAAAGAAAACATCTCTTGCACGTGGTAATGGCCAGAAGTGATGTTTCAACAACCAGTTTTTATGCAAAATGGGTCGCATTCTTCTCCAGCATGGTTAAAAATGTTAGGGCATGGGTCTGTAAGGATGCCCATAATGTTTTAATGCATCTTCATTTAATGAGGAATGGCTCCCATGTTTTTACACGTTTTCTCTCTCCTGGGCTCGACCCATGCATTGTAAAAAGCCAGATTTGGCTCATTTTTCAAAAGTGGTTGTTCATAGTTTTTGCTCTACTATCCTTTATTTTCTTCCCTAGGGTTGAAAATGGAGTTTGAACCTCCTCCCCTACTCTGTAATGGCATTTTTTCCTTTTACCATTAAAATGATGTTACTGCAAACTTCTGGAGCAACAAAAATGTGTTTCATGATGCATTTGTCCATCCTTGCTAGTTTTTGCTTGCTTTCTTCTTGCCTCTCTTCATTGGAGGTATTTGTACACATTTAAATGTTCATTGCAGGGTTGGAGCTATGTTCATAGAAATTTTGATAGATGTTCAACATTTTCCTTCTCTCGGTGTATCATCGTTTTAGTGTAGGCTTTTGTTTCTTTTTTCTTTTTCTCTCTCTCCTTGTCTCCTTGGTGGTTAGATTAAGATTAGATTAGCTTGCCTGCACTTTGGAACATCTTGTGGCAGGTACTTTAGGAAGAGGAACTAGCCTTCTCTGGAGATCCCTCTCTCATCTTACAAGTCCCACACTTGGAGAGAGGTTTCAATGTTGTGCAATCACACTTGGATGCCCGAAACATCAACCTAGAAGCCTCGATGTGCATCCAGGGTGTCGTAGATTTACACTAACACAACCTGGAATCACATTTTTAATGGCAAGGATTGACGACCCTCATCATTTTGGTTTCGTTGCTGGGACATGGTGTTATTAGGAGCTTCGAGTTGTTTAAACGAATATTCTAGTGACAGATGAGAGAGTACCTTTTAGAAAATTTTGTGACAGGAAGTATTTGGTAAGTAGTTTCTTTAGACCTTTATTTCTTGCAAGTAGACTAAAATTTTATTTCTACAATTAGAAGTATTAGATTGTAAATATTTATCTCCCCACAAACTAACTCTATGCATAAGAAAATGACTGTGATGTTTGATCAAGAAGGTATAATGGTATGAACAAAGAATTCATATCTGGAAATGGTAGAATATGATATCTTGAATTTGGAAGTAGATCAATTGATGAAATATCATATGCCATTATTGATAACAGCCACCATTTCCCTTGTATCAACTAACTCAGTGATCTTATTACACATAACCTTAGTAAAAAAACTGGTTTATCTAGTTTGTAATAATGAAGTGGCAGCATTTCTATTTAACTCCATCCATATCGGGGATTTCATTAGAGCCAAAATAAAAACTCACTCATAATAAATCTACCTATCCAAATTATTTTTCATCCCATGATAAAATTCAATCCTTGAACCATATCCATTAGAAAAATTTGTTTTCATATCTTTCAATTTCTTCATTTTTGTATATGCTTGTATAACGTTAAGAAGTAATAATGGTGAATATCAAGGTGATAAATTTTTATGTACTAACATCTAACGATTATATCTAGAGGAATTTCTAGAGTTTTTCTTGATACCTGCATGTAGATTTTGGAGTACCAACAATATCAACCAAGGAGCATGCATATTTTCGAGGGGCACACGGATACCTTCACTCTCTCTTTTAACAACTATCCATCTCTTGATATCACTATTTCAGGCTTTGAATATTACTATGGTAATTCTAATAATGCACAATTCAAGATGGGCTTTAAAAACCTAGAAATTATCTACACAATTTTTAGAAATCTTCTTGGAGTTATCAAGTATGCAAAAAGGTTTTTATGAGATCTCAGACATTGCTTCCTATTTTACACAAGTTGTATTTTGATGAATATAGTCTGATGATGGATAAAAAATTTCTCTAATCCTTCTCATGCTATCATTCTAGCAAAAGAAAAAAGAAAAAAAAGAAAAAAAACTTTTATTGGAAAACCAGGTTTGTTGGCCAATCAAAGGAAAAAAATTGAAAAACTTTGATTGAAAACCAGCTTATCGCCGCTTAAAGACAAAAATGAAAGAAAAAAATCAAAAAGATTTGATTGGAAAACCAACTTGCTGGCCAATCAAAGGAAAAAAAAATTGATTGGAAAACGAGCTTGTTGACCAATTAAAGACAAAAGAAGGTAGCTCTTCTTCAAAAACAATGAATTATTCTTGGGTGGCTTCTTTCTCTCAACACTATTTGACCATGTTAACAATAGGATGACAAGGACAACTTGAGGTATGATCAAGTTATTTTGTTCTACTATTTTATTTTTAAGATTTATTGTAAGTTTTTTACTCCAACTATATCCACTTTTAAAATCTCCAAGAATGCAAGATAAAATTCATTTATCCCCTACTTATATGAAAAATATGCGCACATCTTTGCAATCAAAAGTTTAGAGTTTAATTTATGGAAAGTCATTAATAAACAACATGCATGAGGACATACATGAGATTAAGCGAGGGAGAGAAGGATAAGCATGAGGTATGCATTTTGATTTTAGATATGAGACACAACAAAAGGAGATCTATACAAGAATCTATTGTATAAGAAATGAAATTAAAAGCAACAAAAGATCTCCACAAAAGAACCTATTGTACAAGAAAGGAAATAAAAATAAGAAGAAGGATTTCTAAACAAGAACCTGCTTTGTAAAAGAAAGAAAATAAAAAAATAGAAGGAGATCCGCACAAGAACCTACTTTATATGAAATAAAATCAAAAACAACAAAAGAAGATCCACACAAGAACCTTCTCGCAAAAAAAATAAAATCAAAAACAACGAAGGAGATTCGCACAAGAACCTCGCTATATAAGAAAGAAAATCAAAAACAACAAAAGGAGATCCACACAAGAACTTGTTGTACAAGAATGAAAATAAAAAACAATAGAAGGAGATCTACACAAGAACCTGTTGTAAAAGAAAGAAAATTAAAAATAGCAGAAATAGATCCATAAGAACCTCGTATTTGAACTATATATGGAATGCATACATACATAACCTCAATGTGGAGAAGAATCTAACCAAAGGAAATAATAATATAATGCATGAGGACATACATAAGATTAAGTATGGGGCAATGATGAGGACATAAATTATCCATTTAAATTACCATTATTTTGTCCTTCCAAACTTTACCTTTGAAAGTGGATTAAATTGTAATCTAGGAACTCATATTTTTCTTAAGATATAATATAGTATATATATCTTATTCCTTCTTTAGAAATATTTTGGTATCTATTTTGTTGACTAATTCTATTGCTTATTTGGGAAAAGATGCAAAGTCTTGTGTATGCAGCCATATAGGAAAGATAATGATAGTATTGGAAAATATGAAATTGATCATGGATGGTATATCTAAACTCAAATATGATTTCATATTTAGATTCCTCTTAAAAAATTATGTAAGTTCAAAACAAGAATCATCTCAATCTGAGATCGTATGCAAAAGTTATAGTTGTTTTAAGTTAGCTCTAGAACTCGGGACTTAGTTTCAGAACTCGTAGAGTTAGTTACGGAAATCATAGGATTAGTTTCGAACTTGTAGGCTTAGTTTCATAACTCACAAAGTTAGTTTTGGAACTCACACGTTAGTTTCGAACTCGTAGCCTTAGTTCCTAACTCACGATTTTGACAGTTTTTTAGGAATTGTGAAAGATCAGATAATCAAATGGAAAATATGAGAGAGATTTTTGTTCATATAAATGTTATTAACAAAAATTTCATTCATATTTACTACAAGTATTACCAAAAAAGAGATATCTAACTTTTAGTGAGTATCATTTCAAGGAAAAGTGTATCGATTTAGCGGTAAAAGTTCCATAAACGGAAATAGAAAATATGAGAATGTTTTTGTTCATATAAATGTTTTTAAAAAAACCTCATTCAAATTTCCTAAATGTTTTACCAATGAAGAGAGATCTAACTTTTAATGAGCTGCTTCCAAGGAAAAGTGTATCAAACAAGCACTAAAAGTTCCACAAACAAAAACAAAATAAGTCAAATAGAAAATATGAGAGAGGTTTTTGTTCATAGAAATGTGTTTAAGAAAAACATCATTCATATTTGCAATATTTTTACCAATGAATACAAATCTAACTTTTAGTGAACTATAGTTCAAGGAAAAAGTGTATTAGAAAAGCGTTAAAAGTTCCAAAGTCAAAAACAACAAAGTCAAATGGAAAATCTGAAAGGTATTTGGTAAAAATCATATTTTGAGTAAAATCATCCTTCTAATAATCTAGAGGAATAAAATCATTATGATTCTTGTTACCGAAAGCAAGGAGAATATTTGGGAGCAAATCTTCTCAAAATAAGTGAGATAAGAATTTGACTCCAATAATATATCTCTCTCTATTTTTTGTGTAGATGGAGATCTTAGTTGTTAGGATTAGAATGAAGATAAGATTATAGTTTATCTCTCAAAATAAGGAGTTGGTTGGACGCATAAGTTATAAACGCAACCTTGCACACTTAGATATGTAATTCATTCTCCCAAGAAATAAAGATCCGTTCTTTCCTCTCAAATATTATGTAGTTTTAAAATATCGAAAGTATTGTTTAAATCCTCTTCCAAGGAATGAGATGGCAACTAATTTCAAGGAAGATGGATCTATGTATTTCTTTTTATGTTTATTCATTTCTCTGGAATTAATTATGTTGTATTATTTTTATCTTTATATTGTGAAAATTTAGTTTGTTTGTGAACTGCAGGTGTTGCCTTTAATTATGTTTATTTCCAATTCAACAATTTCAATTCATGCAAGTGTGTTTTTATTTCTTGTAAGTTTGATTTCCTTGATGCAAGTGTGATTTATTTCATGAAAACTTTATTTCTGCAAGTGTGCCTTTAAATTTGTATCGAGTGTGATTTATTTTATGCAAGTTTGGTTTGTGTTTAAGGGATTTGCTTTCCAAGATCTTCTTCTCTTAATGCATCTGACCTTCGGACACCAACCTGGATTGACATTATTAATGAGGAGGATTAACGATCCTCATCAATAGGTTTTTGTATAAGATGACATCGTGGAGGAAGAAAAAGAGGATTTAATATCTAAAATTTCATAGATTGTGACATAGAGTCGATTTCGATGATTGTCTAGAAGGAATTTGATTTGCAAAAATATTCAAAGGAGGAAGGGTTCATTGAGGTGACTAATAAAAGAGGTCCTGCGAAGAACGGGTGGACCATGATTGAAGAATCATATTAGATGTTTTATAAAGAACGTCCTAAAAAGAAGGGGAGGATAGTGATGCAGAGTCGAATTGGATGAATGATAAAGAAGTTCCCATGAAGAAAGGGGGGACTCAAGAATCATAGTAGAATTATGATGAATGAGGTCTTGCGAAGAAGGGGATGACTCTAACTTAAAAGTCAAATTAGATGAATCTGAATAGTAGTTTGGATCCGAATCATCAAGAATCGAGGAAATATTTTAATTGAAATCATCAAGAAGAGGAAATGTTTGGATTAGAATTAGAATAAGAGTGGGGAAACCCAAATAATAATTTGTATCAGAAGTGTCCAAACCATACCACCGACTATGAGATGAAGGTGGGGAATAGGTTACCCAAATGGGTCCTCTAACACGAAGAACCAAACATTGTTTAGTCATGATGGGCATCTTTTGATGTGAACACCTAAATTTTTATTATTTATGGTTGTACGTATAAGGAACGCTATAATAAACATTCATGGTTTGCATTCACTAAGTCCAAATTCCTAGACCTAGATAGTGTGATTGAACTCCTTCACATAGAAGGAAGTTTCGTGTCAATTTGGGTAGTGTAGGACAATTAACTAGACATTTTACAAAAAGATAGGAGATGCTTTTGTGATTTTCCAAAGGGAAGATAAGGAAAACATTTATCATGTTATAATAAGATTTATAATCCAACAAGGTTTGGACAACAAGTTTTGAGGCATAAATGTCAAACGATTGATCAAAATTTTAACAACATAAAGGATACATAGGAAATATTTCGAATGTTCAATTGATGCAAAATTTTCTTGATAGGAAATTTTTTTGCTAAGGTTTGAAGTATATGTTCAAAAATAACCATGAACTTAGGAAAAACAAAAAGACCAAGAGGATAAAATACCCACAGGATTGTTCTAGAAATGCATTTACAAGGTGGATAAACACAAGGAACAATCACACAAGTTCAAAAAACAAAGCCAAATTAATGACCAAATAATAATGAAGAATCAATGGATCAAAGCGATTGTCCTAAATGGATAATTCAAAATGATGAATAATTGCAAGAAACAATCACACAATGGTTGTTCTGAACCAATCAATCAATGAAATCGACTCCCAATTTGTTTCCAAATGGTAGTTCAAAATTTAATATGATCAACAAAATGCCACCACTTATTTCAAGTTCAAAGAAATGAACAAGACGTTAATAATAATAAAAAGTTTATAAGATCCCCCAAAAAAGTATACTAAAAGCTATCTTGAATCCAATCAAGACCTATATCTCAAAAAGTGCAAGTTATGATTGTGAATGACACAACAATACCACTAAGATATGTTAACAAAACTTATTGGAAAAGTAAGGTATTAATATCAAAATAATATTGATACAATGTGCACAAAGGTAACAACACCTTTCAAATCGAGGTAGTAATTGAAATCAAAATAGGGCTAGAGTATACCAAGGAATTTTAAAGTGTGTATAGCATAATGTCACAATATAGATATTTAGGCCAAGTTTATGAGAAATAAGACGTAAATACTGAAATTGAAGCAACATGATATAAACAAAATAATAGTTCAAATGAGATTCATGGTGATGAATCAAGCATTACTATGATGACGATCTTGACTTTGGTATCAAGATCAAAAAGGCTACCAATAATATGAAACCATATCCACACACTTAATATGTTTAACAACTCAGCCGCAAACATGGATGAACATAAAGGGACACACAAGTGGCGAATAAAATAAATTATCAACACAAGGGTAGTCACTCTTATTCTAATCAACAAAGTGTCAAAAACAATGAAGTAGATCAATTGAGGGTGATTTTTTTTTCTCACTTTGACAGAGTTTCACCTTGCTTTAGGGGAGGGAAAAACTAAGAAAAATTAAAGCTTAACACATTTCATGATAAATAATGGCTCTCAATTCAAATTGGTTTTGAAATGTTTAAAGTTGGCTCTGGATAAAGATAACTTCCTAGATGGTTCACTCAACTAGTTGTCAAAATTTATCTAAGAGTGAGCTCAATTTTCCAAGGTTTCCCAAGGATTATCATGTATTTACTTTACCCCTTCATGCATAGTGTAAAATAAATGCATCCATTGTGTACTCTCACTAGGGTCACAATACAGATAACTTTGACGTTAAATCTCATGTGTATACTTGGTAAGTAAGAGTGTAGATAACTTCCCATTTTTTTCACAAGGTTTCCTCTTTTGTGGACTACTTTAGGGTTCCTGGAACCAGCCCCATTGTTAGCGCTTAACGCTTATGCCAAAGGGGTTATTTCCTAGTTTTAAACAAATGGGGCGTACCCTTATCCGAACCTACCAATCAAGTGTTTTAAATGTGGTGTGTTTTTTTATCTTTTAGAATAAATCTAGTTTAGTCATTTTCCATTTGGAAACCTGAAACACATGCATAGTTAGATAATTTTTTTTCGAACTCCTTTCTTTGACAAGCATATTTAGGTCTTGCATTCAAAGATTAGTAGTTCTCCAAGAAAATCACATTATTTGAAAGAGGATTAAAATTTTATTTTGATTCTTAAGATCATCCAAGGGTGTAAGAGAAGATCATACACAAGAAATAATCCAATTAAAAATTAAAGGAAAGCCTTGCAATTAATGAACCATACAAAAATCTTGATAAATGTTCATTCCCTTAAGCCAAAAATGAAAGATGAAGTTTCCAATTAACCAAATATTAGAAAATGAATACTAAAGTTGTTTTTGATTCTCAAGATCACCCAAAGGTGTAAGAAAAGAGCATACAAAAATTTATCCCAGCTAGATAGAAATGGAAAACTTCAAATCAAATGACCATAAAAATGCTTTGTAAAAGGTTCATTCTCTTAAGGAAAATGAATAATAAAATTTCCAAGTTAATCTAAATGTTAAAAATATAGAGATCAAAGTTGTTTTTGATTCTCAAGATCACCAAAATGTGCAAGAGAAGATCATACCTAATATTTGGTCTAAATCAAGTAAAACATGGAAATACAACATTCATCAAAACATTAGACATGTTAGAAAATGACCAATTTTACAATAAAGGGAAAACCTACAGTTTATGTAAGTATAAATTCTAAATTTAAGTTTTCATTCCATATTTCACTTCAATACCTTTCCAATGCAAAAAAAACGGATTCATTTTGAGTTTGGGAGAAAAATTTATGGCCTTAGGAAGATGGGTTATCCACATGCTCTTATGCTCATGGGTATGAACTTAACATGTACTAAAAAAATGTGAAAAAATGTCCCTTAATCTACAAAAAGTTCAAATTCTTCAAACCAAGATTCAATTTTGACAACAACCCATCACATTAGTATACGAGTAGAAGACTCAATGCTATGAAACATTCGCATTCACGATAAAAAAATTAACATTTTAAAGAAATTGACAAAACTAGCATGTAGAATGATGAAAAAGTAAACTCTAAAAATGAAAACATGGAGAAATCTTGAAATTTTCTCACAAATATTCAATTTAGAAAGCAACCCACCACATAAATATGTAAATAGAAGACTCAAAAGTACTATCAAACACTAATCTACATGCTCAAGAATTTTATGTTTTCAAGAAATTGACAAAACTAACATGTAGAATGTTAAAAATGAATATATAAACATGAAAACATGGAGAAATATTGAAATTTTCCCATCAAGATCCAATTTTGGCAGCACTTTGCCTCCTTTATACCTATAAGGAAGACTCAACACATTCAAACTCAACAAAACAAGTTAAGAAAAACAAGTTAGATCAAGCATGTGCAAAGAGGGTTAGTAACCAAAATTAAAACTTAAATAATAAAACTTAAAATTAAGTGCAAATGACAATGGAGTAAGTCCCTCCAGACATGCCAAATGTGTATATGAATTAGTTAAAAATTCAAAGTAAATCGAAGATAACAACTAATATCTTCAATACAATGCTAACTAGATCAATATACCATCATGCTTAGAGCTTAAGCAAAGCTAATCTATTAACATATTTTCATTAAAACATGAAGTGAATATTTAAACTAACATGATAAAAAAATTAACCTCTATATATAATTAGATGCTAATGAAATGAACCTATTTAGATCCTTAGCAATAAAAGGGTTGATTGTATGCTTGAATCCCAAGGTTTTCAAGAATGGAGTCTTGTCAATCCATGGCAGCTACAAGAACATTTGACATATCTCCTTATGAATTCAAAACTTGGATGGATGAATGTAAGAAATGAAGATATCTAGCTCATCTAATGGAAGAATTCTCTAAGATGATAAAATGTCTATAATATAGGCTCTATGCTCACTTAGGTGTCTAAGTGTAAATAGAAAGTTAGGAGGAGGGATTCTTATATAGCCCAATGGATAAAAGAATCTCTACATCCCTTTATACGTGGGATAGTAGCTAAGTTGAGTTAGTTGTGGATAAAAATGGTTGAAAAGGGGTTGAGTAAAGATTAGGAGAGTCTATTTTGTCCTTTAAATACTCATGGGGTTTGAGGGTATTTATTAACTAACCCAAGTTATTAATTAATATGTGAGCAAGATTATAGAAGCTTTTAGAGGAATAATTAGCATGATTTGACTATGGGAGGAATTTAATCAAATAAATGATGATTTATTGATTTAATGGAAGAAAAAACTAATTACTTAATAATAATTAATTATTCTAGATAGAAATGGGGATTAATTAACATAAGGTCATTAATTGGCATATTTGTTGGATAAAAGAGTTAATTAATTAAAGTAATGTAACTAATTGATCATTATATAAGAGAAAATGAGTATTTATTGATGATATGTTGTCAATTTGTGGGAAAGGATGTAATTAGCACAATTTAAGTATTTAAATTGTTCGAGCTAAACTATATGTGTCTACAAAGTATGAAATGCACTAACTCTAATCATATGCATCGATATTAACTCAAGCTATACTATCCATCTAAGCATTACATGACAACATTCAATTAGCCATTACAAATCAAATTATCACCAAGTATATGATGAAACCATACGTCTATCCATCATATATGAAATAAAATCAATTGTGCCACAACCTTCTAATATCCAAAATCATACAATGCAAGAACAAAGATAATGGTCCATAATGCTAACTTGGCGTTACCACCCTAGTCATCACAAGTGTCATCAATGATCCATAATAAAACCATATAGTATCTAAATAATGCTAAAATCCATGTCGGTCATCTAATATAGTTCTTTGAATCAGCAAAAGAACTACTCCAAGAGGAGGTGGGAACTACACATTCTTGGGTTCTCTGCTCTCCGTAATCATTAAATTTTTAGTAAATCGTAAGTAATTTTAGTGAATCACACGAGATTCCTGTAATCACCGAAGAAATATGTGTATTTTTCCTAATTATTCAACCAATTTTCCTTTGGATCTAATTTCTTTTCTGTTTTCTTTCTTCATCTAACCATTGCGGGTTTCCCTATTTGGGGTGCATGTTTCTAAATTTCAATTGAGCTAAAAACACAAAATAAAATTAGAATGAAGTCATGGTTACACTTTTCTTCACTCTTTTTTTCCTTCCTTTTTAGCATTGCATTTGTTTTCTCATCCTCAACAAAACAATGTTTCTTTTCATATTTAAAATGAATGCTTTATATCTACTCGATCATCTAGTATAATTAGGGGTAAATTAATTACATTCACTTAATTTCCCTCACACACAATAAAACCATGTCAAACACAATCTGCATCAAAAACTCCTACCCAGGTGGACCTAGTTGGATTTCATCACCAAGAGGAGAAGACAACTTGGTGTTCTTCTCGAATATAAATAAGTTGGTGGGAGGTATATCCGCTAAGCATCGGACACCCTTATTTACGTAGGATCATGAAGTGATGGTATAGGCCCCAAAAGGATTCCTTATACCAAAACCAACATAGATTCAGCCTCATGTAATTTTAGGTATACTTGAGGACTCTAACCTTTAACATCACTTGAAACAAGCCATATAATACCATTTCCTAGGAAATCTTAGCCATTTTTCACATTTCACATTTTCTTTTGATTAATCAAAATAATCAAAATTCTCCCCGTGTGATTTTTGTATTTGTTTGTAATCGACAATCTAAATTTATATTTCATTCTAGTGATTTTTATTTTCATGGTGCTAACCCAACAATAGTTTCCTCAATAAAATGTTGAAAACATGGCTAAAAACTTCCAAAGATCCTTAGAAAATGTCAAAAATTGCATTGATGATGCCACACATCTAATTGACTAACATACAACATATTTATCACTTCCATCGCATGATCACGAACCCCCTCACACTCCTAGTATGCAATCAACCACCTCTAAAATCCCCAATCCATCTAGTTCTCACTTTGTCAATAGTAGTGATCTAGGTTTCATTGACACTCTGGATTCGAACCTTTTATCTTTAAAAGTGTATATTTCTACTTTAAGTGTTTTCCTCAAATAATTGGCACATGAACAACAACCACCCATCACTAGTTTCACTTATGAATTTTCTCGGCTTGTTGATCCTAACCACGATCCGGTCATCTAAGACATCTATCCCTACTCAACTACAAGTGGATCGAAACATTAGCCTCTACATCATCAATACGCACCATCACTTTTGACTTCAATTTTGTTTCTTTACAAGATGTGACTAGCCATCAATCAACATCCTCTCTATATCTCTCTTATAGCCTCTCCTCAATACAAAAGAATGTTAATACCTCTTCTTCCACCTCTAGTCTTATTATCTCTTCCACAATCCAAAGACATCCTATAATATCGGTAGAAATTCCAATGATTATTTACAAACCTACCCCATCGTAACGATGCATGTCATCCATTCAAAATAAATTCATGTCCATCTCGACATCGAAAACCATCTTCAACACTAACTCTTTCTCTAGTATCCACCCTTGTTCACAATAGTCGTTAACTACCCTGTTATTATGCAAATACCCTCTCAATAAAAACCTTAAAAATCTCAACCATTTATCCCTTCTCAATACACACATTAACCATATCAACCCCTCATCCATACATTCACACATTTTCAAAACATACCTAAACCATCACAACCCTTTCTAAACACATCCATGCCTATCCAATATAAATACATCCAAAAGTTGCAACCATTAGTTTCACAACCAGCATACACCATCCCAATGATTATTAACTTTCCACACAATATCCCTCTACCCTATCAATCATATCAGAAACCAAATCTATTTACATATAATAAAACAAACCCTTCATCATCCAATCCCCAACATCAACCATCACAAAATGAAACCTTACAAGTATTAATGAATAGATTCTCCAACCTTGAAACCACCTCCATGGGTCCTAGGAACGTATTATCCTATGAACAGATCTACAATGATCCCATCCATCCTTCCATGTACCATACAAAGTATATCTCCCACATTGTGAAATTCCTAAGTTCCTTAAATTCTATAACAACAAAGACCTTCAAAAACATATTTAGGCCTTCTAACATGATTGTTACCTCATCGCACATGACCATGAATTCATGTTGAGAACATTCCCCATGTCCTTAGTTAGACCTGCATTATACTTCTACAACATTATCCCCAATAGTCACTTTTCTCATTCGCACAACTCTTCTTCAAACACTTCTCAATCAAAATTTCCATCAAAGTTACCATCACTGATCTATATACCATGAAACAATTTGAAGATGATTCTATTGCATTTTTCATTGCTCACTAGATGGGTATCATTAATCAATTATCCATTTACCTCCCATATAAATAACTAATCAATTTTTTTCTAATTCCTATAGCAAGCATATATTATCCACATTGTAAATCCATTCCGTTCAAATATTTGAGGAAGCATTCAATATGGATTGCAAACTAGAACTTCGTGCTCTTGAGGATGGTATGGTAAAAATCATGTCAAAAATTCTTAAACCCGAGTCCTTGTTCAAACCATTCACCAATCACCAAAATATTAAACATCATAAAATGCATACTTCGTAAAGACTACTTATAAATAACGTTTGACAACCAAACACACATATCCTCAACATAATTATAAGCCCATTGGCGAATCTTGCAACGTAATTTTTGATAATTTATTATATATGTTTATGATCACCCTCCCTCCCATCCACCCCATCGACAAATGTGTCTCAAGAACCTCGTGGTATTGATAGAACGATTACTAACCTATAGGGTCAAAGGTCAAAACATCAAAAGGTGTGACTCATTAAGAAACATCCTTTAAGATTTTATCAAAAAAGTGAGTTACAATAGGATAACCCAAATGCACCTCCTAATCGAACCCATACATATTTAAACAGCCCTTTTCAAACCACTTCTCATCCACAAGTCAGCCACAATTAAACATTATTCACTTGCATCATACCATCAACATAATACAAGATTAGTTAGCCACATATTTAGTGTATAACTTCTACATTCCCTTATCATTGAAGAACCATCCAAATAATTTTCCAATTATTTTTTCATAGAAACAGAAAAAATGAATCCACCATATCATCTACACCATGTTTTTCTTCCTTAGAATCCCCTATCAAATCATGCTTTCTTCCTAGTATTTCCTCCGGAAAATACGAGATCCCTATAAATTCATTCCATCCTCTTTAAACTCATCCGTAATATTTTCACAGCCTTGGAAAACAAACCTATCTTACAATATGTGAAAATATATTATTATGATCATGTAACACAACATTATGTGTGTAATCTTACAAATCATGTTACATAACCACTCATCCCATCAACTCGAGAAAGTAACAATCATTTCATCCGATCATCTAACCTCCTCAACACGAGAATAAAAAAATCTATGCCTTTTATCTTATGGCTACATCTCACATTGAAATATTCAATCACTATTATAGAGTCTAAGATCATTCCCCAGCAAGAACCTAAAGGTGTCGCACATAAAGTGATAGCTTCAACATTAATTTCATCAAAGGAAACACTAGTTCACTTAACCTCAAGTTTGAAAGAACATTATGTAGTAATCCTTGAAGGGTTCATTCAACAATCCCTCATAATCCTACCTCCTCTTAAGCCATATTGTTGTTGAGGGTGGAAACCCTCCTATTAATTTTTTAAAGTATTTTGTGATTATCATCGCACACCATGACAATGTCTAGAGGAATTTAAAGACCTTCACACAACCATTCAAATCATTTCTAAAAATGCCTTATCACTACAGATCTAGAACCATCGAAGTCAACCCACCAAGCATATGATACCAATACATCTAATCCATAATATGTTATTGCATTTATAGCTACCAAAGGTGAGGTATCTTCAAATGAATCCCTAATTCATAAAATTGACGTAGTACCTATCACTACCGAGCTCGTACCCATGACTAAAAGACATCATATCAAAGAAAATCTAATGTCTCCATCCCATTCACTCCCAATTCATCTAATCCAACACCTCCTACAACGGATAAGGTATCTTCCCTTGTCACTCCACATACTCAATCCACCACTTTTGTTCAAAATACTATTATCAAAAATTCCATTAAGCTCAAGTAAATATTTCCTTTACGAGCTTGTGAAAAATTCACCACAACATCTACATACCATGATTGAAGAAATCCAATCCATATCAATACCATCAAGTCATCTAGATCCATTTGCTAACTTAGTCGGTACACTCACTACTTCCGTCTCTTTTGATAGTTTTGAAAGACCATCCTTACAACCCAAACACCATGATCTACCATTATTCATCACCACCCAAATCGATGATTTCCTTTTTAAGATAGTCATGATCGACAACGGTTCCATAATTAACATCATTTCATCACATGCCTTTGATCAAATTTAACTACCAAACACCATTATAGCCCAACCACTTGCAATATTGCGAGATTTCAATGACACCGTCACTCCCACATTGGGCATGGTTATCGTACCAATCAAATTCAATGTCAAAACCCTCTACAAAATCTTCTATCTCGTAGAAGTAGAATTTCAATATAACATACTATTAGTTCAACCCTTAATACGCTCTATGAGCTATATCCATTCAAATCTCCATCGTTGTCTAAAATATGAACATGAGCATAAAAAAATCACTATTCTCGAAGATCAAAATCCTTTCAAAGAATGTGGCATGAAACATCGACCCAATGACATGTTTTTCCCAAAGAGAAACTTGGGTTTCTCTAATGAATCCTCTATTGATTCATCCATCGCCTCATTAAAATTTCTAGATAATAACTCTTTCGACAATGTCATGCAACATATTTCACTTTGGGGAGTTTCGTCTCCTTACTTTGAATTCTCTTCCTAAACCAAATATGTATGAGAGACCCAATTAAAAACCCATATATGAACCGAATGTCAAAGATATTATCTCCTTCATTCCACCACATCTTAAAACCAATCTCTTTTATGGATGGATTGACCTTCCTTCTCCATGTCCTACTAATCAATGCCACACAAAAACATTCATATCGGACTTCACATTTGTGTATGACCAAGCCTTTGAATATATGTATCTCCATCGTTGTTCCTAGAATGGCTTTGTGGTAATCCCGATTTGATCATTGAACATGCCCATAAACCTCATGAAAAATATGGAACAAATTTGAAAAATTGGCCTCGAGAACCCTCCGCAAGAATCATATCTAAATACATAATAGAAACAAAATCATCTTCCCCATCCACACACAACAAACTTGTTATCTAACATAAGTGGACCTCTTTTTCGGGCTGGTAAATTTGCAACTTTTATTCTCCCCCACTTATGTGGATAGAAAATTGAGACACCTCACGGGATGTGGGTCTCTCTATTGTGAAGTGAATCTCCAGATTACTAACATTGTTTCCTTTTTTGGAGTATCCCTAAACTAGATTTGTGGGGTTAAGGGTAAGAATATGGATAAAAAACTTGTAAAAAATGGGGTGATACACCAAAGGTAGTTGAGGGATTTCTATAGACAACATACATAATATGATGAGAATAAATGAAGTAAACATGATCCATGGGGTAATGTTAACTTCACGAGAAAAAACTGATATGGTAAGGGTTTTCTCACAATAACAAGATAAACATTGCACTCTAAAATTAACACAAGACTAACTGCAAAAGATAAAATAGCCTAAACAAGATTAAATAATTCAGGGAATAAATTCACAAGAATAACTATCTGAATACACACCACTACAAATTTCTGGAAAGGTCAATCAGTTGATTCTCATATAAGGGAAAATATGGAAAAAAATACAGCACTCTCTGTTACATAAAGAAGTCATCCTTTGTTCTTTACAAGAGCACACAATATTGTTAGGAAATCAATGTTTACATTTGGGGTGTTAGTAATTACATAAATTTATAAAAGTAACTACTATTGTAATAGTGATGTTGTTAATAAAGAACTCACTAATATAGGTTTTGTTTGTTAATTAATATTTTATAGTAATATTGTTATAAACAATATTAAGATATAAGTTATTGAGGTATATTGTTATAAAAATATATCGTCCGTCGTTTGTAAAACCTTTTCCTATATATTTGTAATCATCTCTCGAATGTTTTGATACAAAGTGAGAATATATAAAAATATATTATATTGTGTAGAAAAGAATCGTGTTATTTTCATAATCAACTGATTCGAGCTCAGATTTGGTATCAAAGTAGCTCGGTCAAGATTGAGAAAACCATGGAGTGTTAAGACTAGTCAAGGGGCATGCCATAAGCCTCTATTATTTCCCCAAGCCTATGAAATGTGCGCTTAAGGATACATGTCATTGCATTCAGATTGGTCCTATTTCTAGGTGATCTTCACTACCACCGACACTATAATCTCTGCAGTCATGTACCTGTTTAGTAAAATTTATCAGAATTAAAATCTTGTGTTGAATTTTTCATTGAAGACTTGGTTTAGAAATTTATATATTCTGTATTTTGAGTTGTGTGATGAAAAAACGTGAAGGAGATAAGATTTGGATTCTTCTCTAGTCATGATCTGTCTAGGAGTCTGACTGAAAGCACCTTCCTTTCATTCAGGAATCAACATCATATTGTTTGTATTCTACCGACTACCTTGGCAATAGTGTGGAGGAGGACTTGTTGCCGATGACACAGTCCATACTATGCAAACCATACTGTGCATGACACATTTTGATTGACTGAAATAGTTCTATATGTTAGTTATTGTCCAACACCAATGATACTTATATACCAAGCTTAGCTTATGGACCATCCATCATCCAATATTTTTTGCTTCGGGTATACTTATACTTTCGGTGGCTGCATACAATATTCCATCGACTTGCATTTACTTATCGTTGTTATATATACCCATTTTCATGTTACAATGTTTTCATGCACATCCTATTTTCAAAAAGACTGTGATTCTCAACACGGATCTATTGATCTCTGTTCGAGTTCCCTTCCTAAACCATACTGCTCAAATAGATTTGCATTGCATACCCTTCTTCGTCCATTTCATATTTTTCATGTGGATAACACAGCACCATCAATTACTTGGGGTTTATTTTTCTGTATGAATTTGGATCTCTGACTTGTGAATTTGGAGCGAATCATGACAAGGGTCTTCACGACATTGACATTTGGTATTTCATGTTTGCATATTTTTAGTGATTCGTGCCATGTATATTTATTTATATGTTTAATGCTTCGAGTCAATGAAGAGAAATAATGTGGCATAGTGTCTTTTATGTTAATTGAATAAGTCTTTTACAAATTCGAGTGGTTTAGGTTTTTAGGTAAGTTTTTTGAGTTGTGTCTTTTATAAAGTCTTATTAAGTGGTCTTTAATCCTATACTTTGTAAAATCCAATGTCAATATAGTGGTCAAGAGTCTCATATCAAATATTGTCAAGGTCATCATAGTCAAAGTTGTGTCATTAATTTCTGTGAGTAATTATGTTTTTAAGAGTCAAAATATTCAAAAAAAAATTGTCTTGTCAAGTTAATCAAGTAGGTGAGGTTAAGATATTTGTTTAGTGTCATTTTTATTGTCTAGTCAAATTGTTAAAAAATTCCTTATGGATGCAATTTTGGTGTTATCCGACATCCAACAAAATAATGCGTTTCACATTTTGGGATGGAAGAAAAGAATACGCTCAATGTCTAAAAAAATGTGCTTCATGTTCATATTCTATTGAGTTCAAGCACATATTATGGACGATGGAGGCATCGAGGCTAAAGGACAACAAACGACCTCTCATCGATTGTCAATGATGGGGCTACTTCACTAATTTGGTGGCACATGTTTGAAGTGTGTTTGTTTTTCAGTTGTTTTTTTCATATTTCTAGTATGGTGTGAGAAATAAGAATCGAGGTTCATTCATGTTCACTAGTGAATGTGATTATTCCTACATAATTCCCAAAGATAATAACATAGTGAAGAACTAAAAACATAGACACGTGTAGCATCATGATTCTTGAAGAGTTAGAACACTCGATGTGTTCATGTTCATACCTAGGTTTGTGGTTAGCCTCTGGAAAACCTTTGATGGTTGTTCGATGTGTTCCGATTGAGTTCCCACACTGCTGGTAGGTTAGATGTGTACCATAGAGTGATAAGTTGATAAACATATGATTCTGAGTGTATTCCCATCGTTTTTGGTCGATATGTTCCCACCGGTGCATGGTTGATAAGAAGTTGATGTGTTCCTTCTTCTACCTTCAATTCGAGTGTTGTACCAAGATCATGAGCAAGCATGGGCGGCAAGTTGCAAAGGAAGTGTGAAAGTTCTTTTTCTACCATGTAAACATTAAGGGGGAATGTTAGGAAATTAATGTTTACATTTGGGGTGTTAGTAATTATGTAAATGTAGAAATGTAATTACTATTGTAATAGTGATGTTGTTAATAAACAACTCACTAATATAGGTTTGGTTTGTTAATTAATATTTGATAGTAATATTATTATAAATAATATTACGATATAGGTTATTGAGATATATTGTTATAAAAATATATCATCAATGTCGTTTGTTAGACCGAGGTGAGATATTGGTGGATATTGCATCTCCTAATTGTAGGAAATCCATTTCCTATATATTTGTAATCATCTCTGAATGTTTTGATACAGCGAGAATATATAAAAATATATTATATTGTGTAGAAAATAATCATGTTATTTTCATGATTAAGCTGATTCGAGCTCTACAAATATATAGTAAATATT